>VZZY01012141.1:25887-95071 GCA_013400335.1 Eurystomus gularis | reverse complement strand
AAGGATGTTGTGGGGGACTGTGTCAAAGGCCTTGCAGAAGCCCAGATAGATGACATCTATAGGTCTTCCCTTGTCGACTGATGGACATATTGTCTTAAGATCAGCATTGTCTTGAGGTGGAAGATGCATGTCTGCCTCATCTGTTTTGCTGTCATCATTGGTGGATGTGATCATTGGGAGTCATGTAGGCATTTAATATCGTATATTCGTAGTAGTTATTTTTGCAGGAATATTCAAATATCGATAACGAATCACAGCTCAACTTGCTTTCTCAGGTGTGTGTGACCTTTCTGAATTCTACCGCTAATTCTTTTCACTTGTCGATACAATTCTATCCTACAGCATTCTTTCTTTGGAGACTGTGAGGAAACAAATATTTTTCTGGGAGAAATACTAATGATAGGACTGAAACCCTACCCAGTAACTGTGTGCAGTAGGTGCTGCTGAGACTCACAGCTCTGCTGTGGGGGATTTAGTTATGCTACCAAATCATGTGAGAGGAATTTGAGACCGTTACAGCACCAGCTCTTCCTCTGCCTTCTCTGGAATGTGACGAATAGTTTTGGCTTTGCATTCTGGTAATTGCTACCATGTTTGTCAAATTGTTGCTCTCTCACTTCTGAGAGTGTCTCAGCATTGCAGCTCTGAGCCGTGCTTTCCTGTCCCTTGCTTTGTTCATAGGGACATCCAGGCAAAAATGTTATTTACAGATGAGACAGGCTAGGATCCTGCTAGAGGTGAAATGGCATCTGTGGAGCAGAAAAGCTCTCGCTGCTGTAGCAGGGGAAAGCACAATGTTTGTGTGACCAGACTCTTTTACAAATTGCCCAGCTAAAAGAGATTTACTTTTGTGTCAGGAAGGTTTGAGTTCGGAACTTGAAGAGTTCTGCTACATGGAGGATATATGATCAATGTAAACTGGAGAAGAAATTTCAACTGCGGTAGTTAAATGCCTCCCCACCCCCAATACGAGCACTTCATAGTGTGAGTGTCTTTTTCAGTTTTAGGTTATGTAGATTTGAGGTTTAAGCTGAGGGAGCAGCGGGAAACCACTGCTGGGACAGGGAGGCAGGAGGAGCTATTGTAGCGATAGAAGAATTTCATCCAGCTCTATATTTATACAGAGTTGAGAATATGATGCTCTTCATGAAGTCATAATTTGGGTGTTCTTGTCCATCACTTCTTGGCTCTGCTATAATTTGCCTGTAGAACTCCTCTTTTTCCCTTTGTCTTCTACCTCTCTCTTAACAGCTAGTTAGGAGGACAACTTTCTCTCTGAATTGTTTCAAACTCTTCCTTCTGAACAAGAAAAATCTGACTCAGGTACTTTGGTTATCCTGGAAGTGGTGAATGAACATTCACAACTATTCCTCCTCTTTATCTTTCTCTTGCGTTCTTGAATGTTCACTCTTCCTCAGTGTGTGGAGGTGAAAAGCTGGCAGTTGGAGACAAAATTCTCCCTCTTCACCTTTAGGTTCTTTCACCTGTGGCTCTCATGGGACTATAAAATAACTCCAGTAGTCAGCTTCCAGCTCCTTGTTGCCTGAGGCTGACACCCAATAATATAGATCTATTCTAAAACCATCAGTTTCTTCAGAAGACAAGAATCCCAGGTAGTAAATTCCCTTTCCAGCTTGATGTGAATTTGTGGCCTAAGTTAAAAATGCACAGAAAATTAGACTCATCCATGCCCTTAAAACTTTTAAACCAGAACAGCCTACATATACTTGCATAATAAAGTAGCCTGTGAAAAACTGAACAGCAGGAACTCCACTCAAGCACATGGTAATTACAGCAGCTACGAAGGAGATGGAGTTATCTGGAGCTTCAGCAAAGGACAGAGCTGGAAGTAAGGGTCTCGTTTTCACATTCCAGCATTGCTACTGACTTCTGAGTGGCCTTAGGCAAGTTAACTGCATTCAGATGCTGGGGTTATAGTGAGCTCATTCATGAAGTGTCTGCTACTTCCGCTGCCTTCACTGGTATTTTCACTGCTGCTGTGATAACCAGTGCAGATGGAGTGCACACGATACATGTGTAAAACCAGCAAAATTCTGCCAAAGTATTGGGTATCACAACTGCAGTTAGCACAACAGTGATAGAAAAATTAAAATATAATTTCTATTAGAGGTGGATGGTAGTGGCTTACCCCAATGTGATATTGTGTGAATGGACTTGAGGAGTTCATGTTGTAGAGAGTATTTTGAAAATACGTAATACTATGAATATGCTATGCATGTTGCACTTGCTGTGTATTTTTATGGAGAAGTTCAACTGTATTATTTATGACGCTCTGTATAGATGAGTATATAGAGAAACCAATACATAACTCAAGATCTTGTCAAGCTTTACAGCCCAGGTACAGCATTTACTTCAGTTACACAATGTGTGTTTTCGGGCAATGCAGGACCTTAACCCTTCAACCACTGATTGGATTTTCATGTCCTTTATACTTGGGTAACAGTTAATGCTGGAAAGTGACAGTTGTCAGTCATATACTTTTCTTTTCACAGCCTTACCTGTGCTGTTTGCCCCAGCTAAGAATGGTTAATGCTTTTCTTTCCCCACCCTTCGGTTTGTGTATGTGTTTTTGCATGTCTCATTTAGCATTTCTATTCTACAAGCAATTCTAATTGTTACCTAAAATAGAACGCCTGTTATTACAGAGCATAGCTCATTATACAGATGCTGCTCAAGGACCGTTTATAAAATGAGAATGTGCCAAGAAAGTGTGCCAGGAATAAAAGCAGGAGTTGGTGGGGAGGTGCTTATCCCACGTAACTATAACTGCCTCAGTCTTGGAACTTAGTCACTGCAGTGAAAAACTCCATCCATCCATCACTGTCGCGTTATGTCAGTTTTCTGCCGTGCCACTTACTCAGTTTCAGTTAAGAAACAACATCAATTAAAGCTCAGAGACTTCCCCCCTCCCTTTTAGCATAAGTGTAAAAAATGAGATGATACTTTGAAGAGGGGTGTGAGTCAGAAAGTTCTCCTGATTGCCTAGCCAGTATTATCAAGAAGAGCAAGGAAGGGAACTCGGCTTCTGTTGGAGTTTAGGGATGAAATTTCATGTCAAAATCAATTACAAGACCTTGCTGCACAAAGTTATAGTTGTCTCTAGTGTCCATCAAAAGTACCGCAATGAAGTTCTGCTGACAAAGCTACTTGGCAAGTTAAGAGAACAGCAGAAAGTTTCAGAACAGCTGAGGCAGAAAAATGGTGTAATGTTGATTTAAATCCCTTGCCAGATTTCCAGAAATAGTGTGTGCATAAGTAAAAAGTTGATATAGCTCCAGGTGAGTATTATGAAGACTGTGCCTTTAGGAGTAATAGGAATGCGGATAGCTTTCTCAGAGGCCTACGTGACTCGGATGCTTTCAAAACTCAACGCTAGACAGATGTCTCGTGAATCTTACTTGAAACGTCTGGGATACTCTGGCTGTTCCGCCTGGTATTCTTTTGCCCACAAAAATGCAGGCTAATGCCCTATAATTAAGCATTAGAACAGGTTCCTCAGAGAGTTTTTGAAGGGTTCTGTATCACTGAAGGATTTCAAGACCTGACTGGACAAAGGTATAAATAACCTGGTCTAAATTCAGCATGGAGCCTGCTTTGAGCAGGAAGCTGGCCCAGGTGACCTCCCACACTCTTTCAGCCTAGTTGTTCTGTGTGACCCTTGTTAAATGATTACAAAGTCAGCCCAAAAAAGTCAGTCTGAAAAAAGAAACAGCACGTTGTTTTTTAGGGACAAGGTTTTTCCAAAACAACTTAATCCGTGACAGCTAGTTGGGTGACTCAGATGGGAAGAAGATGAGATGAGAGAGCCCGTTTGCCCATGGAACCTGGGAAAGGAGCATATGTGCAAAATGCATCTTAATTGGTGGATCTCAGGTTGGTCGATTTTTTTGGTTTTGTTTTTGTTTTGTTTTTTTTTTAATGCCCCCCCCCTCCCCAAGGTACAGCTTTTTCAAAAGACAACTATATTTTCACTTATAATATATACTTTCTCTGGTGCCAGCACAGTAAACCACAGAGTCCTCACAACACTATGTTAATCAGTCTTTGAGGGTCTGCTTTTAATAGCTAATGATAGGGGAGAGAAAGGTGAGTAAAAATGAAATAGTTGGCAATTCTGGACTAATTGCAAATTGAGGTACTCAAGATCAAACAAGGAGGCTTGCCTTATAGCACAGCTAAGACAGGTATGTACACTAAGGCGTCTAGCATTTTTTCCACTTCTGCTTGAACAATATTTATTATAGTTAATGGAGAGCTTTAATCATGGAGTTAATCTGAAAATTAAAATAAACTGGTATGTCAGATAACCTGTGCGTTCTAAATTGCAGAAGTCACTGATGCTCATTAGTCAGACTAAGCTGCGGTCATATTCTGCAGAAAGACAAATACAGAATCCAAAAATTAAGACCTCTGCTTTTTCTGCATTAATTTCTAGTGCGTTTACCTACACAGCTGCTGCAGTCATATTATCTGACTCATTACTTTGTAAACCACTTTGAGATATCTTGAATGTGAAAGCTACTATATAAAGTCATATTTATTTCTATAACCCTGAATGCTCTACGCAGTCTTAAAAGCTCCCTCCTTCTCCAACATGACAGGGGAATGATATGACTTAATGTGCCATATACCTGTAAGTGTGGATTGAAGAAAAATGACCTTGAACTGAGAGGCATTGTAAAGTGGACACGTAAATTTGCCTGTCAGCTGGAGACGGGGGGAATCTTGCCTCTGCATGGTTTAGAAAACAATGTCAATCCAAGGATTCATTGCTCTGAACCTACTGAGAACTCTGATGCTGACCCAGGCGTTTTCAGGTAATCAGTGTGAATGTTGATCAGTACGTGGTACAAAGGAGAGCATTTTTATTTCAGCCTCTCAGACCATTAGTTTCAGCCCTGAATTTTCTGTGTCTGGGCCGTAGGGAAAACTGGAAGTCTGTAATAGCATGAAAGGTTATTTGTCAATTTAGGAATAGACCATGATTCAGGCTTATCTGGAAAGAGGATAGATATGCGAAGAGCAATTCTTCCACCTCATGTCCAGTCGTGTTTTGCGTGCCTTGCAGTCTCCTTACTTTACAAAATATATTGTTGCTTTTGTAGGAGACATTTGGAGCAGTTTCATAGTCTCCTTTAACCAAAAGCCTCAGTAAAGTAGACTGTGACAGTCTACTTCAACAGGCCAAGTCTAGATGGGCAAGACACAAGCAGTGTGGGAGGGTTCAGGGGGACAGACTGCTGAAGTGAGCTATGCAGTTACACAGCATTTCAGCGGCAGAGCTGGGAACAGAGATGAGGTTTCCTGATGCCCAAATAACATCTTGCCAGGTAGTAAGCCCACTCAATTTTGAAAAATCAGTTCTTCTTGTCCCTCTCATATAAAGCCAGGAAGAATATTTAATCTAATGAGTTGTGTTTTGAGGCCTCTAAAATCACAACCAGCAAATCTGTAATCATGATTGAGCATATAATTGCATCTTGTCCTGCTGAGAGCTTAAAAATGATGAGCAGGAAAAGCGCTCCAAAGACTCATTAAAAATGTGAAGGGACAAGAATAAGATCTGGGGAAAGGATCTGCCTTAACCAGAGTGTCCCCGATGACCTTTAAACACTTGGGAAACTGAAGTCTGCATTCCTTGCAAATGCAGGTTTCCCACTTCCCTTTTGGAGATAGTTTGCAAATTGAGTCATAAAATGTGCTAGTGATCACTGCAGAGCACAAAAGGCGAGTTGCAGATGTGTAAGAGAAGAGATGAGAAATGTCAAGGATGAGTGAGGTGTTAGTTGCATTGCAGTGTGATTGGGATTTCTCAAGGAATGAGGAAGTGTGGGTGTTAGGAGCATGAGACCTAATCCCATTTATTCAATTACATGAATGCTGCTTCCAGGCAAGTACCTCCCTTCAGGTTAGTGCGAGTGTCTAAAACTTAAGACTTGGGAAAGGCATGTGTTCTTAGATTTGGGCAGTTCTGCCAGGCTTTGCTTAACAGTTAAATCCGAACAAGCAGGGTCCTTTCCAAATCCTCTGTACTTGCTTGCTGAAAACAATGCTGAGATTAAACCCATTGAAATTAAATTGTATTGGCAGTGTTCTGTGTGGCTGGATCCCGGCTTCCTGAAGCACTTAAAATTTGGTGCCACTCCTCTCACTGCAGTCTGGAAGCCTAGATCCAGCTACAGACTCAGATGGCCTGTGAGAATTCATAACACTGCCTTGCATATGATTAGAAATGGGGGTAGGTTGTAACATGATGGAAATTCCGATACTCTTGAGGAAGTATCTCACCTTATTTACACTTACACTGACCTTTTCAGAGTTTCTTATAGGCATGAACAACCTCCACAGTAAATGTCAGCTTCTGATTAGAATCTTTTACATGGGTAGTTTCAAGCTCAATTTTTAATTGCATAATATTACCATAAGAAAGCTGCATTGAAATTGAAAACTGTCCTAAACAAAGTGGCTATTGGGTTAGGGATCTTTTCACTATTTTAACAGTGATGAAGTGGTTTCAAAGAAGCTGTCAGAGGTGCTTTGAGGTGGTGTCTGCTGCGGCTTTGTTGTAAAATTTCTCATATGAATTTCTGGTGGTTTGTGAATGTGGGCCTTTCCTGTAGGGTGGTAAAGATGGGGCCAGGCTGCAGTTGGATGCTGTGTAATGTTCTCTTTTTGCCTATTGAAAAATGTCTCTCTGCTTCCCCTATTCATTTTAACTAAGTATCCCATTCATTGCTACAGCTGGGGCCCCATTTTTTTTCTTTTTCTTTTTTTTTTTTAACTTGCAAATAGATTTATTTGTGGTTGTAAAATGTGTGTGTTCGGCCAGCTAAGGCTTCAGAGAACTACTTCTCTCTGGATCATGTTGTCTTATCTCACATTTTGGTCTGAATTTAAGTTCAATAGCAAGATCTATGTTTCCAGGAAACCTATAATTCTATGGACAAAGCTGGTTTTGTGTCAGTTCTGCTTGTGATTATCAGATAGTGCATCAAACAGCAGATATGTCTACATTTAACAGAAACTCTTCTATTTTTCTAAAAGGCTGCAGAGATTGACTGACAGGGAGTACTCCTTCACTACATGCCTTCAATGCGGTATGTTCCAGTGCATCACAGTTTAAATGAGGACCAGAAGCATATTCTCTTGCCTCTCACCATCAGTAGTCCCTGCCTTGATACAGTGCTTTGAGGATGGGTGAAAAATCTCTGTTATTGAAGGCATTAATGTTTCTACCTTATGCTGAAATCCATGAGAATTAACCAGCCAAATACTATACCTTGAAAACCTGGGTTGCAAGGTCCATTTTTGTTAGAAGAGTTGAAGAAAACCTTCTGTTCTTGCTGCTTCCACTCTGGCCTGACATTTATTTGACATTGAAAACATCAAATTCTTTTTTTGGATGCTTGGGAGATACTTGAATTGGCTGACAGCAGCATAGTGACTGTAATTGAGACAGATTAGAGGCACTGGGCTGCCTTTGGGTGCGTGTAGCAGCTTTCGTGAAATCGAGAGAGGAATTGAAACACGCTTTTGACTTTGGAAGCTGTAGCAGGAATTAATTAGCAATTTCAGGACACAAACAGGATTGGAGGAAGTGTTTGGGTTGGCGTTTAATAAATTATTTAATAACACAAGGGAGTCTTTCCATATGGCACTTGCTTATAAAATGTTTCTAAAGGCAAGATTGCAGGACTCTGCTTGTAATGAACCAAACAGGCTTCCATTATCAGTCCTGGTGATTAGGAACCACTGACCTTTCATTTCTCTCGACAGAGACTGGACCTGCTAGCTTCTTCTCAGCTTGGATTCTGATAACATTTCCCCCAAAATAGTTAGTTGTTTATATCCAAATATTTCCTCCTTACTGGGAAGTATTTTGAAGTGTTTGATGTTTCTGTGAGAGTAGATCCACTGGAGAATAGAGAGATTTATTCTTTTTTCTCATTTGACGGATTCAAGTGGTGGAGTTCTGCCTTTCACTGCCTTAAGCAGATGGGTCTCTAACAAGCAGCTAAATTGATATGAATAACCAAATACCTGTGTAATGGCTTATGACCATTTATGAGGCTTTATATAAAAATCATGATGAGAATTGGAAGTATAGGTAGACTCAGTGAAGCACAAGTAACCCGGAAAGAAGCTTTCAAATTGGCTTCCAAGAGTATTTCAGTGTGCATGAGCTCTGAAATATTTGAGGTTTTTTCTTGAAGATGTTTTTCCCTTGGCACTGAAGATAAAAGATGGGATGTGAAGGGGAGAACCTGACAGGTGCCAGCCTGAGTAGAAATACTGTCTGTCGATCCTTGTCTTGTCTCAGCTCTAAGCAGCGCCCATTGCTGACACATCCAAACGCCTGTCAGGAGCATGTGGGCTTTCAAACCAGTGCAGAAAGTCCCTCAGCAGGACAGTGTTTTGAAGTGTTGTCAGTGGAAACCCCTCTAGTCCCACACCTGACAAAGCAATCCTGTTCCTGTAAATCCCCGAGTGATGAGGATTTCCTTTTGCCTTGCTGGTTAAGATTCATTGTGAGCACCCTAGAGCAGAGAAAGGCCAATCCCATGCGGTGCTGTGGGTCCCCCCACACCCCAACTCACCACAGGCCTGGTGGAGAGAAATAACATCCACAGATGTCTGAAGGAACGTGGCCGCTGCACTGGGACACAGCAGTGGCCACTTGCTGCCGTCACCCCCCCTCCCCAACACCAGCCGGGCTGCCAGAACCGCTGGCTGCTGCTGTTCCTGAGCTGCCAGCTCTGCAGTACTGCCTCGCAGGTGGGGAACCACAGAGCTTTCCAGTCTGCTGGCTGATTCCCACCTGATGCTGGATCTTACAGCTTTGCGCTATATGGCACTGGGGCCTCTCTTCCACTCCCACAGCCCTTTATGAGCTTCGATTTACTGGCCTCCTATGTCCAGTATAAGTTGTCTAGCAGGAGAGAGCACTGAGTGGGACTGTGCTCAGCCTCATGATCCAGTGCATTTCATACAGTCTCTCTTGGAGACAGGAAAGAAGGTACTTGAGAGGTCTGCTGAGATGAGAAAGAGTCTTCTGTCCTTTTTCCACCTTTCTCTCATAACTTAGCACTTAATGTCTGAAGGCGTGTGGATATTTCAACTAAATAAGTATTGCCACGTGGGGTTTTTTTATTTGGACGTGCAGCTGTCTTCTGTAGTCTTTCTTCCCCTTTTCTGTGCTTCCCTACCTGCTGGGGTTTTCTGACAGTAAGTTTATAAACTTGTTTAACATCTAAACAGTTCTGAATAACGTCAGAATCTTTTAAATAAAATGTACTGCAGTGGTGTCTGAAGCCAAGGACTATTGCGTGGTTCCTTTTGCAGTAAGCTTTTCTCTGCACACAGGTTTCTACTACTGAGCTGGGAGGAAGCTAAAAGCTCATTAGCTTCCTGGAGTCAAAGCAGCTGATTGGCATCTGGAACTGCAAAGCTGAGTTTTAACAGGGGCTTGAGGCCAAAACTGGGCAATTTGGAACACATGATCCTTAGTTAAACACACACAGAAGACCAGAGGAATGAAAATGGCAGGTCCAGGCAGCCGCAGGTCGAAGGAAGGAGTCCCTTAACAGTGCTGTTGATTTTCAGTGATGACTCTAGTTCTGAGACATTTTTGTGTTATGAGGCTCTTGGACTTGTTGATAAGATACTAACAGCAACACATTGTATTTTATTACTCAACATAGCTGTGGTTTGATTTTTTTTTTTTTTTAATGGGCTTTCCTTTAGGGAATCACTCAGTAACTCTCTCTTTAATAAACACATCTTATACAGTTAGCTCAAACCTTCCAACGATTGGCCTGGGCAGTTCAGCATCTGCACTAGTAACGGCAGTGAAAAGAGTCTGTCTCAGATCTCAGGTCTGTTCAGCTGCGTCACATGGCAGCTGTCAGAGAAGCGGTAGCGTGCTTCACTGAGCTCTGTGTGGTGGTGTAAGGAAAACCTTTTTACCGGGTTTTGGTCTTTTCAGTTTAAGGAAAAGTCCCGGAAAACACACATGTTCTGGCATGTATACATGAATGTACAGTTGTAAAAACACATTTATTTATGTAATGTGAAAAGTAGTAATTCTTCTCAAGTTTCCAATCCTCATTAGCTTTGCCAGCCATCTATTTCTTTTGTTCCTTTGGGAAAGCTCAGCTAAATGGAAAAGGCTTGCAGTATGCTCCAGAAAGTGCTGAATTCAAGCCCTACCAAGGCAGGGAGTAAGCAAGTTCCAGCCTAGAGGCCTAGAGATTCCTCCACACGTAAAAGCTTTCCCCATGAAGAGATGTCCATTTTCACACCTGCCTGCATCAGATGAGGCTTTCTGTAGTGTCACCTCATTACTGCATCTTTCCAGAGTTGCAAATAGGGAACGATCTTTAGCTGTGCTATGGATCTGGATTATTGAGGCTTCCCCACATATTCTTGGCTTGGGCTTGCAGCTCTGAGGACAGTTAAGTTGACACCTCCCTGAGCTTCCGCATTTTCAACTGGTGTAACTGGCCAAAATGCCAGAAGCCAGACAAACCAGACAGGCTGGGCAATGTTCTTATTTCTAGTGCAGATTGTGCAGTCCTTGCAGTTCCTATCAGTGGCTGGAAAGGAGGGGTGACAAAATAGAGCTGTTCAGTGCCATGCTCAAGGAGACACCCCTCAGGGCATGTGAGCAGTCTCCAAGGACTACCATCTGGGTCCTTTCAGAAAGGAGAAAGAAAACAAGTCAGTCACATGTGATTCTGGAGCCTTGCAGAGACAGAAGCAGACGTATCAGAAGCACCCATGGTCGGTAGTAGCAGCAGCACTGAGATCTAAAAGAGTAAGTATAGACGTTTGACATTGTCCACTGTTGTTCTAATACCGCTTTATGTAGCAGACAGCATCTGGAAAATCAGGTTTTCCCTCCCAGGGAAACAAAACACGATCGATGACACGCTTGGTATTGATCTTGCATGCATGGGCCAAGTTGCTGCCTGTTTAAGAAGTCCCCAGTGCAATGCACATCATCACTGTGCCCAGTGTCCTTTTGGTATCAGCTGTTACAGGCGTGTCCCACCTGAGAGCTTCAGGAAGGAGCTTCCCTAGAGGCAGCAGGAAAGGCTGCCTGCATCTGGGAGCGTTTGCATTGGCTCTCCTGGCGTATTGATCCACTGTCAGTGAGATCACCACCCTGATACACCTAAGCTGTCTTTTGTCTTAAAATACTGTAGTGGTTGAGACAATAGTAAGGGACAGCCAGTAAGACTACTACAGACACAGAATTTCTCCAGGCAAGAGAATATTCACCCCTGGCTTAGAGTCTGGAGTGTGCCTGAGCGACCAGGAGTACAGTGCCCTTGCTGTGTCACGCTGTGAATCCCTGCAGAGCTGGCACACCTTCGGTGCCAATCACTTACCTATTCACTTGCGTACGGGAGCCAGGATTTTGAACCAAGTCCCATTTTGAGATTTTTCAGCGGTGACAAAGGGCCTGGAGTGCACTCTGGGAGCTTGCAAATGCCATGGTAAACTGGGTATGGGAAGAGGGAAGCCTGCACCAAACAGATTGTTTGGTACAGAGTTCACAAAGCAGAGACTCCAGTGTGTGTTCTGTGTGAGAAGGAGGGAGAGAATGTTATTTAATGTTTGATTTTTAGCTACAAACTGCATTTCAAAACAGACTTGCTTTTGGAATAACATGATTGTCCTGTTCCCTTTCAAAGAAAATGCATTCAGTTATTGCCTCAAAGTAAATAAAAATAATTTTGAATCAGAAAAACTGGTGAGAGAGCAAGTGTTAACATTTAATGTACTGTACTTAGTCTCCAAGGTCGGGTGCAAGTTGTCTGAGACTGGGGTATAGGAAGCTATTTATATGAACCATCCATTTTAATCATTCAGCCAAAGGGCTTAATGTTAACTTCTGGTCCAAAGCATTGTTGCTTCTAACAATGGTGTTTCTCAAAAACAAAAAAACGCTGCCAAAGGTGACCTACAAATGCTTCAGTGTGCTGCAGTTCACCCACATGCAGGACACCTCCCTCTCCGTGGAGACGTTCAGCAGCTCTCCTCTGGATCAGCCTGGCTGCCAGGTATTTCCTGCCCTTCAGTAACAGGCCTGTGAGGACAGCGCATTCCCCTTTGGAACTCGTAGCTTGGGTAGTGCTCCACTTATCTGCAGCAACTTTCAGATCCTTATTAAGTATCGGTCCTCCAGAGCTTTCAGTGCTGATTAGTGAACAGAGGAGTGAACAGAGGAGAGAAGGTTGTTAATGGAACATCTCCAGTTGCCAAGAGACTTAGCTGCATATGCTTGAAAAAAGCCCTTGTTATTGGGCAGTGTGTCAAACGCTGCTGGGAGAAACGGTGCTTGCAGATCCTTTGGAAAGAGAAAACTGTATTAGCTTTAAAATGTCTGCTCACGGAAAACAGAAGTGCTGGAACTCACACAAGGTCAAAATGGGTTGTGTTTAATGAAGGCGTCTCTTTGTTGAGTTGCATATTCTTTGGATATGAGGTAGAATATCACCAACCTCTTACAAAGCACTATCTGTCAGAGAAGTTACTTTGATGACAGCTTGTGGAGTTTGGGAAATGTAAAGAATAACAGAAAAGGCAAAAGACAGTTTGCTTTCCCAGGCGTCCTCCTTTCTCCTGCACTGCCTTGCCCTCCCATTTCCTTTCCTTGCTGCCCTTCTGCTGTCCCTGCAGTCAGCCTAGCTCCTTGTGTTGTTTTTCTGCATACCTCCTTGCTTGGTAGTGCTGGAAACATTCCTGTTGTATCCTTTGGGGTGGGGGGTTGCTTGCTTCCCTTTTTAACTAGTGTGCCATTGCTTCTTTCATTGTGGGAGTACATGGTAAGCTGGGAAGAGTTTATGTAATTTTAGAATTTGTGTGTGACTTAGTAGATTAGTTGGAAAGGTCACACACTGTGGTGTTCATTTTCTAAATAGAAAAACTCCTCTTAAACATTCCCTCAAGCCTGATTTGAGTCTCGTGTGTCCTGTATTATTCTGGTTGTTCTTTTCAATACTATTCAAAGGCTGTTCTGTCTGTCTTCAGAGCTCCTGCTCAGTGGTGGATGCTGCATTCATGATTGAATCTCTGCAGTAAGCTTAATGCCTGTCCTGACTTGTACTGTACCTTGAAGTGAAAGCTACAGGGACTATTCAGAACTTTCCACCTATTATTTCTTCTTCATTCGTTGCAGAAGTTTGCTATGCCTCTGTTGTATGACACTCAGTATTCTACATGTATCTGCATCGAGCTGCATTCTCCATCGATTATGCCAAGCATTTCGCTCTGTTGGAGCTGGCTGCGTTTTCGCTACTGTTAAGCCTTTCAATTAGAAGAATCTTGCAAGTTTATGTTGGCACTGAAGCTGCTTTGTGCACTGGGTGCTGAAGCACAGCATACAGATGGAATCGAGCTGATGGGTCTTTTTTTCAAGGATCTGATTACTGTTTTTATAAAAGTAACCAGCTGCATCCCCCCCACCTTCTGTAGGGTTTTTCATGTCGTCTGCTACAGAACCGTGCTGTGAGTGAAGCGTTCCTGGAAGGGGAGGGTTGAACTGCTGGGCTGATTTGCTGCTTACATGTTCTGGGAACATTTCTGTAGCAAATAATTCAGAACTCTGGTTTACAACTGTTTAACTTGCAAACAATGAACTACACAGGCTGTAATGAAGTTACCAGCCTGTTGTCAGCAGAGGGCAGGAGTCCAAGATCTGTGGAGCTTTTCTTTCTTGCGGAATTAAATTGTTCATTTCTTTCACTGACATGATGCTTTGCCTTTTGTTTTTTCCTTTTCTTTTTTTCTTTTTTCTTTTTCTCCCTTTTGGCTCATAGCTTCCTAGTGCTTAGGGAGCTGTTTTCTTATTCTACAAAGTCTGTTAATATATGACCTTGCAGAGAAGGTGCAGTGTGGGCTCCTCTCGCTCCATCTGCCGGTAGCTGTCACATCTTGTGCTCAGAATTGGCTGGCACGGGGCGAGCAGATCAGCCCTTGAACTTCCATTCCTGGTCAGCACACCCTCAGTGTGATCCTGGAGTGCATCTCTTGATTTAGAGTTATCCCAAAAGGAGTCCAGGTGGTGCTGTGACTTCTCTTGTGTTAGGAACAAAAGTGCAGGAATGGGAAATTTCGCTGCAACAGAAAATCCCTAATCCGAATCAAGACACTAATGTAAACGTGCCTATGGACACTGCAAAAATGAGTAGCTGTCAGAGCTCATTGTGGTCATCAGGTTTTCTCCTAGGGTAGGGCTTTTTTCATTGGGGGAGAATAAATCCTAAGCAGAATGGGTGGTGAAGGGGAGTAGATTTGGGAACCTTGCTCAGAAGAGAGTTGTCTGGATTTGGGATTAAGCTGGTGTATCAGAGGTAGGCACCTGGTGCAGTATTTTATGTTATTGCCAGAATGTAGCTAAGTATAGGCACAGGATCAGCATTGCCAAGATGAAAGCAAATAGGTTTGTGGAGGAGATAATACAGAACTGCTGCATCATTCTCAGCACAGAGGCTGAGAGCTGAATGGATTTAGATTGCTCATCAGCCCCAGTTAATTCCTCAGGTGTTTTCCGCTCAGGATTGAAATTGCTGTCTGTGCTATCACTGTTCTGTGGGAAAATAAAGGATAATCCACTTGGCATCTCCTGGTAGCGTGATCTTCACACAGAACTAATCCATTTGCCAATTCTGAGCAATTCTGCTGCAAAAAAGCTCATCCTCCTCTTCTTCAGAAAGATGAGACTACAGCATGTTGGTGAAGATGGGTCTAATGTGGAAGATCTTCATTTGTATACACATTCGTGCCATTAGCTGGGGGGAATGCTTCGATGCTGAAAAATGCCTGATGCTGACACTGACATCAGTGTCAGAGGCATTTTCTGTTTTTCTAAAAGGCAAAATGTAATATAGTGAACTTGTTTACTTTGCTTTCTGCAATGAAAAAAGCAATAAATGACTTATCCCCGTGCTTTTCCAGGAGGAAACTGTAGATTGCAACTCAGCACAAATCCGTAACCAGTAGAAAAGTCTCATTTATTCCAGGAGAAATTATCTTTTGAAGGGCACTGCTGAATCTGGGCTATAATTAAAAGTGTTCTAAGAAAAGAAAAACAGTGGATGTTTTTTTGTTTGATGTATTACCTATCAGTAATGACCCTCTTTTCTCATTTCCATTTAAAAAATGGATGTAAGCAATTAGCTGTATATTGCACAAAAGTAGCATTACCTGCAAAAATAATTAAGATGATCTTGAAATTAAGGAAATCAGTTTTGAAGAGAAGCAGGTGCTTAATGGAGGTGAGACCAGCTGTGCTTCCCAGGAACGTGCTTGAAGTGCTTCATGGAAAAATGTGAAAGACCTCCATGCAACACTGGAAGGAATTTTTTAATAATTCAGACAAATTACATCCTATAAATAGCAGAGCTGGATTCATTAGGACAGGAGGCAGATGGAGAAAATATAAAACTTGTTTGTTTCTTTTTAAGAGACTGTAATGCTTATGAAAAGTGTCAGCTTGCTGTCAATGAGGGAAAAACCCTCCGGTGCAGCAGTAACTTTCTCTCTATTAGGTTCTCATCTCTGCTAATGAGCAGCCGTCCATGAGGGACACTCATAATACTTTCTTTTAGCAACTCCTGCCTGCCTTTTTCTGGCACAGCCAGGCTGACACAGAAGTGCTGCAGCAGTTGAGGGGAGCAGGGGAGACATGGAGTGTTTCACATGTGGTGCATAGCATTTGCTAACTCTGTTTAAAACAGATGCTGATGGGGCAGAGGCATAAACATAGTTGGAAAGTGGGGATGTGTGGAGTGAGGTGAGAATCATCCACCAAACTGGCTAAGGGGTTACACCCCAAAGCAGGAATGTACTGCTAATTGGCAGAGGAAATGCTGCGCATTATTGAAGAGAGAAGGTGAAGGCATTTTTGAGATGCTCTTACATTAAGAAGTAGGCAAAAGCAGAGGCTTTCATGCATGAAGAGAAGTAATGACAGAAAGCGGGTGGGAGGTGCGTGACTGGAATGTGGCACTGTCCACAGGAGGTAAGCAGAGGTGAGAAGGTTGTTTCATCTTGGTATTCATACACAGCAAAGCAGGAAGAGTGTCCAGCCAAAAAGGAATGTACAGGCTGACAGAAAGGGCACATTGTAGACTGCACTTAACAGGAGAGGGTGAACAGGTGGGGCTGTTTCTGAGTATGCCAAAATTATAACTGAGCACTTTAAAACAAAGCCATCAGGGAAGACCTGCTTATCAGTTGCTTACTCTTCAACCAAGGCTAGTCTGAGCTCAAATACAGAAGTGGTAAATGTTCTGTATGAATATTATTTTTTAATGAACCTGCCTTCATCTCTTTCGCTGATCTGCTTTACATTTCAGCAAAGCTTCCTTAGAAGATAACACAGTGTCAAAATTCAGTAAGCTATCCTAAGATGTTTTGAAGTATTAGTGTTCAGGAAAGGAGCACTGCACGCTTATCGGGCAGCGGTGTTTCTTCTCGAGGAGTTCTTAGGTTGCCAGTTCACCTTGTGAAGTGGCAGAGGAGAAAGGTGGTATGAAGGTCATACTGCAGTCACATAATCACAAACTTATTTGAGGCATGGAGAAAAGCTATACAACTGTTCATGCTTCATGTATTAAGTAACTACAGGTTTTCTAAGCATTCAATATAGAGGGTAATGATCCTGGTGCAAGGAGGGGACATTGGAGAAGAGGAAAGTACATGGTATGGATTGGCAGGATGCCTTTGGGGGTTGCCATCTGTCACAGCTTGCACATACTTGTAGGGTGTCATGTAGCCAGCAAGTGGTGACATTAAAACTAGTCACAGACATGGAGCAGGTTAACTGGTTGTTTGAGAAGAATGCAAGCACGCTGGGATGCAGGGCAAATCTGAGCCAGCACATGGGAGCTCATAGAACCTCGTGCATAGACAAGGGTTTTTTGTATGGAGCAAAAAACCTTTGGTGATGAAGTGTGGGTTTTGTTTTCAATGGGATGAATAAGCCCTGTGTATCCAGAGGGGTAACGTGGCCTGTGTTTATGGGTAGTGTTACACAAGGTTTAAAGTATTCTGAGATCTTGACTTGCACGGCCCCCCAGTAATAACTAGTATGAAAAAGATGGAGAAACAGTTAAATTTGAAATGTAAGGCTTTAATTTCAGAAAGCCTTTAGCAGCAGAGAATTTTAAAAAATAAGAAAATTGGTAGGATATCCACTAGATAGAATAGCAGTGTTCAGTCTTCTTGCTTCTAAGTTTGATCTGAGATGTCTCAAGTAAAATAATCTGTGATATGTGCTGAAAAGTGTATATATGAGAGACGAGTGATTTTTTGAAGAGAAAGTACTGAAGAGAGGAAGTGATTTGTGTTTGCAGGTTTCCTCTTTGCTAGGGGAAAACTTGCTTTGAACTATGCTACAGTTCTAGGACAGCGTCTAGTTATGTGGAAAAACATTCTTTTCATGTGTACGAATAAATAAAAAAATTCTTCTGCTCAAAACGAGCTTCAAATTTCCTCTTTGCCCAAGCTCATTCACACTTTTCTGCTTTCTTTCATGTCATGTTTTTCCAGAAATCTTTTCCTAGGTAATGCCTGCTTAACTTCACTTACTGCAACCGCCCCAAAAGCCACCAGTCCAGAAATATCTTCCAGCTGCAATGACTGCAGATGAGTCTGTGTTGACCATAGGCTGCTTGTGCCTTCCTGCACTCACCAAAACACTTTAAGGGATTTAGGTTTTTGCTCACGTAATCTGAACAGCACTGTGGTCTTTCAGATTGTGTTTGTCTGGCAAGTCCTTTAACCGGACGCTTGCATACTCTTCCCTCATCAGCGCAGTGTGTAATGCCACACTTGTTGAAGAAAGACAGATAAAAATTTTCCAAAATATGCAACAACTTAGAATGATGGAGTTCTTGCATAAGACCCTCTTTTCAATGTAGGTAGATAGATAAATCCTAATCCTGTGGATGAAGAAGTCAAGACACGGATGGTACTGTCAGTTACTCAGCATCACAAAAGGGAATCCGTGGCAGAGCTGGGAATAGTTCTCATTCCTGTCATGCTTAAACTGCAAAGCTGATACAGTGACTCTGGGGAGATGTGTTAACATCTGTGTCTGTCGCAGTTTCCCAGTGTGGTATGTGCTGGTGTATTTCTTTACCTAGTATCTGTTCTGGAGTCAGCATTTCTCCCTGCCTCTACCAGTTGGGGATTCTGGTCACTTTGACATATTGGATCTTCCTTTTGTCACCTAGGTGTAAGAAGGGGGTGGCAGCTTGTTCTCTTTGGCCTTGTTGTTGGGCCTGTAAAGGAACTGAAACAGATTCGAACAAAAACAGGAGCGCAAGGTGAATATGCAACCCAATCTAGAGATGCAGAGTACAAATGGTTGAGACAAAAATTGCCTGTTGTCACCTTGTTATTACACACGTATATTCAGCCTGCTAGGGAGTGTATTTTCAACAATGGTGGATAAAATGTCCTAGAGATGACAGTAGCCCTTCTTTCTGTGGTGTAGCTTTCTCTTGGCTGATCTCTTACATGATTAAATAAAGGTATGTGTTTATTCATATGTTGCTTCTGTTCTCCTTTTCCCCCACCTGCAGGCTTTGAATTACTGTACCAGCCAGATGTGGTCCGACTGTACCTCTCCATCCTCACTGAAAGTCAGAACTTCAACACTCTGGAAGCTGCAGCAGGAGCTTTGCAGAATCTCAGTGCTGGCAATTGGACGGTGAGTGCAGTCTTCTCTTTAGTTTCTTTTCTTCCCCTTGCGTAAGTAAAGAGCAAAGCTATGTCCCACTGTAAGCTCACTGTTACTTTGTGCATTTACATCTGCTTTGAAAAGGAAGGAGATGATATCTCCAAGTAAATTATTTCCATCTTATTTGCCCACTTCACATGTTTTGCATATTTTGGACAGATGGTGGAAGTGTCACTGAGCTCATGACAATTTAACCATGAGCAGGTTTTACTCCTTAAACCACTTAACCATTGCTTCATCCATTCAGAAAAGCCCATTGTTAGATGATTAAGTATCCTGAATACTTAAGTCATTGTATTATCAGATTGCTTAGGAAACTGCACTCCAAAGTGTTCTCTGATATCCTCTCTGAAGCATCCCCAGCACTGATCGGGCAGCTCTCTCAAAGATATGCCTGATCACTTCTAGAACCATGTGGCAAAGTGGGGACTGATCAGCAGCCTGAGGATCAGCAGGATGGTGTTTCACAGCTGTTTTGAATATAGTTTATTTTAAAATCAATCATGAAACAAGTAGAAGCATGGAATTGGAGATGGGGGAATGTAACAGATGCTTTGGATGCTTTACTGTTTCCTCCAAATGACCTCTTTTTTTCCTAATCCAAAGGGATGTGTTTTCACACTGAGGTGTGTACAGAACAGATGCTGGCAGATGATGCTCCTTCCTTCTTTCTGTCCTCTCTCCCACAGCTTGCATAGCTGTAGGTTGAACTTCTACATCTTTTCTTCCTTGGTGCTTGATGAACTTGAATCATGGGTTAAGTTATGGATGCATCAGCACACGCAACCTAACTAGTCTTTGCAGGGAAAAAAAAATTACAGCACTGAAAGAGAGGCCAAGCAAGGAATGGGCAGGTACATGAACTCACCATACTTTGTTGTTTCTTTTTCCCTTGTGTGTTCCGATCAGTGGTCCACGTACATCCGTGCAACAGTGCGGAAGGAGAGAGGCTTACCAGTGCTTGTGGAGCTGCTCCAGTCCGACTCTGACAAGGTTGTGAGGGCTGTGTCAATTGCCCTGAGAAACCTTTCCATGGATCGTCGCAATAAAGATCTCATAGGTATCTTCTGAACTTTTCTAACTAGGCTGGGATCTTGAATATCCTTGAGAGACCTCACACTTTCTGTCACTTGTGTTGAGGATTAATTTCATTCGGAGTTTCCAGCTGTGCGGCCGAAGATGACTTTGTGGGCACCAAGTGGAGGGCTGTCTTCTCAGAATGTATTTCCAGCCTGTTCAAACAGGCCGTGGTTTGAAGGAAATCTCTAATTCAGTAGTCAAAACAGATGTAGATTTTTGTAGAAGAGGGAAGCGTGTGTAGGTGTGCGTAGGACTGGGAAGGCTGAGGGGTTTCTTGTCTCTTCCTTAGCTCTGGCTGACATGGCACTTGTGCTTGTAGTCGCACATGGTAGTTGCAGAGATCTTGCTCCGTAGGCCTGCTATTTAGATTGGAGTGAGAATCTTGCCCTTGGCATGCTGAGCTAACCTGGGGAAGTGCAGTGGGCTCCAAAGCTGTCTCTTGCTTCTTCCTTCCCTTCTCATTATTTTGTGTGGAAGATACTTGTAGAAGCTGGACACCAAACAACTTACTCTTCTTCAAGTTAGTTCCTCAGCAGTGCTCACTAGCTCCTATCCAAGGGGGTAAATAAGCATTCATCTGCTCATAAGCAGGAATCTTGACATTTTCTCTGGATGCCTCTGTATTTAACTGATACATTTGTTTAAGCTATAACCCTATCAGGCCAGGAAATACTGGCCACATGTTTGGGGCCATCATCAAAGTTGATACTAACAAATAGCAAGGTGGGAATCTGCCTTTCAATATTTCTTTTTTTAATATTTCCAAGATGTAGCTAGGCAAATGGTACAGACGGACACCTGGGATGGATAAACTCTGGACTCCAAGTGTTTTTTCCAGTACTGTACGCTGAGAAGGTTCACAGCACCCAGGAGGAAATACTCTTACTTTTGCTGGGGGAAGGTTAATAAATGCATGGCTGCACACCTTGCCCCAGAAGGCCTATTACAAGGCTAAGTTGAGTAAGCCGTGTGCATGTATTAGCATGAATATATGGCATTAGCAGCAGCTACTGGATGCTTTTTGCCTCAGGCATTGCAAAGTATGATAGGTGCTGGCTGTAAAATTCTCAGTAAGGAGTTGTGTTGTGGTTTTTTCCCCTCGATACGTTTTAGTGTTCATGATGAAGGCCTTTTTCTTGGGTATCAACTATCAATCACCCTGAAATAATGAATGATAAATACCTTGTTAAGTTACAATCTTGAGGTTCAAAACACGTGCATTATAAAGTTTTTCAATGTGGCAAACACCCTTGGGCTTTCTCTTTCAGGATGGGAAGCTGGAATAATTATTAGGGCTGAATAATGGTATCTCTTCCCCTTATCTAGGTAGTTATGCCATGGGTGAGCTGGTAAGAAACTTGCCCAGCAGGCAGCAGAGATCTGCAAAGAACCTGGAAGAGGACACAGTGGTTGCAGTGTTGAATACCATCCATGAAATCATTACTGACAGCTCAGAAAATGCAAGGTCTCTGATCCAGACACAGGGCATTCAGAAGCTGGTAGCTATCAGCAAGTCAAGGTAGGTGTTGAAAGCAAAATGCTGAAGAACTCACTGCACACATGAAGATGTCGCTATGAACAGGAGCTTTTGCTTTGTGAAATTATTCAAGCATCCTAACTTCCAGAGCCTTTCATTTCAGAGCAATTAATATATACACAGAAAGAACAATCAGCACCTTTAAGAGGTTTTCCTGATTAAAAAATAGTTACTTCAGTCATGTTAAGACATACCCTCTTTTTGTCAGATAAATCTTAGCATCACATATGCATTTAGCAGGCATCATTTGCAGTGAAACCATAATCTTCATTTTTAACGTGGGAGGCCCTTTTCCTGTGGCAGCGTTTCATTCTTGGAATGCCTTGGATGAAATCTGTTTCTTTTAAGTAAAATAGTTACTGATGTGCAGTAATCATTCTGGCCGAAGGGCTAGTGGTGGTATTGAAGTGACATACTATCACCCTGAAGTTCTGTTGAAAACTGTGTTCCGACTGCTTTAGATGAAAGTTTGTTTTGTGTAGTGCAGCCAGTTAGACGTGAGCTTCCTCATAGGTGTGTTTTTAGCAAACTTCTGGGAGAGTACCTGAAGACTTCATTGGGTTGCATTGTTAAGAAATCTGAGAGCCAACCAAGAATCTAGCCCTGTATTATTTTATAGAGAGTGCTTGTGTACTGACTTAATAAGAAATGGATAAAAATTAATTTTCTGTTTAAAAATAGCTTGTTTTTTGCTGTCCCAAATTGCTTTGTAAGGTATTCTAAACCATGAAGCAACTACATTGAATTATGAGGAATATATGTAAGTAGGGGTAAAGGTTTGAAAAGTGGCTTGAAACTTGGTTTGGGTAGTTTTGGGGGGTTTTTTTCCTAAACAAATCCAGGCAGGAGGGAACCCATCCTGTCTCTGTTAATGACAGCTACAAGACAAAAGAGTCACCCTAACCTCAGTGCTTGCCCAGCAATACACATGAAAAACCAGAAATGTGCACAATTTACAACTTTCTGTTTGTATTTTATTTTGTCAGCAAATACCTATAAATAGAAGTTACTGAATGAGTTCACATATATCCTATAGCTTATAGGGTCAAAGAATAGCTATATGGAGTACTGGATGTCTCCTGGGTATTGTTTCAGTGCAAAGTAGTCAACATATAAATAGTCTTACATTGCTTGATACTTAAGCTCTAATTTATCTTGCAAATCAGCCAGTCTCCCAGAGAAACAAAAGCAGCATCCCATGTTCTTCAGATGATCTGGAGCTATAAAGAACTACGAAATACCCTGCAGAAGGATGGGTGGAACAAATCACACTTTCAGGTAAAGGTGCTGGGTCTTAAATACTTCCATAACTACTAACTAAATCTGAGTGGAAGATGTCCTAACTTAGTCTAATAGTACAGTCTGATAGACTGTGAGCTTTGGCTCTTTTGTTCTAGGTGATAGAGCAATGTATTATAATCTATTCATTCATAGCATCATGCCTATACTTGCTGGGTATGTTTTTGAAAGGTCTGTGAAATGTAGCTCTTTACATTTTGGAAGTATGCCGCCTTGTGTAGGCCAAACGCCAGTGCTTTACTGGAGGAAGAATTAGCATGTTGTTTCTCAGTTGTCTCTCAGTGGCAGGGCAGCCACCTGTTCTTGACATGCAGCCTCCTCATCTTTCCTTGAGCTGCTTTTACAGACCAGCAATGCTGCCATATAGATAAGAGGAAAAATATTCCACTAACAAATCTGTATGAAAATAAAAAATACTCCAGTGCCATATTGTCAACAGAAAGGGGGGGCTTAGCAGCGTTCTGTAATCTCTCTCCATACTGTTGGTTTGTTTGTTTTTCTTGTTCAATTTCCCTGAGTAGCAATTTCATATATACGTGATTTTTGTCTCATAGTCTGTTTCTGCAGCTCCAAAGAGTTCCAAAGGTACTGCTGGCAGGTCTGGCTACGACGACAGCACTTTGCCTCTGGTGGATAAAAGTCAAGGTCAGTTCTCCTCTTTATCGCTTTATCTATTCTGCTTTGCTTGCTTGTTTTCTGGATTTGTCACATCTGTGTTATGGGACTGATAGGGCCAGGAGCGAGAGGGTAAAGCTGTTATTTATGTGGTGCTTTTAACCCCACCGTTCCAAAATGATCAGTCGTAGTAGCTGGATATGGATAGTATTCCTTCCCTTGTGAGATGTACACTACTGAAGTTGTTTTCTTGTACGCAACATAATCAGTTAAATCTTCCCAGGAGAATTTGGAATAGAGGGAGAGCTTCAAAAGAGTAGAACAGCCTTGTTTGACAATGGTATATATTAATAAATCTAACCTTCAGCCAGGCAGTGGGCTTGGCATTACCCCTACTGGGTAATGGAGTCTTTTCCTTTCTAAATAAATTTACCTGTACCTTCCTCTACACTGCAGTTTTCTCCACTGGAGGTGGTTTATCCAAACACGGGCTAAAGCCCTCTGCGCTTGTTCTTCAGGCCTGGTGCAGCTGTACCAACACTGGTTTAGCTCCAGCTTTAGTTCCTTTATGATTGCTTTGTCTCTGAATCTTGTTCAAGCTTCTAACGCTCAGATGTAAAAATTTCTTTTCAGAAATCTAGTCTTCAACATCCAGAGTTTGCCATGTTGCACTTTACCTGGTCTAACTGCAGATTAGTGCAGAAAAGACAGCCCCACACTGCATTGCCTGTTTCCACCTTCCCTGTCTTTGATCAAATCTGGCAGATTACGTAGACGGAGGATGACTTGGGCCAGTCATCCTCGGGCCAGACAATAAACTTCTTGTTTTCTTTGTGGGTTAGCTTTCTGTTGGCTCAGCAGGCTGCGGGATTGGATTGTGTGCCATGTGAAGCTGCACCCTTACTTGTTTTCTTTCTCTTCTATTCTGGAGAGACCAGAGAGAAGCTTGTTAGTAGCAGTAGGTAGGCCTAAGCAGAACTGCGGTTTCTGTTACCACTTGGAGAGAGGGAGTTCTGCATTAGTGTCAAAGCAGAAAATAGAAGGATTAAATGTGCTCTCTGGAGAGCTTAAATCAAACTTCCCTTTCTGAATGGTAACTGTTGAATAGTTTGGTTTGGTTTTTTGTTTTACAACAGCCTCTGCATTGAGTACTTTATGGACCTCTCTGGTCCTGTGACTAATTTAAAACTACCAGGTGTTGAGAAAAGCAAATCAAGTCGTTTCCACATTTCTGTTTTATAGATAACGAGAAGGCTGGGAGTCGTGATATGATACCTATGGATGAACTTGGCCCAGGTAAATTCATTCATAGATCAAACCGTCTGTCTGTTTCAGTAGAGCACACTGTCACTCACAGGAAAGTTCAGCTATTTCTCTAGGTGATATTCTTTCAGATGGATAAAGCTGACATTTAAAAGCAAAACATTACCTTCGAAAAGATTGGTCTTGATCTCCCCCCCCCCCCTTTTTTTTTCTTTTAAATACATATAGAATGTACACACCAATTTCTTCACTACTGTAAGCACATAATGGAGATATACTGACCTAGCTTTCGTACTAGTCTCTGGCCCTTGAGGCAGGTACATTCCTTATTACAGATCTGGAAGTTTGAAGATTCAGAAGATAAAAAAGAGCTGAAAATTTACTTCAATGTAACACTTGTGTTTAAATTCATTCTGCCCTTATTTTCTGTAGTTAACACCAAAAATAAGTCAGTGTGTATGATGTTCCTGGCTTTATATGCGTATGATATTCCTGGCTCCACCTTTCATTTACCTGCATCTAGCCAGGCCTGGCTTTTCCTATAGACTGAGAACAGCTGCCTAAGGTCGATGAAGTGCTTTGAGATAATGTCTGTAGTTTAAGACTTGCAGAGGGTTTTTTTTTTTTCTTTACTGGAGGTAGATAAAGGTGCTGTGTGGCCTCTTGGGAATTTACTTCTTCCAGTTGACATTATTTTTATTTAAATACCTATATTAATGTCTGTAAATCACAGTTCGATATACTGCTGTGTGTGATTGTAGCTGAAAAAATAGCAAGCTAGAACCAAGCTGAAAGTCAGGCATGTTCAGAAATTAAAATAACAGGTATATATTATCTTCTGTATTCTTGGAAAAAAATGAGATGCCACTTGCCATGAATCAACTGTCCATATACGTTTTGCATAAGGGAACACTGAAACAATTGCTCTGACAACAGAAGAATATAACTTCAGAGGAGATTGCCTGGCAGGCTAGCTCTGTGCTAGCAGGTGCTGCCCTATGGGCAGTGCTGATTGTTTATAATCTCAATATTAATTGTTGCCAGGAGTTACTGGTACAGCTCTGAGTACAGAATTAAGTGCAAATTAACAGCATATGTACAACAGGCAGATTCTCTGGGCCATTCAGTTCTCCAATCTTTTTATCACTATTAGAAGATGAAATCTGTCAAGTTTTCCTGACCCTGGCTCTTGAGCACTTTTAAACTCCAATGTGACTATAACTTTGTGCTGTTTCAGAGGTCATCTGAGAGGGGCCTAAATTTATTTATCCGGTCAACTATCCTTAATTCCAAGGAACTGGAATAACAACTCAGTACTTCATCTCTTCCCTTCAGGCTCTTCTAAATGCTGTATGTTTTTTGTCTTAATGGGCATAGTCACTTGAGGACTATATTTTCTGATTTTAATTTCACTTTGGATTCTTGTATTGTGGAGTTTTTGGTGTTTTTCCCTCTGGAGTGAACTGGCAGCTATTATGAGCAGAACATCAACGTGCAGTCCTCTGGGTTCATACCTGCAGTAAACAGTTTGGTTGTATCCCTGCATACTCCACATCAGTCTATGTTGAGCCTCCAGGAGATACTGACCTCACCTACATTTGCAAAGAAAATGCATGACAGAGTACCAGAGAAAGCTGTTTGGCATTCCATCTTACCTTTTTATTTCTTCTTATTGCAGATAGTCCTGTGCCATGGCTTCAGTCGTGTGGTTTTCCCTTGCCTTCCTCTTTTTCTGGTTTCAACTACCCTAAGATCTTTATATTCAGTGTCTTTTAAAGAATTCTCATCTGTCTCCAGCTTTGTTGTCCATTTCATTAAATTAAGACACTTCCAGCTTGCATAGTTATCTTTCTGCTGTGCTGCATTGGTACTGAATGGTAATCACCTCAAACACATCAGTGTGCCAGTGCCAAACTCACTGAGTTTCCACGCCATGCACGTGTTAGCGGTACCCAGACATTCAGCCAGGTCCTTCCAGCCCACAGTGTTCATCCTGCTCCCCTGCAGTGTACGAGACTGCTTGTTTCAGAACGTCACTGCCTGTCTGCTGCTCACCTATTGCCTCTTTTTATCAGGGTTCAGCTCACTTGATGTCTGGCCTTTACTGTTAGCCCACATTGACTCTTTTCAAGATTTCAAAAAAAAAAAAAATTGCTACTGGTATCTCAGCTTGTTTACTAATGCTGTGGGGGTCGTTGT
Organism: Eurystomus gularis; assembly: GCA_013400335.1. NCBI lineage: Eukaryota > Metazoa > Chordata > Aves > Coraciiformes > Coraciidae > Eurystomus > Eurystomus gularis. The sequence continues at coordinate 68,300 of VZZY01012141.1, read as the reverse complement.
TCACTATAAAGGGAATTAATTGACTCTGTGTGGCTCGGGAGGCAGAAAAGATACATTCCCCATCAGCTGACAGTACCATATCAGTCAGATTCCTGTTGTCTGGATCAATGGGAGGGCCTGGATAGAGCCTGGATGTCCTGGAAGGTGGAAGAAAACACATATTATGAGTTCCTGTGGGATGTACTAGACAGCCCAGCGCAGAAATAGCTCAGGTCTGTCAGACCTCATCAGCTCTAGGCAAGTGGCTCTGCACCAAGTAATCTGAAGATCGTCAATGCTTATTGTCACAATGCTGCTTGAGGGTGGCTGTGACCCTGAGCTGTCTGTAGAAGCAGGAGAACTGTGATCTCAAGGCTGTATGCCAGATTTGTGAGTTCTCTAAAACTCTACCTGTGCCTCAGTTAGCCTGCAGTCAGACACACACAAGCATCTGTGAGCTGAGACTTGTTGAGACCAGAGACACGTAGTTCACATGCCCCTGTCCTGCATGCCCATCCTCAGGAATAACTTTTCATTTCTCCTCCTCCTTTTTGATGGAGGTTTGATCTTTATAAGTTGAGAGCTGTGTGAGGCCATGGATGGATTGACACCCGGCAGGCATTTGGTCCTGTAATCTGTGATGACATAAAAATGTTGCTGCAGAGTGAACAGGAGATACTCAGTGAAGCAGTACAGATGGCAACAAGCAGGAAGTCAAGAGAGGAGAATAAACAAGCCAAAAATGGGATGTGCCTCTGTTGACCAATATAACTTCTGTCTATACATTGGATTGTATGAACTCAAAGTAATGCATTTACACTTTGGAGCACTAAGATCAGTGTAGGTCTCCTTTATGCCACAGAAACAGAGTTAATTCTGATCGCTTATTAGAATGAATCTGAAATGTGGGAGAAGCAGTATTTCCTAATCTCTTCAGAAAGCTGTGGCCTTTGGGGCACTGAGGTGTATTACTTCTCAGCTGCAGCCTCCTTCAAGATATTTCTCATTTTATTAGGTCAAAACATGAACTTCCTACCTCTGCTGCTGTTTATCTTGACAGAGTCATAGCACAGTATGTGGTTTTTAGAAACACATCATCCGTTATTGCTGATGTGACTGCACCGTTAGCGTGCAGCCCACACAACAGTGGGCTGACAGTAGGAATTACAAAATATGCTGGAACTTGGAAATGAAGAAGAAAGTTCTTGACTGTTCGTTGTTGTTAGATTACTGCCATTGTGATCTTCTTCTTGCTGCTGTCCTGGCCAGTCGTGGGGGTTTTTGTTCTTTGTTGGTTTTTTCTCAGTAGTGTTAAAAATCCATTGCGCTTTTAATTTTTTGTGATTACAGTCCTTACTTCTGATCTTGCTTCCTGGGAAGTATCACAGCTGCCATACTTCACTTAGTAGCTGTTGCTTTCTGGGAGTAGGTTAAAGGTTTCCTTTGTATCTTGGCAATGCATTTAAAAAATGTTTGTGGATCACCTATGATGATGGCACTACAACAATGCAAAGTGATCCGTTGCATCATTGTGAGTATAATTAATATTAGATTGCAAAAAGCTACCACCCAGTTGTTGTTTGAATTATTTTGGGGTTTTTTATTATTTTGACAGGGGGAGGCAGTATGTTTCCATCATTTACATATATATCTATATGAATTATCTACTCCTAAATAAATGATGACTCTTTAGATTAGGATATGACTTACTAGCAGTATTCAGGCCTGATATTTGAGAGAGAATTATTGGTCATGTGTTCCTTCACAAATGCTGGCTGGGCAGCTGGATGTAGCAGACACCCGGCTTTAGGTATTTTCTTTTCTGTTTGAAAGGAATAGCCAAGAATGTTAGGTATTTCATTGTCAACAAGTAATTGTAAGTAAAGCTGCGTTGCAAGTATTTTCACGCTTTAAGATCAGCATACTACATGTATAACTCCAAAATTCTGTAGTTATTTTTAGGCAGCATGGTTCAATAATACATTACTGTCTATGATACCATAAACATGCTACTTCAGGTGCTTGTTGCAGGTCTGTGTGCACTTTAATTCATGAGATACACAGGAAAACTCCAGCTCTTTTAAAACTAACCTGGCTGTGGCAAGCAGCAACATCATTTAGGGGCCTGCTCTGTGGCTGTGTTGGTACAAGCCACTCCAGCTGCATGTGCTTTTTTGTTGTGTGGGCAAACAGTGCCTCATTTCGCCCCTGGAGCCCCACAAAACACATGACTTACTTTTTCTTAATGACCTGTTGCAGGCAAGTAATAAACCAAGAGAGGAGCATTTTGATAGTTTATGTAGAACCTTTTTGTGGTATTCTAAGAACCCAGTTTGTCAGGATGTGAAAACATCAATGATCCCTCAGTTACATAGGGGAAAACAAAAGCCTACAGGGAGCTATAAATTTGAGTGTCATTTACTGCAGATTACAATGCTGTCAAAGCAGAGCAGGAGAGGATCTATTTGTCACTGATAATGAGGGAAATTTGATGCATCAGGAAAAGAAATTAAGATTTGCATTGGCTGGCAATGATTCCAAGCAAAGTTTCTGAAATAATTAGAGCCATTTCTTTATAAAAACTCTTAACGCTTTTCTTCCTTGTTTTCATCACACTTTCATATTGTTTCTTAGTTGTCAGGAGAAAAAGCACCAACAGGTGCTACTTTGTAATGAAAGAATCCAAGCACAGCAGGGTTTGCATCAAGATTTCTTCCAACTAGACGGGCCCTTTTTCTCAGTGCTCTGAAGGGGACTCTCCCAAATTATTGTCATGCCCTGCTAGTAGTCAGGCTCAGGAAGAGTGGGAACATGCTGCAGAGCATTCAGAGAATGAACACAGCCAATTAATCAAGCTGCTAAGCAAGGGGCACAAGATTTGGGCTGAATTTGGAGCTCATTAGCCACAGGGCGTGAGATGACAACTTGCTGCTTTCCTTGGGCACGCTAAAAACTGCAGCAGGCTGGGATGAAAACAGTGCTGCGTGCTAATGAGTGCCAGCATCTGGCAGCGATATCAAAAGAGGGCTTTTCTGTTTTAAGCTCACAAAAATGAAATTTCAGAGCCAGAGTGCATGTGAAAAGCAGACTGCCAGCATCTCTGGGTTGTGATTGTTTATTTTCCTGTTTCTTTGCTGAAGAATTCTGCTTGCATCAGCTCTGTTTCTGCTCTTATTTGTGCTTCATGCCTGACTGTCATGTTATTTCTCCTCAGATGGGTACTCCACCATCGATCACCGGGACAAGGACCGCAAATACAAGACCAGTGATAACACAGGGGATGCCTCTGAGAAAGAACCTTTGAAAGTGAGCTTCCTCTACTGCTGAATGCTAGTTAGTGCCTTTAAAATAAAGGAAGCCTGGTGTCTTCAGTAAGAAATACAGGGTAGTTACTCACCAGGGGGCTGCAAAGGGCTTCCTTTTTTTTTTTTTTATAAGGGCACTATTTTGTAACTAGAAATAAAAACAAAATGCTGCTTTCCAGTGCAGGAGCAAATGTAGGCAATTGCTGTATTCTCGTAAATGGATGAGGTGGTAAAAATAGGAAGCGTCACCTTCATCCAGGCAGCATTCCCTAGCCCAAAAGTGTCTAACTGTGCCTTCTAAAAACAAATTTACACAACTTTAGAATTTAAAACAAACAAAATCTTACTTCACAAAGCTCTTTGTGTTGTGAGTTGTGTGTAAATGTGGCTTAGTAGGCTCTGTGTAATTTCTGTTGTATTGCTATACCTTTTCAGTAGGCCTTTTAAAAAGTTAATTAGCGCTGTGGCCATCAGTTCTCCCTGGCCTCAAAACAAGCTTGTGTTTTCCCTTGGGGAAGTAATTTCAAGGAGGAAGAGGAGGATTCATTGAAGCAAGGGTCAGCGGTAGGAAACACTATTGTTAGACTGCAGAAGGCTGTCCTTAATAACCTTCAGCACATTGCTGATAATACCAGGAAATCCAGGCGATTCTTACTGAGTGGAAACAAACTCCAGTCAATTGAAAGGAAAACCCACTATTACTGAACAAGGGAAAATGCAATTTGGAGAAAAGTATTTCTATAGATCATGAATTGGGAAGATGTTCTGCTGCATCATTCTGCCTATATTAACTTGCCTGGTCCTGCATTTCCTGCTGTGTCCTGCTGTTCTCTGAAGGTGTATCCTGGAGAATGGCTTCAATCCAGCTGGACGTTGTTTTAAGCACAGATCACTCCCATCAGTTTGCCAGCTCTGGGTGTAGCTGCACCCTGTTGGAGGCTGCCCAGTTAGACTTTTTGGTAGAGGTGGCTGTGCCACTTCATGCGTTTTTGGAATGATAAAACGGAGCTGATTACTCAAGTCACGAATATACTTCCCTGCTCCAGTGTGGCAAGAGATGGCCGTGCTTGAACTAGCTTCAACAAAATAAACTTGCTAGTTCCCTTATCACAGTTCTGTTTTTCAAGGTTGCTCTGGGAACAGATGCACTAAGTGACATAAGAATGTTGATCAGTAAGAGCTTGACAGAAAATATCTTTCTAAGGAAAATAGGCTAAGGAAGGAAAATTAACGAATACTTGTAATCTTTGCCACTCAAAATTCATTAAGGTGGTCCAATACAACCCTCAAAATCACATCAAGCAGCCCAAACTCCAGTGTACACCTGAAGTGAAGCACAACCCAGAGTTCAGTGAGTAGCTGCTTTGCTTTCAGGAGTAAAAGAGAAAAAAATATTTCACCTCGACAATGTGTTTCCCATAGTCTGTTCTGCCAGTTGGTTTTAAGGACAGAGGGTAGCCTGATTTCAGCCTGTTGTACACGTCAAAGGTATGTGCTGCCATGTCCTCAGCTGGGCAGAGCCGAGTAGCTGCTACTCATCCTTCTTGCTGTGCTGTGAAACAGAAACATATCTGTGGGGTCTTCTGGCTTGTGGACTGTTTGATAACCATGGCTGTGAGGCTCAAGAGTGGCCAAAAATTGTGAATAATGATGGCAGGGAAGTGCAGTCTTTTGGCTGCTGCAGATGCTTTTGTCAGTATTGTGCTTTTGCTGATCTCATTTCTTTCTCTACCACTAATTTTCCCTTGTGCTCCTTTAAGCTGACTTGTTTGGTGGTTTTGTTTGATTAATCCGCTCTGTTTTGCCTTTAACTCCTCACCCTGTGCTGCAGAATGACACAAATAGGAAAAACATTAACAGGAGTAACAGGGCTTCGGTGAATCTGGTGGATGCCCGTGACATTAAACCCCAGCCTGTTGACTCCTGGGTCTAATTTGCATGCATGGTAGGTCCTTTTAATGGTAATTGGTGCTAGTGATTAACTTGTCTCGTGCATGATCAGTATCACTGTGGAATCTCTTCAAGGCTAACTGCTAACTGGGTCCTTTCAGACAAATGAAAATGCATTTGAAAAAAGTTGTTTATATTACTCATTGTATCTTTAATGAAATGCAGTCAAACATCACTGTTTGATCAAAAAATAACCTGTCCAATAACCAAGCGGAAAATTAATATTGTGAACGATTGGTTGTCAGGTGAAATGTGAAAGATTTCTGCTGTTAGGCCATGGGAATGAATTTGAGTAGTGTTCCTGCTTCCAACCTCTTTTTTTTTTGTTGTCGTCCGCTCTGTGCTCAGTGTAAGGATTAGCCTGAGACTGAAGGAGAAGCCCATCCTTGATTATTTATGGATATCCCCTGAGGTTCTCGTGAGTTACGCAGCCCTGCCCATCTGCAGGAAAGCTGCTGGCTGTACACAAGTTACTTTGCAAAGAGAGATGATTTTGATTACACAATAAACTCCCACTTCTCCGTTTTTTTTTTCCTGTTGCTAAAGAAAGGTGCCTTTTTGTCGCTTTCTAGTTCTCTGCCTTTGCCACGTGCCAAGTTCCTCAGTAATGTCACTGGCCTTTCTGTGCTCCAGCAAATGCTAATCTGTCTCCTGCTGTCTCAATAGACAGCCCTCTACCCGTTACACCTTCTCTCACTCCATCGAACAGCAGGTTTTGTGCCCCTAGCTATGACTAAAGGAAAATCTTAGTGACTGTTGTGAAGGCACTAGGCAACTTTGCCATCAGCATGGACAATAGGCCTTTAAGGCCCAAATTCCAAAACATCATTAACTCCCATAATTCCACATGGAGAACACTTGCATTAGTGGGAGAGAAAATTCCTGTATGTTTTTGGGTGGTGGATTTGGGTTTTTAACCCCTCCTTAATTTAAGAGTCTAGTGTAAGTGCTAAGTGTTTACAGATTGTTTCTGTTCCTTGGCTGGAAGCACTTGCCCAGAGCAGTCTTTCAGCACTCTTACGTAGCCACAGAGCAGGCCCTGGCACCGTTGGCTTCCCACTGCTGCTCAGCACCGTGTGGTCAGCCTTGTTGGCCCAGCCAAAGGGCAGAGATAAACATGTGTAGTGCCCATAGGCTTCGCTCCTACACTCTTCCTCTGAGCAGTGAAGACTTACAGGTGGGGTACAGTCTTTGAAAAATGAAGTTTGTGCTCATTTTTTCCCAGTCAGACCCTCCAAGGAACCCATATATTGTGGATAGGTTGTCGTTTGCAGTCATTGTCCTACCACTGGGTGACAGAGATCACCAAAGTCACATTACTTGTTGTTATTAATCAGTTTTGACTTTATTTTGCAGGGCTAGAGTCCAACCACATTTTTTTTAATTGAGGGGGAGAAACAAACATTGAATCAACACAGAGGATCTCATCAGTCACCACTGCCATTCGATTTGGAGGGCGCTGCATCACTGACCAGGCTGCAGATTCTAGGAGGATGTGGGGAGAAAACACAACTGACTGCCATTGCCAACCCCGGAGCACCATGCCTTACAGCGAGACAATTTGCTTAACTCAGTTAATTCCCACTAGAAATAGCCACCACCTCCCCCTCCCTCCCACTCCTGCAAGAAGAAAGCAAGCAAGAAAAGAGAATCCAAGCTTCTGTCTAGCTGGCTGCGTTCTTAGCTCATTCTTACGTGTGGCTGGTGCCAAGTATGAGAAGTAAAGGTCATGCCGTAGCAAAGAAGACAGCTTCACAAGTGAAAGAGAAACTGCAGAATATTTGAAATAATATCATAGGTGTAGCCATGAAGATAATAGCACTTTTCTGGTTTGGGGCTCATTGTTTCATTTGTTTGTTTGTTTGTTTGGGGGGATTTCTTTTGAACTGTGAATCTAACATTTTTAAAGGCTTTTTGAAAAATGTTTAGGTTTTCTTTATTATTTTCACAGAAAGTGCAGGAATGTTGAGTGGATTTATTGGATTTCAATGAAGGGAGGAAATGCAGAACAAAAACTATTAAACGCTAGTCAAATGGACTGCAGAGTGGATGACAAAGTTGATGCAAGCTGTATAATCCGCTTTTAGAGTAAGGTATATCAATCACAGCGCTATATTATCATTATCATCTGGTGTACAATACTTCTGCCTTTTGAATTCTGTAATGGCTCTGGTTTTATTTCCACATGTTGAAAAGCAGTTTATTGACGGTTTCAGTGTTCCAGGTTCAGAAATCTCTGCTGAGAAATGGAGCTGGCTGGCTTTTTATTTTCTTGTTCTCAAAGATTGCAATAAGGAGCTTTTACATTTTAAATGTACCAGTGTCGCATTGACGATGATTAACAATTTCTTTGGCCATAGCTGTTAACACATTGGAAGAAAATAGGAGCATTTTTATAAGTTGTCTTATTTTGAACACACTATAAATTTTAGATGGGTCTGCCACGTATATTTGATGGTGAATTTATCACTGTTGGATCCATGTTTGCTTTAGTCTATAAGTCTGGATGAAAAATGCCACAAAGGGAAGTGGTTTGGCGTTTTTTAAATCTTCATCATCGTGATTTCTGTGTTCCTTTGGTTTTGTTTTGAGATTACATATTTCATTTGGTGTGAAAATCACCCATGTGCAACAGTTCTCTAAGATGCCAAGGCCTGCTTTCTACAAAGGGGAATTTTTACCTCATGAGAACATACTCTACATATATGGTATGAACTAAATTACTTCAGATCACTGGTTTTCTCCAGGCATTGGTCAAGGGAGGGCAGCAGATGAGAATAGGAAGCAAATGTCTCACTAGTAGCATTGGAGGACTTTTGCTGATTTTATTTGGTTGCCTCTGTTCTTTGATTGCCACATTTAATTTTAAACAAGCTCCTAAAAACGGTGTGACTGGAAAGCACATTTTTGAACCCAACAAACATCATTTGCGGTTTTCCGTGCCTGCCGTTTCCTTTGTAGTTAAGAAGGGGAAATACCCAACGACCTCACCTCCCCCAAAATATTACTGTAATAGTAAACACCTAAATTTTTGTAAAAAAAAAAAACCTTAAAAACTTTAAAAAAAAAGCAAGTACCAAGAGCTTTGTATCTTCTTGACTATATTAAAAATTTGACATGAATACATATATATAAATAAATAAATCTATATATCTATATATATATATTGTTGTGCAGAGGATAGGTTAACAAAACCATGTAAAGTAGTTTGCAGGAGAGGGAAGCATTTGTTGATTCAGGGAAAAAGACTGATGCCAGAAGCTGTCAGTGGTTTGGATGATACGTGTGCTCCTTCACGCCCTCCCTTTTTGACCCTCATCTCCCATATACGTTACAGTGGTCACTTCTGGATCCTGGGGAAGGTGAAGCTGCTTGGAGCAAATTAAGATAGCAAAGATTTGGTTTTTGACCTGCATGAGAGTCCTATTGGGCCAAAGATGCTCAGTGGATCAAGGGATCTGTGGTTATCTGTGTTGGGGCAGCGTCTCTCTGTGTGTAGACATGAAGTGTGGCAATGAAACCAGATACATCGTCTGACTGTATATTATATCAATGGTGCTCTTTTCATACTTGTTCTGCCAATACGCGGAGACCCTTTTAACCAAGCTACACAGAAGAGTTTTATATCACTTTTGGTTATGTACTTGGTGTATTCTTTTTGTATATGAAAGGATTTTTTTAAAAACGTTCAGTAATTAGCAATGGAACCTGCTTTGTAGCTGATTAGAACAGTGTAAGAGAAGGGCCGTGCTGTCAGTCTGTCCCTGATCTACTTTAAACCATATATTTACCAAAGGAGTCTGAGCAAAAGTTCACTTAAAATAAAGACCTGACTGTTGAAAGGAGTCTCTGCTAAGACTTTGTGATTTAGTTATTGTACAGATATTTCAAAGCTAGCAAGAGGTTAACAGAGAAAACTGCAGGAAGGGGGAAGTGAAGTGACTAGGGGCCAATTACGTCCATGACCTCCTCCAGAAATCCCGTAGCTCTCAGTGGGGCACTTCAGGGAAACTCAATCTGGATTGGAATCTACTTTGGTGTCTGTCATTAGTGGGCTAACAACAGCCAGAACTACTTGAGAAGCAAATTAAGACCCTACCCCACTTTCACCCCAAAGTCCTTTTTGTATTTAACCTCATCCTGTGCTAAGCAAACCCCCCTGTCGGGGTTGGTGGCATAGGCTGCCCAGGGTCGTGGTAGCAAACTCTTTTCCTGGGGGTAAGTGTTCCTGGCAGCCAGTGTAGTTGTGAGCTAACAACGTGGTTTTATTGCTGCAGGAAAGCAAAGGATGGTGTAGCAAGAAGTCAGATACCAAGTCCATGGGCCAAGACTTCCCCTGGGAATCACACATCTTACCCCTGCCATTCCCATGCCTTAGAAAAACAATGAATTCCCAAGTATGTAGCAATAACCCATCATTTACATTACTGTGGCTTTTTTCTTCTCAACAAACTGTTGTTTGGATGTTGAGGAAGGAAAATGGATTGGGGGTGACCCGCAGGTGAGACTTACTGCCTTGTATTACCAGCCCACCAGCTAAAGTCCAAAGCAAGATACTTTGAACCAGGTCTGGTGATGTAATGTCCTTTTTATCTATGGCCACAGGCTCGCTGGTGGGATGTGTGCCCACACCTGCCCTTACCTCTCCCCTTGGTGGCACAAGTGTGACTGGCTGTTTGAGCTGTTCTGGGACGTGGGTGGACGAACTCGTAGTTGTTGTATTTTGGCAGCAGGGACTGTATGTAAAGAAGGGAAAGCGGCAGTGTGTGTGACTAAAGCTGCAGCAGGGTCTAGAGTCCTGTGCTAAAAGACGGGCAGTGCTTTTTAGGGCTCAGGTATGTGACCTCCTCTTTTCCTGTTCTCTCCACTGAGAAAACTGGAGGGAATCTGCCTGCAAAGGGGTGGAGTAGAAGAGATTTCTACCTGCAGAAGTTCTAGTGGGAGGAATGGTTGTGGAAGGAAGCGACAGTGTTGCAAGACTCCTGCTAAAGAGGAGGGGGAAATTTGATGGCCCAGCGAGGGCTGAGATAACACAGGGGAGAGGGAGGCTTCTGATGGCATGTGATTACGGCAGAACTTCCTTCCCAGGGAGGTGGTTTGCACGTCTCCTAAGCATCTTCACTAAGCTGCAGAGGTTTAAAAAAGAAGAGAAGCATCAAGTTTGAGTTTGCGAGCAATTGTACTTGTGCTTGTGCTTATAGCTTCCCAGGTTGGTCTGTCTGCAGAACCCGAGGAGGAGAGTGGAAAGGCAAGGCTTTAGGACATTTTGTTTCTGTCTTGGAGTTAAGTAGAAGTTTAGCTGTAAGTGTAACTTGGCAACTCAAGGTGTGATGCCAGCTTGAAATGCTCCCCAGAGAACAGCTTGGGCAGCCATAGGTCCTGAACTTCAGTGTCTTCTGGGCAAAACACCTGCCTATCCTAGTTCTGCTCTTGTGCACTCAGACTTAGTGATTCTGAATGTGCCTGCATCAGGAAGGCAGACCTTGTCTCTGCTGCCAAGACACCACGAAAGTCACTGACTTGGGTACTAGGAACTGACTTACTGTGACACATCAGGAAAGCGGGGGGTGGCATGTTTGTTACAGCAGGTTGGTGAGTTACAGCAGATCAGTAAATTCTTCCCAGCTCTGAGGAGCAGTTTTCAGCAGTGGTTTCTAGCGTGCAAGGCTTATGCTAGGCAAAGCAGTTTTCACTCCTAGAGCAGTTCCAGCAGATTGAAGCTGGTGAGTTACCTTCTGTTACTTGCCTTACAGTTGAGCATATAGGCTCAGCTGCCTGTGAGAGAGGCGCACATCTTAAACCCTTCAAGTAAGCAAAGCTTCAGAAGCCAGAGGGGCACATTAGAGTGGTTGTGGCCTCTTCTGCTGTCCAGCTGCCCACTCAGTGAAAACTAGTGTGCCAGTAACTTCCGCCAGCATTCTCATGCTGTTGGGGTGGAGTTGTACTGTCACGGGTTTTGAAGGTGTTTATATAGGCATAGTTTCTTGCAAAATTTCTTTGTTTTGATGCCCCTAAAATCTGGTGTTTCCTTATCTTTGACAAATTCTCTGATTTATTGGTACAGTAACTAATCTAGTGCATTTAAGGGGAAGGTATTATGAACCTTTTTGTTCTGTCTTAAGTTTTACATCAGGGTAGGATGTTCCAAAGTCCGAGGAGGAGGAAGGAGGAAGAGGAAGATAGCGCAGATACTACAAGACCTGCCAATCCAGTTCTTACTGTTCAGAAAAACAAAATAACTAGACTAAGAAGCTTACTGGTAATTAGTAGCTAATGTGTTTGTAACTATCATGTGCCTTAAAATTTTCATGGTAGGAGAATTAAAAAAAAAAATCAACAATGTGTTTTCTGTAATACTGCTCAACATTCTCTCTGTAGTTTAGACTGGTGGGATTTTGCATTGTATTTACACTGTACTATAAACTGAAACACTTAGAACGGTTTGATTTTACAAGTATGGAGAGGAAAAAAAAAGGTGGATTATGCTTTTCATAGAACAAATGTTACCGTGACAGAATGTATTATTATTATAGGATCTTTCCATAATGCAGACAAGTAGAATGCTTGTTAGAAACCAGGTATGTAGGATAACAATTTGGTGTGTTTTCAATAAACCATGCCTGGAAAGAATACATGTGCCATTGGTTATCTTTGTTACATCAGATATCTCAAATATTCTTTGGCTTTCTGACAGCAGTTTTCTGTGGCAGGGGATCACTCAATCCTAGCTCAGGTCAGCCCTCGGTGTTAGTAAAAGGTCAGTGGTAATGAGGGCAATTGGAATATCCTTTAAATTAGTATAGCTGAACATTTTCTATTTGTTGCCATATGCTGGAGTTGTAGCATGAAGTCCTGTAAGGACCCTGCACTGTAGATCATGGTTTTTTTTTTCCTTTTTATTACACAAGCATATTTCTGTGGGAAAGCCATCTGCGTCACTGTTCAAAGGCCTGCACACTTGGGACCACAAGCCTAATTTGCTGATAGCTTTTCCATTTGGCAAGTTATTAACCTTTCCCTATTTAGTCATAAAATCCATGTAATTTTACAAAGATTTCACATTTCTGAAATGTGTGCAAGTATTTGCTTAAATATAAGTGTGTAAGAATAACAGAATCTTTAAGTTTATTTTAGTGATGCATGAGCTCTGGTTGACATGAAAAATTGTTATTTGGGGGATGCGCCAAATAATTTACATCTGTTGCTGTGTGGGGGAGAAAAATCCCAATACTGAAAAGTCAACCATGTATTTCAAGTAACAGCCAGTTACCAACAGATCTTAATTCTCTTGAGGACTGCCTCTCCCTGGCACCTTCATCTGTGTTGATAAGATCAGTAAAGAGACTGATGCACCTGAACATATCATACTTCTTGACGTGCTGTCATGAAACATGACAAAACCCAGTAAATCTTGAACTAAGGGTTCTGCAAGGTCTTACAGATAGAGTGGAAGTCAGATTTTCTGTGAGTGAAGAGTTGATGAATCCTTGCTAGTAACAGTTTGCCATATGTTAATTCCTGATTGTACCATTCACAGCACTATAAGGTTCCATTTACTTGCAGTTGCTTCCAGACAGCATTTGGAAGGTCATCTTCAGCTTGCCTTCCATCTTTATTTCAGATGTCCTGAATTGCATCCCCAGGAGTTCAGTAAAATCATCTCCAGATTCTGTAGGATCTAGTTTCACAAGTGGTAAGATGTGGGATCCTGGGTTGAGCATCTTGCTCCCAGGTATCATCGGTGTTCTGCTGCACTGAGGAATCCTTTTTTTTTTCTTAGTGGATGCACTAATATGGCAATGAATAGCAGATGCTGTAGGTAAGGTACTGAGCTAAAACGAGTATGTTGTTTCTACAACTGACCTTTTGTGTCTGTCAAAGTGATTTCATTTCCAGCTTATCACAAGTTGGGCAAATGGAAGCAGTGAGTCTGGCAGGTGAAAGGTTAACCTGGTAACAACAGGAAAGAAATATCGCAGCCCTCATCTCTTTCAGGTTTCAGCAGTGTCTTGGGGGAATATTCTGTCCTCCCAGTGTCTTACTGTGAAGGTCTCTGTGCAGCTGAAGAACAGCAATGGCAGAATCTCATTCTGATGCAAGCTGACGGGATTTTTTTACAATGGGAAGTTGTTTTATAATTGAAGCATTAACTGAGCTGTAGAGATAGAGGCAAAGACTAAAACTTTTAGCATGTTTAATGTGCGTTCACGGCTGTTATTCATAAAGATACCTTATAACTGATTGACTGCTCAACCAAACAAGTACACATCACTGCCCTGGTGGTGTCATCTGTGGTGGGAGAGTTCGATCTCGGTGGTCTCTCCTGCAGCTCTTGTAGGGGTTTCTGTGTGTTCTTACAACTGTATTTAATGTTTGACTCTGCTCAAAATTTTTCAGTGGGGTGCTTTTCACTTCCTCATACCAGTGGGAGGAAGCACTACCAGTATAACTGTACAAACGTATGATGACTGCTGTTTGCTCTGATGAGTAATTCCTAGTTTTGCTAGGATTTGTAGGGTTCCTACATGGGTGCTGTTTTGCTCAATTTGGTATTAAATGAGGAAGCAAAAGGCACTAGTGCTGGGTTTGGCTTCCTCATAAAGCCTCCTTCTCTCTGGTACACTGATTTAAACAGTTCTGTGTTCTGAAAGGCATGATCATATGTCCCCTTGAGGTACCAGAGGCTCTGGCAGAAAGCGGACCTCACTTTCACTGAATTGGTGGTGTCAACGATTTGTGACACGAGTTGTGAGAATTTGCTGAAAGCTGTGTGTTGTTTTAGGGGGGTTCTTTCCACTGGGAGTTTTCTATCAGTGATACGCTCTCACTGGGCAGTCTTCAAACACATGCTTGCAGATGCACGGTTCCATACATGTTTTGTGCAACAATAGGTTGTGTCTTCTAAATGCAACAGGCTGATGTTGTAGTAACACTCAGCAGGCGTTTAGAATATATTTGAATTAGAAGATCCATTGTCTGTATTTTGCTTCTTGCAGAATTCAAAGCATGACTTTATTTTGAAAAGTAATTCTTCTCCCTGGGAGATTTCACATTTATGTGTCAGTGACTCCAGATCGTATTTGCTTAACTGACCAAAAGCCTTTTTTCTAATTGTCAGTCATGCAAACTGAGTCAGGGTTTTTTCTTTTCATCCCTTGCCACCCATAATTAGGAGCATTTCAGAAGTGTGGTCAAGTGGAAAAATTTTTCTTGCTTATGGAATTCTGTGAATAATGCAATGATACATACGCTGTGTTTATTTTTATTATTTGTTATGTAGGAGATCCTTTCTAATGAATTAAAAATACCTTTTTAATACTAAAAGGTGCTTGTTATATTTCCCCATATATTACATATGCATTATTCACTAATGCATCTTTTGAAATATTCATGCTAACTCTACAGGTTCCCTCCTTCCCTCATTTGCTTGACAGTCTCTCAGATGGTAATTTTGGCCATTAACTAGCAGTAAGAATGTATTTCTCTGGTCCTCTCTTTTAAAGTGTAAACAGTCTACCTGTTTGCTCATACGCATCCTTCAGCATGTATTTGAAACCTAGGTTTGTTTACCAGTATGTGTTGAGTGCCCTGCTATGGCAAGAGTGTCTGTTTAGGTGCAGAGGTGTGTAAACTAGAAACAAAAGAGGATGCTTTGCAGTCGTGACCTTTAGGTGTGCAGAAAAGAATTCCAATAAGCTGTATGTATCCAGGTTTTCCAGTGTGCTCTAGAAACTTGTGTATGCCAGTAAATGGGTTTGAATATTATTCTTCTGCTAATTTTGAAAAAAATCACTTGGAGTCACCTGAAGGACTTTGGCCCAGTGACTTTGAGTTAAGCCTGAATACCATGAGGATGTGAGGCTGGGCAAGCTTACAGAATAAGTCATTGACTTATTCACAGTGTGAGATCAAAGTGTTAGAACTCGGGGTCAGCTCCTAAGCAGGACACCACAACAGAGTCACAGGGGGCTGCTTCTGCATAATCTAACCCAGTATAGTAAATCCTCTGCCTTTCTCAATGTGACAGAGTTTAAATTGTTAAAGAAGCTCTGAATGTTGCCTTCCCGTATCCCTGTGAAACGCACACATTACAAGCTGGCTGGGTCACCATGGTTTGCTTGGTCCATTTCTAAACTGACTCTGTCCCCTTGGCCAGTTCTAGTTTTCTTTTGTACTGTGGGGCAGTTCTCTGCCGTGATCATTACTGGTGTCCCGGAAGTGGCCTTTCTGTAGCACACAGGCCGGAGTAGATACCCCTTCAGTAAGGTGGGCTATGAAAGGAAGAGCTGGTAACAGGTATGAAAGATTCCGTAATGGGAAAGGTGAGAATGGTTATCCTTGGTTTTCACTCTGATTTTCAGCTGTTGGATCTTTCTGTGGCTGTTCCAAGGCTGGAAATCCCAAGTGCCGTGCAGAATTCCTGGGAAACAAAGGAAGTCACATGCCTGCTCTATTGGTTTTTAGTTTTTATTTATAAATGTGACCATTGCTTCATTATATTATCACAGCAGGACATGCCAGGAAATGCCAGTGGATGTTTGCATTGTTTCAGGTGAGTTAGAGGTTTCAGATTTGGCTTTGTATCTTCTCAGTGATAACCCTCGCTGTTCACGTGGTGTTAACGACACTGAGGTTAACCAGGGTGTGCAGCACCCACCTGGTAAAATTCATTCTCTCCATCTTTATGCTAAACATCTTAAACGTACATGGCACTTCAGAATACACAGTTTGCCCTGCCCCAAAAAGCACACACTATGTATATACGATATAATGAGGGGATAAGTAAATATCGGGGGATAAACAGCATTTTCTCAAGGTCTCTGATATTACATAGTTTTGGTGTTCTTCTGGAAAGAGCCCTCTCCTTTTGTTACTTGTCTGTTACTGTGTTTATTTTAATCTAGTTACTACTTCAGCGTTCCCTACCTCTGCATGGGCCAATTAATTTTTCTTTTGTTTGTTTGTCTTCTGCAAAACTGATTCATTTTCTCTGATTCATTTTCTCATCACTGCATGGGTCGGTCTTCTTTCAGTGCATGCCCTTTTCTCTAGCATAGAGATTATTAACTTGCAGTAGCTATGCAAAACTGTATCTCGTATCACTATAGAAGCTTCCACTGCATTAAGTGGCATGCTAGTAATGTAGCAAAAGCAGGGCTCCTGAAATAGTCTTTTCTTGCAACACGCATGCTTTTTTCCACTCCTGATAACAATTAATCAGTTTAGCTTGGGAACACAAGTCTTCAGAAGTTGCAGCAACTTTGTCCATCTCACCCTATGCCCAAGCTGGTGGTTCAGGTTTGAGCTAAAAATAAGAGACTGCATTGTTTGATGAGGTGTTGGTGAAGGCAAGGCAATATGCATCACCTTAGGTTTGCTGAATTTTATGAAACAATCGAACAGACCTTTGAGCAGTTACCCTACTTATTCCCGACCTTGGTTTCCCCTGGTCTAAAATTATCTCCACTAGCGCTTGCTTTAATTACAGGCTCCAAAATACAAAAAAAAACAAATTTAAAGCATGGACAAGTTAACCTGTGCAGTTGCATTTGTCATTTGAAACAAAGGTTGAGTATTAATGGCTCTCTTTATCCCAAAAACACAGCCTTTTCCATAGCATCCTCCACTTTCATATATTCCAGATGAGATGGGT
Source organism: Eurystomus gularis (assembly GCA_013400335.1). Classification (NCBI taxonomy): domain Eukaryota; kingdom Metazoa; phylum Chordata; class Aves; order Coraciiformes; family Coraciidae; genus Eurystomus; species Eurystomus gularis. The sequence continues at coordinate 51,413 of VZZY01012141.1, read as the reverse complement.
AGTTAGTGCATTGGAAATGGGAGTTGTTGCGGATATAGTTAAGGAATTCTGGAGCTCCTGGGACGATGACATTGTCAGCCAGAAGAACCGAGCCCTTTCTCAGCAAGTTGCATTCCTAGAAAGAAGAGAAATTGCTTCATGGTGGCTGTTAAGCAGACACGGGCTTGAATGTAATGTGCTTTCATGTTAACCATGTCATACTCAAGTGCTAGCATTCAAAATCTCATTGTACTACGAGTTTGGAGGGAAGAAAAGATATGTGAGAAGCTGAAGAACTCTCTGATCCTTCCTGGTTATGTTTAACACGCTGACTTCAATGTTCTACTGATTGTGTTAACAGAAAGAGATGCTGGTAACACGTTGGGTCATTCAGGTTCTGAAATAGTCAATGAAGTGCAGCGGAGGTGTGGGGTTTGCTGCTCAGATTGTTTCCAACTATGTTTACATGGTCAGTAAGATAGTTTTGTTTTGGTTCTCGTGCTTAATGGTTGAATAGTTTTAGTATCGCATTAAAATGTTCTAGTAGCTCTTAAGACCACCTAAGAGGCTGGCATGTGCCAGGCCGCTTCAACCAGTCTCAGTCAAACTCCAAAACCACTACATGAATAAAAGAGATTTTCTGTGTTTTCCTTTCATCTTGTACAACTTTCTGCCACTCTGTTCAGGAGCTGGGCATGAAGCAGGGTTTGTGCACGATGAAGATTACTCTGACAAACTTCCACAAGGCATAATTAACTTGCACTACTCACTTCAAGTGTAATATTTATCCTCAGTAAACCTACAAACCCAATTTTTACTGGTATTTTTGTCTAGTAGAAGTTGCTTATCTGAGCTTACCAGCTGTTTTAAACCCTCTGTAGTTAATCAGCCTGGTTGTTATCCTGTATTTATAGGCAGCAGTTGTAGCCAGAACATGAGGTAGTTTTTGTTGCTCCAGTATATTAGAGAAGTCCCATTGATGAATGTGCTGCAGAGGCTGTTTAGCTTACTGTTCTTGCTTCTGGAGACTGAACACCAGTTAGCCCAGTAGAAGCAATTTTAGAGACATGCCAAATATCCTCTGGTCTGATGTGCAGCTTATAGAAAGAAGCCTACAAGTGACAACATGCTGTATTTTCTACTGGTCATCAGGATTTCAGATGTTCTTTGTGTCAGGCTTTTCTAGAAGTGCATGAAAAGGAATGCTGTCTACTTTCACTATGTATTTCATCTGAATATTTCATATCTGTATTTTATATTCACTGTTCATACTGCAATACGTGCCAAAATTGCATATTAGAAGGTTTGTGGGATCTTTTATTCATGTTTCTCCTCTTAATTTCATAAGTTGTTTTTTTTTAAGCAAAGCAACTTCATCACAGTTGCATCAGACTGACCACTACCATGGAACTAAACTACCTGTTTGTTTTGTCCGTGTTGTGAAGGTTAACCTCTGGTAAGGATGTACTAGCTTTTTCCAGTGGAAAGGGCTCAGTCATCCTTACACAGCCAGTTTAAAAGAAAATATTCTCCAGGAACAAAATAACTGTAGGGAGGGAACATCTTCTTCAGCTACTGCTGTGTAAATTCAATACTGGCTATTCATAACCCCAAACAGATTTCCTTTTCAAACTGCTATCTGGAGCACAGGGCCAAAATTACAAGAACAAGGGAGCCTGGATAAGAAAATAATGTTGTAGTCCTCAAGCTGGCGTCAGGAGCTAGTTGGCAAGTTCTCAGTGTAAGAGGCAGACTGAAAAAAAAGGAGATTTACTTGCAAAGAACATAATTGAAAAATTACACTTCTGTACAAATAGGCAATTGTAGAAAATTTTATCAAACTGTAGCTCCAAAGCCAGGAGAGTATCTGTATGTGCTGTGTTGCTAGATACAGATGTTGTGAATCTCAGTTACACCTTCCTATCCAGAAGTCCTCTAGTAGCTACCTCACCTATCGTTGCCTACTGCTGTTACAGCCAACTTATTTTGTAATGCTAACAGCAATAGTGGAGGTGGGTTGGGAAGAAGCTAGTACACTATCTTTCCACGCTCAGGGCCAGAGGAATGGTTGGACAGCACTTCCCTAGCAAGTGCCTAACTGGGACAGTCTGCACTCTCCAAAGGTTGCTTTGCAGCCAGTTAACTAGGTGGCGTAAAGACTCCCAGAAAGAGGATACCCAGCTGTGCTACCAAAACAGTATGTCATCAAAAGGTTCTGCGGCACCACAGACCCCAGCAAAAACAGGAGTGCTGAGGAAATCAGAGAGGTGGAGCTGGGATATGCAGGTCCTAAGTCTCACCTGCTCCCAAGATCAGGATGCTTTTGGGTCAAGTGTTCTGGTTAGTGACCATACAGTCGCTCCTTGTAGGGAGCATAAGCCCCAGACCATGCACTCCTCCAGCTGGGATGTCTACTGCATACCCATTTGTTCAGGAAACAAAAGGGCTCAACAGTATTTGCCAAGTCCTGAGCTACATAGTGTCAGCAGTTGTCCCTAAGAAAAGTTTTGGATCCCGATGCCCAAATCCTCTTTTCTTGCAAGGCTGCTATTTTGGCTGCCATTCTTCGTTTTACAGAGGATGAGGTCCTTCATAAAGAATATAGGCCTAGGACATCAAGACATTTGCTACTTTTAAGACTGGAGTTGTGCAAACTGACCTGAAGCAGGATGGTGTCTGGTGTGTATTTGTCCTTCCAGTGGTCCAGGAAGACAAAATCCAGAGTATCCACTTCATATTTTTTCTTTAGCTGGGGGATAATTTCATCAGAAGGGCCTTCTAGGAGTTTTACCTGAAATGCAAATCCATCTGATGAATTGTGAACCATTAAAGAAAAGCATATGCCTCTAGCTCATTTTAAATTGTGGCCAGACATCAGTGACTCTGTTTATAGCTCACTATAGGCTCAGCTGAATTATTTTATAGAGTTAGATCAAGTGTACTTTTTTTTTCTTTTTGACAAATCAACTCAGTTATGTTCCAAAATATGGGTTTGGGTGGGGTTTGTGTTTGGTTGGTTGGTTTGTTGGGTTTTTTTAATAGTATAAAAGATTACTTGTTTCTGTTGGATTATGTGATTCTTCACTGGAAACATGGGAATCTCCTGTAGAAAGTGGTACTTTTAATTACTTTTTTAGTGACATCTTAGTTGAAGCTTGTAGTCCAAGGGAAGCAGAAAACCACAGAGAACACATTAGTTTAGAAAAAAGCTGGAGACTACAGTATGTAAAACTGATATGGCCAGTAAAGGGAGGAGGCAGGACGGAGGTTATTACATCTCACTCACAGGCCTGTTGGCATACGTACAGTTTAACAAAACTGAAAGAAGCTGCTGCACGTTGATTTGTTAAGTAAGCACCATGTACTGTGAGCAGAGGAAAAGTAGTAAGAAAATCTGTCTGGTTTATGATTCATAGCTGATCAGGAGATTAAATCAGATGGGGAAAATGCAATTCTAGATGTCACTAGTACTTCAAGTTCTCTTCAAGAAGTTAAGACATGCATTAGAAGATCTCACGGTGGGATTTATTTCCTCTAGTTTTATCATTTGCATTGAAATGAGTTGTCTACTGAATAGACAGGCACTTCTCAGGCAGGAATGTCCTGACCTGCTGTAGATGTCTGCCTTGGGCTGAGATGGATTATAGACTGGAAATACCTGCTCTCAACCAACTGTACAGAGTCAAGACACCTTAGCTAATTTACACAAAATTTAGGTGTAACCAACTAGATTAGGGTAAGTACATCTCATCTGAAGTCCATTGCACAAAATGCAACTGCTTCTTGTGAGCTTTTGTAACAAATCAGTCTATGGTTCGTTTTTCTGTTGTACTCAGTCCTGACACTGATTTGAACCTTTTAGTTTATATACAGAAAACTAATATTCTAGACGAGGTTTTGAGAGGTAACATAGTGAAGTTGTCAGCTGTACTGCTGTGAGAGGTCAGGGGCTGTAACTAGGTATAGATCTAGTTAAATTAGTAAGGACTTTGAGTGCAAGAAAAGAAAGAATACAAAATGTCTGAATAAATGTCAGATGGAAATTGTAGAATGGCTTCTAATTATCAGGAGGAGGAATCTGTGGGGAAGTCTTGCAGTTCAATAATGGCAGTAAATCTAAGCAGTTTTTCAATAGTAGTTACACAAAACTAATTTTGTGACAGGACTGCGTGCTGATGTCCTGTAACTATAATAAGTTAAACAATTTACTCTGGACACTCCCTCCAAGCCTGTATTATTCCTACAGTTACTACAGGTTTTGAAAATAACTCTCACTATAGCCTGCCTACTATACTAACCAGTCAGTAGTAAAGAGGCCAAACTGGAAGATGAAGTCTCAATGCTTTCAAAATGTTAAGGAAACATGGATATACATGATTGTTTTTGGTCTTGCCCCTCCAAATCTTCATCCTGACTCACATAGCAAATAACTTTGGAGAACAGCCCTGCTAGTTTTGGTCACACGTGCACACATCTTGACAAGCCTCAAACTCTCTCAGCTGGGCCTGGATTGTATTGGACTGCTGACTGATGCTAACAGATTTAGCTCACATGCACTGTGACACTGGTGGCTTTTCCCTGCTGTCAAGCCTGATGATTAAATGTTGCAAGTATTACACCACTTAGGGTATAATACTTGCTTGAAAAGTAAAAAACAAATTTAAACCTATTATTGTTGTTTCTATGGATAAAGTCCCATTCTCCATGTATTTCTTCCTCTTACCAGCCAGGAACAAATGGTATTTACCTTATCTTGTACTCCAGCAAACTCAATGATCTGTTTAGCTATAGCAGCAAATTCTGGGTTGAACTCCACAGTGAGAAGACAAGCTCCTGTCTTCAGTAGCCGAGCAATCCTAACTGCTGAGTAGCCACAGTATGTTCCCAGCTCCAGTGCAACTGATGGATTGACCTCTTCCACTGTCTTGTCTAGAACTAAACCTGAATAAAATGGCAAGAGGTTAACTTTTGACAAAATCAAACTGGTTCACATACAGAAGAGCAAGTTAGTTACAAAGTCTGTGTACTCAGTTGCTCAGGACATTAAAAAATTAAGGTTTGATGTAAAATATACTGTATCCTTTGCAAATTGTCTCATCTGTGATCAAGTGGATGATGGACATTCTAAGTTTCAAAATGCAAACTTTCAACTAAAAAAATCTTACTTTGTTTCACAATATAAACATTTCTGAGTAAGGAAGTACCTGAATTAGCTAAAATATTTATAGTATTAGAAAGGAAAAATGCAGTGGGTTTTTTGCAATGACTTCTTGCAGAAACTGGCCATATTTGTGAAATACATAACTCCTGAATTTTGAGTGCTCATATTTGTTGCAAATGTTATATGCACTATCCTGATACAAAATTTCTTAAATACTTGTTTTTAAAGGAAAAAATAAGTCTAGTTATAAAATTGCAAAATATTTGGATTCACTAGAGGAATTTGTGGGATGGAAAACGTTAGTCAATTGTTAACAACAACAGAAATATTCCCCAAAAGAAATGACAGCATACTGTATTCAGTCCTTCTGAAGAAACGGATTTATTTGTGAGAAAACTGTCTTCTCCTTACTTGTATGGCTAGAAACTGGATAACTAATCTGAAAAAGTATTTCAGTGGATTTTACTCTGAGCCATGGAATTTTTCCATGTATCACATAACAAAATGTGTGCGTGTTTTCTTGGGTGTCATTTGTTTATGAAGTGTGACCATGATGCTTGCATCTTGAGATCATGTGGTCAGTCTCAAATCTTAGGAACCAAAGAAGCATTAACTTTGATGGCTGTTATCTAAGGGAAGGTCATCTTGTCAGAGGAAAACTACAGTTAAATTTTTAATATAATCCCAAATGATTACAGTTTAGAGCTTTAAGAGTTCCTATTTGGCGACTGCCTATTGTTTTTTTTGTCCTAAGCACCACAGGCTGGTATGCAGAGGAGCTAGTTTCACAAAATCTACCCATGACAGAGAAGCATTTTTATTACAATGCTTCCAGTTGTATTTCATTAACCAGATTAATCCCAGACTAAGCAAATTTCCCAGCAAGAGTTACTTTTGTGTAAAATTTACAAGGGAACACCTTAGGATTCTGCCACTACAGTTTTCTGAAAAGACTGTCACTTTCCTGCAGCTAAGAAAAAACATTTTGTCCACATATTTTCTTTTAGGAGGCAGGAACAAGATGATTACTTGCTAAGTAGCAACAATGTCTGATAGCTGCTATTCTGTACTACATGGGTAGGATTTCTCCACTCAACAGTAACATACAAATTAAACTTGCATATACAAAATTAATATAGTTTAAAATACTTTTTTTTTTTTTCAATTTGCTATTTTTCAGTTAAGGATCTGACAGTATTTAACATAATGAATTATGCCTTAATGCCACCCTCTATAGGTATAACACAACCCTAGATTTTTCCCATAAATTGTCACCCTTTGCTTACACATTTGCAATGTACACAACATACAAACCCAGATTTGGTGCTGTGATTTCCTGGATTACTCACTGGATGTCCCTCCTCAAAGATACCTGCACAAGCATGCATTGCTGTTTACAGAACTACTCTTCTGACTAGGAGGCTGTTGCGTGTTTGTTTGTTTGTTTGTTTTTTCAGCAGATGAAAGTTACCATGTGAATACAATAAGATGTCCTGTACTATGCTACTCTTTAAGGATCTTTCAGGTGCTGATCCCTGCTGCAATTACCTTTCTCATCGCCCACATTCATGGCCCACTCCTTCTGGGAGCAATACTTGTCTATGGTGTCTATAACACTACAGGGGTCTCCTCGGACTGCATTCTGCAGCACGAAATTTAGAATCCTCTGTTCTTTGCTCTGATTCATGATGAAATTTGTTATTTTCTCCCGGATTATTTCATTCCAGAGAAGGGCAGCAGTGCCGTTTTTCCTGATGAGCACCACAAAGAGCAGCAAAATGAAAAGCAGGAGGAAGACAATGAACAAAAGGACTGAAGAGCTCTCCAGCATCTGGAAGGAAAGAGAAAAACAGCCCAGGGTTAAGGTGGCACGGGAGAGAGCTATCCTTTTTGTAAATATTAAGCTGAATAACGCACAACCAACCATACTGAACAGGAGGACACAGAGTTTAATTATGATATTGTCCAGAGTAGCTGAAAATGACTCTTTGCCACTTGGTTATGGATGGTGCTCTGTAGCACACCCTTTAGAAGCCAGTTTTACAAGCAGTCAACAAGTAGCTTTATTTAATGCTCTGGTCCCTTCCCCCACACAGCTGCTCAGTCCTGGCTCCAAGAATGCCACTGCACCAGGAGCCTCTCAGCATCAAAGCTGTTCTGACCATTTTCAAAGGACTTAAAATCTTAAATTAGAGCCTGTATGTTATCACACTCTCCTAATTTTTTAACACCGTGAAACTTCTAAGCTGGTCATGGTACGAAAATATGGAACATCTCACCCTCTAATTTTGAGCACATTATCAGCAGAAACTGGGCACTGTTAGGTAATATTCTGTTTCAGATCAGTCTGCAGGTGCTAAGTTACTACCTTGCATGCAGCCCTCTTTGCTAGCACCTGCCCTTGCAGCTCTGCAGAGATGCTGAGGACTCCACCTGCCTCCCTCTTTTCAGAGCCTGCTGCAGAGGTACCCAGGTGGAATGGTTTACAGAAGATAGTAGCAGCCTTTCTCCTGCTTCTAAAACCTTTTACATGAGCCATCAATCTGGTACTTTTGAGAATAAAAGATACACTTCCTTTTATAAAATAGGTATGTTTTCTCACTGGTCATAAAAAAACCTTAAAACTGTATCCCTGAATCAGAAAAGAGTCCAGGCTCTTGAAGCTGAAGAAATGTAACAAAAGGGCACATTGTGCTTCTCTGATGGGCTAGTTCAAATTATCTGATAGGATTGTGCCTATTCTCCCCCTGAAATTCAGTGTCATAGCTGCAAGCGCCTATGTGTGTGCAGTATGGGTGGTGTGTGTTTCTGTTTGAGAGTTTAGGGCACCTGAACATAAACCTCAGCAGATGGGATGCATGTCATCCTGTACAGCTCAAGCAATAAATCCCATCAAAGCCATTTACTCTGATGGATTTCAGACAAGCCAGTATACAGGAAGGTGCATTCTGCTTCCATGCAGGAGTCACAGCACAAAACATGTGATAAAGAAAGAGCTCTTAAAATTAAGAAACTGATTTAGCCTTTAAGAGGGTGCCAAACTGAGGATTGTGATTTGCCTGAGGGTTCTCTGCATGTGAAGCTCCTCTCATACAACCCAAAACACACTTTATTTCTGATGATATAGCTTATAACACCTCCACTTTGCCACCTCTGCTTCCCACAAGGGGGGCTGACAGTTGCACACTGGGAGGAAAGCACAGTTGGAATGTGCTCCAGTTAGTATTAGGATGAATGACTGCCAAGTTCATTTCTTCAAGTCTTATTAGGCATTTGAACACAGGTCTAAAGGCTTCTGAACCAATTTCTTAACCTCAGCAGACTGGCTTGAGTTGCATTGTTTTTTAAACTGTTATTTCTAAAGTGCATGACACTCAATTTTTTTATGTCTCTGATTCTTTCTGTTAAGTCTCTCTCTTCCAGACTGCTAAAAATGGTGAACAGCTTCCACTTGCACTTGTATTCATGTTCCACCTACTTGGAGTTCAGCAAAAATATTGCTCCAACAGGAGCTACACCATCCTCAAAAAAATTGCCTAGGTTGCCCAAGACCAGAGATAAAGGGGCTATGTGATTAGCTAAATATTCCCCCAGATCTCTTCCTACCTGTTTTTGCTTCCCTTTTTTATTTGTCTCGCCCCAAACTGTCCCAGGAAAATCCTGAATTTTACGGGTGGCCAGATCTCCATTCTGCAGTGGGACTTGGCACGCGCACACATTACACATGGGAAAAATCTATCCCACTGCTTTAAATTTTGAATTGTCATGCAGAACACATTTGGAGTTCAGAAGATGAGTTTCCATGGAGATATGCTCAACCTACAGTACAATGATGTTTGTTCACCCAACCTCTTATCTTAGTTGAACAGCAAGTATTATTTGTTTGGAGCAGTTAACAGTCTTATTTCTCTTGCTGTTAAGTAGTCACCAATGTTAATACTTACCCTTTAATGCTTTCCTTGCAAAGTCTCACCTGAGGCATTTCCTTTCAGGGCTTACCAGCATCATTAGCACATGAAAATCTTGCTCCTGGAGCTTTCTAAATTTTGTTTGCTAGCTAATAAGAACCTGCTTCTTTACCTCAACAGGATCATGAAGGCCTACGTGTCAATTTTGCTTCTTTCCTTTTATTCACTAGTAGATCTACTGATTAGGCCTAAGTGTCCCCCACCTTCCAGATGGGACTTCTGCTCTTTCTAGTTCTTCTACATGAAGATGTTCCACATTATCTGTCCACTGAGAACTTGGACTGGGCTATGAAAATACCATTAGTTTAACAGAAAACTATCTCTCTAGCTTCACTTGGCTTTCATGGTTTATTGATTATATGATCATTGCCAATGGATTTGGATTACTGACATAGTTGAGAGAGAATTATTCTGAACTGCAATGAAGGGATGGAGCCCAGAAACCATTTACTGACACTAGCAGGTATCTAACCTTTCTGCTTCTGGAGAAGGGAAACCGTGTGAGCCCTCCATATCAGTGACTCACTTGGTGGCAGTCCAACCATATTCAAGTCCCTCTAGAATTGAAGACTGTTGGCATTCAGAATTATTTCAGACTACTGCCAGACATAATCCTCTGTTTACAGTGGATGCTCTGGCATCCTCCGAGTACAACTTGCTACAGGCTGTTGCTTTGGCACTATGAGATTTTGCTAGTGTGTTTGGGGCTGCCCTTCACAGATCTGTTAGCAAGAATGGACAATAGCTGCAGGATGAACTATGGGGTGTATTTTTTGAGGAACAAAGCTCTCCCCCTGTATTGCTTAGTACAGATATGAGACCAATTGCTGAGATTTCTCAAAAGAGGGAGAGAGACTATTTGGAGACTAACTCAGCCCCAGTCCCTGTCCTGCAGGAACACGGAGACTTCTTTTTTGGACAAAGAACAGACTGTGAAGACTTCTTTTTATACTTTAACAAAAAGGACCTGCTTGACAGTAAAATCCTGCCCCTTCATTTTGACATTGCTTCCCAGGCATGGAAGGGTATGTTGGCAAACCAGATTTCCATTGTCTTTTTTTCCCACGCTGCTACAGGCTTTATACACCAAAATTACAAGACTTGGCATGCCCAAAAGCCCATATATTAAAGAAGAACAGCTTCTTCATTGTCTGTAGCTTGTGAAATGCTATTTCTCAATGTGTCTCTGTTAGCCAGAGCAGAGAAAAGCACTCAGCTTGGATTAGACCTGCTGATTTTAGTAACTTCAACTGATCTTGAACAGAAAAATTCATCACCCTCATCCTTACTTGGACAGCAATATCCTTTAACAGATTTTGTTGTTTTAAAGGAGTGCACTTAGTGCAGAGAAAGACACCTTATTTGAGATGTGTGTGCCCTATCTTTTCAAAGGCATAGATTGTATATAGGCTGCTGCAACTCATGGCAGGTACTGCTGTGTGAAATCCTGATACCAACAAGCTTGACAAAAAGGTATCAATTGGATGTGCTTCTGAACCACACAGCCATAGCCTTCTACTTCTTCCAGTGTCGCGATCCGCCCACACGGGGTCACGGGTCCACCCACAAGGGATGTGGTCCCACCCACCAGGGCCCCAGACCACTCCTCAAATGGAATCAAGGGCGAGGCACTTCTCTCCAAATCCACAACCAATTGTAGGAATCAGATACACCCCTTTATGAAAATATATGTTTATTTATACTAAGCCAAAATCTATTCTATGAAGCACTCTTATATCTTACAATCTATGCCTTATCCAAATATTGCAATACTGTTATCACAGTCTATGGAGTCTATATCTTAGTCTATATCTTAACAATTTAATCAAAAAGATCTCTCAACGTTTAATAACCACTAGAGAGTTCACCCAGGAAAGGAATAGGAAAACCAAGAGTTTGAGGGGTAGAAATAAGGGTCTTATTAGAGAGAAAGGTCCCTATCACTATATGGATATGTTGTGAGTGTATGTAAATGCAGAAGATGTCTCAGAGTCGTTCCCTTCTTTGCCTGGAATTAATTAAATCTGGTTAGTCTGAATTTTAACAGTTTGTGCCTTTAAAATTCAGCTCTGGCAACTCCGGCTGATGTTTCTCGGAGGGGGGGGAGGGGGGTGGCTCTTGGGCAGCCTTTCCTTTCTTTTCTTTTCCCCTCCTGTTGTCTCCTTAAGGCAGTTTATAGAAGTTCGTTTGAAAGCAGATAACAGTCAAGGTCACCTGCCTCTTTCAGGAAAGGCAGCTGTTTCTTCTTTGAATTCAGCAAAAATTCCTGACTGGAGTAAAGTCAGGACAGAAACGCCTCTCCCCAGGCGTCTCTGGGCAAGTTTACCCCCTTGTACCCCCCCTGTACAAGCTTCTTGTTTTTGGCTCGTGACTATGTGGGGGGGGCTGGGGGTTAGAGAATTGGACTCACGGCTTGCTACACAGATAGGAGCAGTTCGTCTAGATTCTCCATATATATCAGACGGTGGAAGAGTCACTGTCAGCTCCCGGCTATCAGCCTGGTCCTGGGCCAACTCCCAGCGAGGAAGGGACTTGCTCTCTCTCGGTGGTGGCGCAGGCAGAAAAAAGAGAGAGGCGGGGCTTTCTTCTGCTTTTATAGTGTCCGTTATCTTCAGATTCTAGAAGAATCCAGGCACTTCCCAGCTGTTCCCGGCAGTCCTAGCAGCCGCAAAGCATCTCTGGGAAAGGGAATTCACTGTCTCAATGAGACATAAATGTCCATTCACTACATCCAGCCATTCCTTATGCAAAAGCATCAGCAGGCTGACAGCACTTAAGCTTCTCTGTAAGGGCAACAATTCTGGTAGGCCACCTGGCAAACAAATTTTTGATCTCCAGCTGTAAAATCTTACTGCTTCGAGTTCACCCAAGGATCTCTTCAAAAGGCAAAATACTGATCTGAATTTCTCTGCATGTCTCTTTGGATCTATACAGGTGAGTGGCTGCCAGCATTGGTTTGTTTACATGTTTTGTGTAACATATTTGTCAAGAACACAAAAAAAGCTATACATTTAAGCTCAAATGTGTGGGATTTCGGGAGGGTCTTAGATCTAAAATGTAAGCAAGTAAGCAATTCACCTTGGCCATTCCTATGATCAAATACTCAGAGGGATCAATTTCCTACAGTGCCTCAGTTAGATCTTTGCACTTCTGAGTCCCACGTGAATACTACCATACCTAACAGCAGAGCCCACCTGCCTCCACAGGTCCTTGGAGGTTGCTCACCAGTAGCAACAACCTATATAGTACAAGCTGCTTGTTTTCCATTCCTAGACAAGTTCACTTGTTTTTGCTGTATCAAGGAATGTTTTTCAACTGTATTATTATTATCGCTGTATAACACCCCAGCATCTTCATAACTGGCTTGTATGGCTTGCATGATATGGGTTGTTCTCAGCAGAGCTCCTTCAGGAGGCAATTATCCTGAAAACTGCTTTCCAGATAAGGTAACTTTTTAAAGGAGCAAAACAGATACATCTTGTTTTTCTTTTCTTTTCCCTTTTAAAAACAGTTTCTTTTTCAAAGTTTCTCCCTCTTATTTTCTGTCTTCTTAGATGTGAAAAAAAAAAAATTAGTAATAGCAGTAGACTGTAAAAGCAGCCTGCCAAGAGCAAGATGCATAGGTGAAGGTCAAAGACCCAGAGGGGAAAAAAGTCTGTACCAAAACAGGTAATTGCTTTAATATTCTTAGCTGAAAAATATTTGATATGAAAATTAAGTGTGTAATTCAACCAATTTAAAACTACCACTACCTAAGAGACAGTCATGTTATGACAGCTTTAGAAAATGCAACTGTAATTTTAGCTTTAATGTGGATTCATGGGATTCATTAAATATGCAATAAAACTGAACTTGCACATAGTCAAGTTCCCCATAACCACTTATTACAAGGCAGTCGCTCTTATTATTTAATGCATGTGCTGAGGTTCCAAATACACAGGTTAGCACCGCAGCCTCTTCTGCGCATTAGAAACACCATGATAAAGTAAGCCTTCTCTTTGAAAGCTAAAACTTGAAGTGCAAAATAAAAGCTTCAGCAACAGAATAAGCAGAAAACCAGAGGGATAACATGGAAAAGAATGAATAACACATACCACTAAATCTTGAGAAGACAGCGTTTAAAAGAAATCATATTAAAATTTCATGCCCAAACCTGTCAAACTACTGACAAGTCTTTCTAAAGCTCTGGGTTATTTTCTTATGCATCTAATCTTACTCCTTTTGGCAGGTTTCGTAAGACCAAATCATAACTTCATATGCAGTTCAGCAGTTTCCCCTGATGCAAACCATAATCAAACCATCAGCATTTGAATGGGAGTACCTCTGTTTCAGCTTTCAAAGAGAGAAGCAAACAGCAGTTGTGGGAATCTGCTGCCCCAATTTACTTGCCCTTTAAGATAAAATACCTAAGGCATTCCAGCAGCTGTAAAAGAAACCTCAAGAGACTAGCTCAGACTTGGGAACCTGTTATTATGGCAATAGTTGTTAAGTTAGGGGATTCACTACCCCCTCACTATTATACAATCTCCAGCTTTTCTAAAAGCATAAAAATGCCCATGTAATGGAGCACAAAACAATATATCCTGTTCTTTATTTTTATGAAGGTGACGCCACCCATTTCACCAGAGGTGTTACTATAAGGATCTTCCAGTAATGCTATTTGTCAGTCCTTCTGGTAAATTTTTCCATGTACTGTTAAAAAATAATTGGTCTTGGAATTCCCCAAAGTGAAAAAATGACTAGAACAATTGGTAACATCAATTTTTAAGATAACTCCAAGTAACCAGATGAATTCAAATTGAGATTTTTCTCAGTGTCTCATAAAAACTTTAGGAAGTTTTTGTAACACTGTTAAGGAAGGTGTATGGAGATTTATCTAAACTACTGATTGCTACTGTTTCTCTCTCAGATTCCAAAACAACCTCCCTTTGCTAAAACCTGTTGTTTACTGAGAAGAAAAATACACATATTCAAAGTAAGCACCTTTAAATGCTCTGAGTTTTAATAAGGAGGTACGCTTTAGTGACTTACTTAGTGAATTTTAAAAAGTATCAAATATTATTATTTAACTGAAGCTTAGTTCATTACATTATGAGTAATTAACAAGACCTCATTTCCTACAGATGCAAAATTAAGAGGTGACAGATATTAAAGTACTTGGGAGGTTGAAAACTCCCAAGAACATTTTTCTAATCAAGGTGAATTGTTATAATTAGTGACTTAGAACCTCGCATTACAACTTTACCTTGAAAAAACTGATACTGCTTTGCCTTGTACTGAAAATAAAGTCCTAAACATAATCATAACAAAATCTCTTCTGCAAAGACAGCATATGCATTAGACTGCTAGACTCCAGGACTAGAATGAAACTTCATGATCCTGTGTCAGCAGACTTAGGTTTGAGAGCCATTTTGGCAATATTTTTCTGATCCTTTCTTGGGTGACCTGTCTTACCTGCATCTTTGTTACCACAGGACTAAGAAAGTTACTGCTATTTCTGTAAATTTCAAGGTATTGTAAAGCTGAATTAATATTGGTCAGACAAGTCCCAGCTATGGATATATGGATAACATCCGAGGAAACGCAAAGTGATTTTTATCTGCATTAACTGAAAAGATCAATTTTGGCATGCCAAGACAGCCAACACCTATGTGACAATATTATTCTTGAGTTTATGAACAATAGGGAAAATGTGGAGACAAACACTGCATCAAACACCTTCCTTAAGGGATTTCAGCCTGCTGACAAATCAGGCCTTTGAGGAAAGATGATGTTACATCTAATCTTGTTACAATTTTTCATGTATTCAATCTAACTGCCAGGTACTGGTTGGTTAAGAGTTTATCACGAGTCTCTAAGCATCCAGACAGTATTTTAGCATTCTGATGCTAAAGGGCTTAGAATCTAATTCAGACTTTATTAGCTCACATAACCTGGTGAATGGGGAGTGCTTGGTAAATTTATACCATTCAACCTTTTTTCACAAAAGAATCTTCTCATAATTCTGATGGTATTGAGGTCTGCAACAGTAGAACGCCTGGGGACAACAGGGCCTAATTCACTGCAGAGACTCTCTCTGCTGCTCTGTCTGCAGAGAGAAGAATGTAATAATACAATTTTCTAGAGATTTTTTACAAAGGCCATACAAAATAACCAACTAAACTCTCCATGCATGTACCTGTGTGAAGGAGGTAGGTGTACCCCCTATTTTTAGAAAAGGGTTAAAAAGGTTTAAGTTCAAACTTTTTAAAAGTTTCTGCTGAAATTATGCCTTTAAGTATCTCATGCCCTACTATGCAGAGGATTTGCATATTAGTAAGGATGTATCAGCTGTTTAAGAAGCATTGTGAAAACAATGCAGAAGTCAGCATATTTCTACATGTATTTTAACAAAGTCTGTTGCTCTGCACTAGGCCAGAGGACATCTGCACTGTGCCATGACTGGGACTGGAGTTCCTGACTCCATCCTATGCTGTCCTGAATGAGGCAATCTCTGGCTTGCAGCATTTTGCTTTTCTTGATTTTTTTTCCCAGAGCAAGAAAGGCAGAGTAATTTGTTCAGAAAGTCCAACTTCTGCCAAACATATTGTACCTTGTTGCTCTAGGCAACACAATTCAACAGCTGCATATTTTAGTACTTTCAAAGGTAAAAAAAACCCTATTCTTTTGTTATTGTTTATGTATTTTCAAACGAGTGCAACACTTGAAGAATAATCAGTATATTGCCAAATGTGGATAGTTTGTATTTCAATGGAAACTTAGTCTGGGAATTTGACATTCAGATTTTCCACTGACATTATGAAAACTAGCTGAACAGACTTTAAATAATTTTTCACTAGGAATTTCTTGCATGAAATCTAGATTTCCCTCTTCCTGTTTTTTTTCAAATTACTATAATATAGCTTCACTAACATGACTACAAAAATTCAGACTTCTATAAATGCAAAGTCCTGTTGATTATATTTTTACCACCTTAAGCCTTTTGTCTTTTCTTCTTCCCTTTTCTCAGGTTGAAAGGAAACAAATACAGGTTTCTTCTTACAGAATGAAAGGAAAAGAATAGAAAAGTGCCTCCTGCCTACTAGGGAGCCTCACAACTAAGCTTCATAAGAGTATTTAAATCCATTCTCCCCAGAGAGATTTCAATTAGGTTAATTGCTACCCACTTAAAACTCCCTTCACAGTAGCCGTTGTCTGTGTGGTATTTGGTGCTATCAGGAAAAGGTTTATACAATGGTTATGTGCCCCATAAAGAATTTAGAACAAACTGGCCACACAGGCCATGGATCTGTAGCAGTCTGATCCAGACTGGTCTAGTGATGATTAAAGCCAAACTCCGGAGTGAGAGAATTTTTCAAGGGTAAGAAGTGCACTTTACCAAGCCTTGAGCAAAGACAAGAATAAGGAATAAGATCCTTTCAGGTACCCCAAGGAAGCTTTTGTTTCTACTGGTCCTTATTCACACTCCAGAACTCTAGATGTGTTTGTACTAGTGTTTTAGTGGTTGGCATAGCTCAGTTGAACCGTACAAATCCCAGCTGGGATGCAGTGGGTTGTAAAACTAGAAAGTGCTTTGCCCAGTCAGCACACTAGGAGCTGGTCTGTAAAAAGTTTTCTTGGGTGAGATTTTCATGTTCCCCAGGGGGGTTAAACAAGTTCCCATTGAATGATTTTGTCCCAAACAGAGGTAGGGAGAAAGGGCTGGAAGAGGAAAGACCAAAATGGCTAGTTATCCTCAGCTTAATCACCTGTGACAGACCCTATTTCACATTCTCTCTTTATATCACAAAGATCAGGGGCTGAATCCTCCGTGTCCCAAATCCCCACTGCGTGCTCCTGCCCTGCTTCCAAGGCTACCAGCTAATCTAGTGTAAATCTGTCTGGCTCCCAGCACAGCTCTCCACAAGCTGCTCTTCATGCCAGAGGGAGTGCACAATTGAAACTTGGTAGTGAGGACACCCACTGAGAGATCTAAAAGAGTAGGAAGGAGATGTTGGCTCATTTCTATGGAAACGAACAGCTCTAATAGGCCAGGCAAGGTGGGATCCACCACAGCACAGCTGGTAACCAAAGCACTGCGTGGGAAGAGGGAGCCTAACTGAGACTGAGCAGGGCATGAGACCTTGGTCTCAAATTCTAAGTGAATACCCTCCCCAGAAAAGTATGTAGTGGGCATATAGAGTGTCTCTTACTTCAGCTAGAAATTGCTTTCTGAGAAATCTCTCCTGAGAGAGTTTTAGCAAAACTGGTATGGATGGCCTCACACATTAAGATCTGGTTTCAATAACTGCTGCCAAAATAATTTTTTCAGAAAATTCCCAGTCAGTTCTAATTCCAGTGATCCTGAAGGAATGCTGAAAGACAACAGTGTGGAACTGGCACAGACAAACCTAATACTGGCTGCAGGCTGCTAAGAAATACTGCTAAACTTGAGCGACTAGTAAATTGTTAGTAGTATTAATGTGGTTAAACTCTTTTTCAACTGATGTGAACTAAAGCTGTAAATCAGGAAATTTTTCTTTTGCATTTAAATACTGCAGTGCTGTGAAAATGCATGAGATTCTGAACCTGAGGTCTTTGTTAGAGGAGTCAATGGCAAAAGTAAGTAGAAAGAGGTAAGCTTAAGTGCAGAGATGAAGTAAAGGTTGTTTATGGAGGTCACCGGTATGACATATGGTTGACAGTTTTGGTAAATATCAGTGTATTTTTAAAGGACAGAAGGTAAAGAGTGTCCATAAAGGACATAAAAAAATATACTTTATAAGCAGCAACAGGGCTAGCAAGAAAAAGTACTAGCTTTTTGGGTGTTCTTCACAGACATTTTGCTGTAGCAGAACTCCCTCTTGAGAATGAAAACCCCCATAAATTACAGCTGCAGGCAACACACTTATAAAAGCAGCTATTCAGTCAAATATGACTGAACTGAAGCTTGACTTGCATTCAGCTTTTTCTTGAATACAAATGAGTACCGAATTCCAGCATACTTATAGCCATAAATCACATTTTTCAATTTAGCTGAGGTTATCTCATCACAGTTCTTTCAACTGTCAAGGTTTACAATACAGTACAAATGCATTACACACAAATGTGTCCTACTCTTTCTCTGTGAAAGCTGTTGCTGCCCACGGACTGGCTTCCTAACAATGAGTACCAGTCAGAATATAGAAAACACCACTTCTTTCATATTCATCACTGTTTAAAATAGTGACAGTATCTGAGATAACAAATCATGTCAAGTCTGAGAAATAAGAAAATAAAAATATGTACCTTTCTCAGTACAGCAGAAGCTGTTCCCTCCAATCTTTTCCTGTGCTGCTCTGATGTGGATTTTATAGAATAAGAGTCCAAGAGGCTGCAGCATTCAGTCACATTCGATCACATCACAGGAATAGCTTATCAGTTCTGTTACACAGACTCTAAAAGGAGCGGTGTCCTTTTCCCCAACTCCTCCTTTCACAGATTTCTGCACTCCTTAAAGGTGCTCAGTGCTCTAATAACCTTAGAGAAAGCTATTCATCTGTCCCCTAATGACAGTGTTCTTGTTACTTAGTTACAGCACAGTGAATGCTGACAAAGTCAGGTATGAGCCAAATCTGTGCTCAGTGTAAATGCACTGTGTTCAATCAAGCAACTCCAGGAATGAATTTGGCCCCAGGGATTTATTTCTTTTTTCAGCTCAGACGTGGCATGCAGAAGTCATAGAAACAAGACCTAGGCACACGGGTTAAATATAGAGTGCTGCTGGAAAGAGGGGAGGTATAGACTGCAAATTGCTTAACAGCAGCTGCAGAGAGGGGTGCAATCAATACATTAAAAATAGTCCATTTGAATTTCTATAGCTTCTGGTTGGAAAAATATTCTACTACAAACAGTTTTAAGATAAAAGAAGAAACTTATTCTAATAAACCTTTTTCTTGGCTTGACTGTCTATATTGTTTCCTTTGAGGTGGAAACTATACAATCAAGCTGCAATTACAGTACACCATAAAAGAAAATGATAAGAAAAAACAAAACCTAAACACAACATAGTAGTAGTTGTCTGTTGCACTCTCACTACAAAACTCAGAACTAGTCAGCAAGTGTTTGAAGCTCTAGCCTAGAAACTTTTTAAAGACTCAAAGAAAGAGTTTGTATCAAATGTGGCAGAAACAGGAGCTGAAGAACTGAAAATAGGCTTTGTCACATGGAGGGGGAGGTCCTTGAAGGAATTAGGGACTACCTGAGAACATGACAAGAGAGGAATAAAAAATTTTAAGTGGATGAATTTAATAAAGAGTTGTGGAAAAAAGAGGTAGGTGCGGATCAAAGTGGTTTTACTAACTCCAAACAAAACATAACTAAGACTCTGCAATATAGCACAGTACCCAATGTCAATACAGAATAACTCTGAAGTATCCCTTCCATGTATAACAGAGCTTTAGCTCAACAAATATTTTCCTATAATCCAGACATCAAGCAGAACAAAGAATGAAATAAGCAGTACTGCACTCCAGCTTCTGGTCAAAACCTGGTTGTGAAACCATGACAAGGCTGTGTTGGCACAATCCCTGACACCACCCACCGTTAAAATTAACCGAGAAATTTCTTTTACTTCCGGGCTGGGGAGAAAAGAGCTTAAAACAGTAAAATATTTTATGCACTGACCTGGTTCTATAAGTATACAGCTATTCTTTGGAGATGTCCTTGCAGTTAGCTATAGCTAATTGTGGACTGGTGGGTAGTATCAGCCCAGCTTCCGTTTAGCAGCATAAATTAGTGCCAAAACTTACCAGACTGAGCAGTGGCCCATGATAACACTTCTGAAGATCTTCCAACTTTGAGCTGAATCATATTCTTCAGGCTAGAAGCATGGGAGGAGCAAACTTGCTTCTGCCTGCCCACAACTGTTTACTTGTATGATAAAGGCCCTGCAAAGTAACCCCTTCTCTTGTCTACATATTTAATCATGTCAGTAAAAATGGTGAATCACAACATCCACAAGCTAGGTAAAGCCAGAGGTTCACTTAGTTAAACCACTCAAACTATGTGATAATGTCCGTAAGTTGCTCCCAAGTTAATAGAAAGCTGAAATGTTGTAATATGTTATTATGGGATATTTTTTCTCCAAGAGAAGTTTTTTTGGTAGGCTGTTAGACATTGGCTTATGCTTTTCTTTAACCTACCTTTTTGCCCAAGATAGGGCCTATACAGGTATGGATATTTTTTTAAGTTTTTACTAACATAATAACAATGCTACAAACTCTAGAGTATGTACATTTGTACACTATTCACATGATTTATCCTTGCCTAGATAGTAAAAATGTACCCTGACATTAATACATCCAGGTATTAAGAGAACTGTGGAGAGCTATAAACGTATTGGTGTAATACAACTTTCATGTAACGATAAGATCTTAAAAGACGGATTTGGTATTGCAGAATGTCAGGATACTGCCTTCACAGGGCACATCCGTGGGAAGATGTAGACTCACAATGTCTTATCTTGGGAGCAACATCACAACGTTCAACACAGTTTAATGGCAACAGGTCAGACTAACTGGCTAGTTCAGACTGACTCACTCTGACAGACGACAGAGCTAAACTCAGATTTGTCTGCACAAACTTGAGCAGACTTGCTAATGTAGAGAGCTCCCAGTCTCAAATGGAGGCTACAGAGCTGCAATCACATGATGCAACACGGCAGTGCTATCCCCACTTGCTGTGCATAGCATGGAGCTAAAGCTTTCTCAGTAAATCCAGGCCTGGCATAACAACAAATGGCATTCCCTTCTAATAATCCTGGCCAAAGCCTGGTTTTTAAAAGCCTAAACAAAGGCAGACAGGAGAGCTAGCATATTATCATAAACCCCACAAATCATGTGAAACATTGAGTGGGAGAAAATTCTTTTGAGCTTGCATTTTCAGAATAGCAGGAGGGATTTTCTTTTATGTGAATTTGTTGTTTTCAACAGTCAAATTCATTTCTCTTGCTGAGAACCATGCAAAAGAGGAATTTTGAGAAAGGAAGCACTACTCATATATAAACCAGGAAAGTACCTGGAGATATCAACAGCTAAAAGACAAGATGGCCAGCAAAGTTGTATTGCAAAATTTAACAGATTATTCAAGCAGTTAGATTGTTTTGTGTTTACTGTGCATCTTAAAAGGTTATCCTGTAAACTGAAAAAACTTCCTGCTTTGAAAGACTGCTTGTGAAAACTTCGAAGCTCAGTCAAGTCAACCATATTTCTGTCTTTTCATCCCTCTTTTTTTTTTTTTGTATTATTTGTTGAAGCATTTGAAGGAAGTCAAGAAGATGTATTACTTGAAGCTTCATCTCTTTCTCCTGGATTTTCCCTCACTTGCAATCAATTAGCTGTTTAGGACAAACTATGAATAGAAGATTCTATGTTAAGGAAGAAATAAAATGGCATACATTAAATTCTGAACAACGAGTCCTACTCTTGGACAAATTTCTGAAAATAAAGTAAGGAAATCAAAGGCAGAAATAGCAACAAAGCTGAAATGTTAAACTGTTTTGTTGGTTTATGAACCTATGCACAATTGTTTCCAGCAGAGGAAACACGATTAGCTGAATGATGTATTCTTCGTAACAAGATGTCCTTTTGGGGCATGTAGCAAATATTAGAATGGTTGGTTTTCTTTCAGAATTACATTTTAAAATGGAATTTAAATTGTGACCTGATTTAGAGTAACTCTGTGATGTGTGTACTTTTCTTAGCTTTTGCAATGTTTTAGATACATTTAGAGCCATTACATAAAAAAATATTAGCTAATGGGATATATTTGTCCTATCTTAACAGAAAGTCCCACCTCATGCAGAGACCTCTTAGTTCAACCAGTGATCCACTGAAGTTCACTGACACTTCTGTCAATTATTAATTAGGTCATGCCACAAAATTCAACCTCTGATATAATCCATCTCCTACCCCACCCACTAAAAGAAATAATGTGATGACTTCCAGAGATGGTATCTATCTGCCTGACTCCTCTCTTCTTTCCCTGCCAGGGCACTCATCTGTGAACATAACACATAAACTATGCCTGAAATACAGGAAAGACAGAGAGATGTTTTTGAAAAGTCGAAATTTCTAAAATGGTAGGTGGAAGAGGTATTTGGTCCTGGTTGTCTTCATGAGAAAGAATTTAACTAAGCATTGATAAGTGTAACAAAAGGTCTTTCATATGAAGAGGAAAAGTACAGAATTACAGGCTATCCTTACAATTAATTCAAAAGGAGAAAGTTTGCCCATTAACAGAACTAATTAATGCCTTACAAAGCCCCTATTTTTGCTGAATAGATTTATATACATTTCTGAAATGTATTTCAGTGGTCTTTCCTTTGCTTTTTTAATACCACACTGTTTACAGTGCATTGAATAAACATCTCCCCCTGGAAATGAACCAAACCACATCTAAGGTATGAAGTTAATTTATGACTTTCAATATGACTAGCTACACAAAATTCTGTGGAAATATGATGCTACAACTGATAGCTATCTTGTAAGAAGTTTTTTTAATCCCAAGATTTTTTAAAATATGCTTTCACTGCAGAAACACAATGCTTCACATAAATGATTCCTGATACTAGAATGTATTTGCCACTAAAGAACTTAATGCTTTAAAGAACTTAAAAGAACTAAATTTATATGTATTATATATATGTAAAAAAATGTATATCACTAATTACTCTGATCAGCATAATGCTAACCACAAAATAATTGAAATAAGAGTAGAAAGCTACTGGAGATGAGCCAAAGACACAACAGAAACCACATCTGATAACCAGAATCTGTCTGTGGTCCCTGAGAAAGATTTCTGAGGTGCCACACAGACAGCTGCTCAGTGCTGACTGCAAAAAGTATCAGTGGCTGCTTATTGAGATTGTCACCATGGGCAAAGCAAACTCCTCCCTGCTGATATTTGCCTCTCCTGGTCTCAATGATAAAGCTTGTGAGAATGTGCAAGAAAAGCACAGTAGTGTTCAACAGGCTTTGTACTTTCTTCTGAAGATGGAGGTCCTGATGGGAAAGCCTCAGCCTGTGAAACTGCACAGTGCTTTATCATTGGCTGTGAGATACAGCCAGAGGGCTGGTGACACCTCAGCTTCACAAGGTCTGCCAGGGGCACAGTAGCAGCCAGGGATGGTTCTGGTTCCCAGGTGACCTAAGGAGGATGCCAAGGGAAAGAACTGACTAGTCCAAGCTAGAAAAGAGAGGGTGTGTGCTGATGTGCAAACATGTAGAGGAAGCTACAATCTCACCACAGCTGCTTAGGCTGTGGCTCACTTAGACTCTGAGCTCTGGAGTAATGAAAGCAATCAGTAATGTTAGTGTACAGCGTGGCTGTTACAATGGGCACTTGACCAAGATCCTGTCTTTAAGAGTTTAGAAACATTACTCCAAATTTATCATCAACTCTTTCCTAAATTGCCACTGTAGGTGCTGTTTGAAGGTAACGTTTTCTATCAATGGCATTGCTACATTTAAGGCCTTTCCTTATTGGAAAAATACCATAATGCTGCAGGGTCATTGCTTCACATAAACTTGTTCTGTGTTTGGGGAGATTTGATCCTGTCCTCGATTCTATGCATCTTAACTAAATGCTCTGTGAAGAGCGTGTGCTGAACACCACCTGATTCAATTCAGGATAGTGGCTAAAATGAACAGCTAAAACAACTTTGCATGCAGGTACCTGAAAACCACAAAGGATTACTATCTGAATATGCTTGAGATTTCTTAATTCAAAGGCATCTCAGTACATTCTAGTCATGTATTTCTACTGCTGCTGCAATGTGTAAAAGTGTTCCTAATGATTTACTGATTAGTGCTGCAGGAGGCTACAAAGAGAGGGTTTGCCTTTGTTTTTTCCCCCTTAACAGCAGTGATACTGGACAAGTCAGCAATCTATTTACTAAAGTGATAGTAATTCTTGTTTCATGTATTTTCAAGCATTAGTGAAGTGAAAAAAATTAAATCAGACCTACAGTTATTTCTACAGAACTTTGAGTATTTTAATTTCCTGCCATTTCTCCTCAACTGTGAATCACACAACTCATGGGTTTTGAAACAAAATGGTTGGATGCTGCCCCCTTGTGAGGCAGCACCCTGCTCTGGAGACAGCTGAACCAGGACTGCTTAAAACTGTGCACTGTTGCCAGCTCCCTCTCCCCAGGAAAAAGCAGCTGATTCTTTGTCCCAAACTCTGATTTGGCTATGGTGGTATTTACCAGATACAGCAGCAGGTAGGGCACTGCTGTGCTTCTGTACAGGCCAACAGCCAGCACAGCTGAATGAGAAAGACCTTTATTCACCGTGGTATTGTTTTGATCCATCCCTGCTTTGAGGCCTTTTACCTTAGCTGCCAGAATACATTGCAAGCATTAAATAGAAAGGATAAGTAGAGTAAAGCTAGTGGTGGGAGGTATTTTATATAACAGAATCATAGAACCATACAATCGCTTAGCTTGGAAAAGACCTTCAAGATCATCTAGTCTAACCTTTAACCTAAGCCTACTAAGTTAACTGCTAGACCATGTCCCCTCAGCACCACATCTACATGGCTGTTAAACAGTGATAGTGACTCAACCACTTCCCCAGGCAGCCTGTGTCGGTGCTTGATAACCCTTTCAGTGAATAAATTTTTCCTAATATCCAACCGAGACCTCCCGTGGCACAACTTGAGACCATTTCCTCTTGTCCTATCGCTTGTTACTTGGGAGAAGAGACCAGCACCCACCTCTCTACGACATCGTTTCAAGGAGTTGCAGAGAGTGGTAAGGTTTCCCCTCAGCCTCCTCTTCTTGCATTAGTAACTCTCGCAGTGCCCATCTGAAGCAGGCGTTCAGCACCGCCCTGGTGTCATTCATGAATAGCTGGCATGTGGCACAGGGGTAGGAAACGCTGCCGAAGGCTGTGCAGCATCGGAGGTGCTCCGACAGGTTGTCCTGTGCGGATATCCGAATATATCTTAGCCACAGGAATCCGAAGCAACATCACACGATGCCTGTACTGCCTCATGGAAGGGAGAGGCTTTATTCAAACCACCTTCTCAGAGGTTTTTAACTTTCAGTCTGCGCGCTGCGCCCAAGGAAGGGGCTGTGCCTGCCCATCTCTCCCCGTGTCCGTTACAAAGGGGCGTGCGGTTTCAGAGGGGAAACACAGGGCTCTAAACATCGGTGAAGGTTCTGGGCAGTTACCGTGCTCCTCTTCTTTCCCAAAAGCCCTTCCCTGAACCCCTTTTGCAGCGGCATCTCGGGGGGAAGCCAGCCAAGCACAGCGTGGAGTTTTTTCCCCCTTCCAACCGCCCGATGTTAACGCAAAGGCGCGGTACCGGTACCGGTACCGCCACCGCCTGTGCCCGCCCTCTCCGCCCTCCCGCGCTTCGCGGCGGCTCCTCAGGGCTGCGCGCGGGGCGGA
>VZZY01012141.1:0-25869 GCA_013400335.1 Eurystomus gularis | reverse complement strand
TCACGGGGCTCCGCCGCCCTCACCGACCCGGCGTCGCCGCCCTCCGCTCAGGCGCTGCGCGGCCACCTCGTAAGGGTCCTGGCTCGGCGCGGAGGCCCGGTGCCGTACAGCATGGCGGCGCTGTGGCGGAGGCGGCTGCTGGGAGTGTCGGGGCCGTGCCGTACGGTACGAGCCCTCTCAGGTACGACGTGCCCTCGGCTCGGGGCTGGCAGAATCCGCACCTCCGCCTTCCCTCGTGGGGAGCGGGCTGCCCGCTCCCCGGGACGCCGAAAGCGCCTGGGGAGGGTCCCCAGAGCCGTTACCGCCACTCGCAGGGTGGGGAGAGGCCCGCGGACGCCCGACTTGAGCGAGCGCTGTGGGCACCGGAGGCCGGCGCCCACCCTGGAAGCGCCAGCCGCTCTCCTCCCTCAGCGGCCGGGGCGGGTGGCGGGCTGTCTCCACCCGAAACGGCTTTCGGAGCCACCCACGCCCCGGTGCCGCTCTCGGAGCCCTCCCTCGGCCCTGTGCTGCTGAGGGAGTCCCAGGCCGCAGGTGGCTGTGAGTGGCCAAGGCCCCCTGCGCCCCTGCGGTGGGGCTTTCTGAAGAGATGCTGCGGTAGCCCGAGAGCAGCCCAGCCTTTTCTCTGGGCCAAATTCCAGCGAGCGGAGCTATCAGCCTTCCCAGTCCAACTGCTCACTGAACAGCTAAGAAAAGTTCCCCAACCCTATGGTGGCACAGCTGGTGTTGGATGCTGCAGGCCTCGGCTCTCCTCCCTGAACTGCTGACAGTCCTCTGAAAGCAGGAGTTTTCCTGGTGCTAAGGAGTTTCCCTTGCTAAGAAATGAGTTATTACTCACCCGTGGGCTTCTCCTGCTGCTTCAAAACTGCTCTGGGAGACTGGGCTGATCTGTGGGGAGGCTGAGGTGACAGAAGGGGCCAGCCTCCCTCTGCCCACCGCACCTCTACAAGGCCTACATTGCAGCTGAAGCTTTGCAACTCTGATAATGTGACCCCATTTTAAAAATCTCTGTGCAGAACTTAGTGCTGTAATGCAGACAGAAGACCTATACTGGATCCCGGTTGCAACAGTCTAATCATGCGTAAAGAGCTTCTTGGGACATAGCGTAAAAATCTGATCTATTAATATAAAATATAATGTACTTCTTGATATTTACCTTCTTGCATATCTCTCCCATCTTCCTTGCCTGATTCTTTTCCTTCTTTTTTCACGTCCTCTTCACAGGAAAGAATGAATATGATCTTCTGGTAATTGGTGGAGGATCTGGAGGCCTTGCTTGTGCAAAAGAAGGTTTGTATGTACAAATAACTAACACAAGTTTTAACAGAAGTGTTTATGGAAACTAAGAGAAGTGTTACTGATAATACCAAAGCTTTTTAATAAGCACAATATACTTTAGTCCCTGTACATTAATCATTAACTTAGCCAGCTCCATACAGTTTATTTGCAAATGAGTTCACACCCTCAGGTGGATGGATTTTGTTTGGTTTTCCTATTAACCTTTAAAAAATTTTTTTTTTCTTTTGTCATGGGAAAATCTAATAAGCTTTTGTTTCACTGTTATTGTAAAGTACTAGGTGCCTCCATAGATATTGTTGGTTTTTTTTAGATTATATTCTTATTTATGTGTTAAAACAACAGTCCTTTCAGACTGTTTCTAAGAACTGTTTAACTTCTGTAGAGAACCTTGCCCCTTTGTAATTCAGTGTAACATACTCAACAACCCACAAGGTTCTTAAACATCTCATTTGGGATCAACTTGCATTTTTAGGGTTGGTGGAAGATGGAGACTGTAGTCTAGGTTATTAAGTGCCTTCTGGAGAATCTGCTGACTACATCAGCAACCTGGGTCCCTGGTCTGGTATCTTGAGTAAAAGTAAAAACCACCAGCTGTCATCTTCAGTACTCTTTGTCTGTACCTGTGCTACTAAAAATGTTTAGGTTTGTGTATTTCTCCCTCCTCTAAATACCTTGTCTTACTTTTTTTTTAAAGCTGCTCAGTTTGGAAGGAAAGTGGCCGTTTTGGATTATGTGGAACCTTCTCCACAAGGTATGGAAAAGAAGTACTAGGATAATACTTGGACATTTGATTAAAATGGTTGCTTAGGTAAGCAGATTGTTCCAGGCAGCAAAGTGGCCAAAGCCACACTGCCTGCTTTGCTTGTAGTCAGAGTCCTTAAGCCCAGCTTGCTGTACTGCTCATTGCCTCCAGTGATGTCCTAGCTCTGCCTGATTCCCCTGCACATTAAGAGTTAGCAATGTTTGAGGCTACCGTTTGCAGTAGACTTTGGACTTAAATATGTGAGAATATTGTCTCTGTCAATACGTCATTTACAATTTCTAAAAATAGTGAATTGCATCATGCTGAGGCTCTTCATGTACAATATATAAAAAAAAAATCTTATGCAAATAAAAAAATGTGAATGTGTAGTAACTGGATCTTCAGAGCTCTGAAAAACATCTTGAGATGGTTTGAATTTTAGAATAAAAATACACAGAGATGGTTTTTATCAAAACAAATGAACATAACCAGAGTTAGTTATAACAGATCCGTAGGACATAGTAAACTGTGTTGTTTCAGAACTTTTTAACTAATTGCATGAACCACCTAAGTAACCCAATTGCATTGTTACACTAACCTGATGCATTTACTTTTTTTCTTTCTTTCTTTTTTTTTTCCCAAGGAACCAAATGGGGACTTGGTGGAACTTGTGTGAATGTTGGCTGCATTCCTAAAAAGCTTATGCATCAAGCAGCCCTTTTAGGGAGTGCCCTTAAAGATGCTCAACACTATGGCTGGAATATAGCCCAACCTGTTCATCATACCTGGTAAAGATTGCTGCCCATATCCACTCCTGTGTGCTGCAAGTTCATAACAACTTTTTCCAGTCAGTGTTTATTTAAGACAGTTAGGGAAGTGAATTTTGCATTAAGCTTTTTAGACTGCTTCTTGTTTAAAACACAAAACTGTATTTACTGGTTTATCTGGGCAGGTGTTATGTTGATTTGGATTTGATAATTTACTTTTGTAACAAGTAGTGTAGCACATTCCTAATTTCTAGCAATTGCCTGTATCTTTTTGCTTACTTAATCTGAATTTATAATGTGCTGAGTTCGTGTTGAGTTTCTTGTTTTGTTACAGGTCTGTGATGGCACAAGCTGTTCAGAACTATGTGAAATCCTTGAACTGGGGACACAGAGTACAACTACAAGACAAGTAAATAAGACTTCGAAGTTCATCTTTCTTCCCATAGTCAAGGAGCTCTTCTCTTTGTTGAATTGCTGAGTTACTTTTGGAGTTTCTCATTAGAGCTAATATTTTGAGTTTGTAAGTCCTTCTCAGAAATGCAAGTGCCCTTGCCAATGTAAATGTTTTTTTTTTTCCCTTTTCTTTTCTGGGAAATAGTGGTTGAAAGTGGCTGTGAAAGCTTTCTAACAAAACAGTGATCAGGGAATGCTCTCTTTAATTTGGGGAGGTTTTTCATTAATATGAAGTAGTCAGGGTTTCTCAAGATAATTTCAAGCTTGTCCACCGAAATTTACAGGCCATACAAGCCCACAGGTAACACTGTGCTAGAGCAGCTGATTTTTTTGCTTTCAGTGCAGAAATAGTTCCAAGTTTTTCAGCATACAATTCCTTTTACAGCGAAATTATATTAATAGATAATTTAACAAGTACTAGTCTTGTGAATCCTGCAGAGTCACTTTTGTTTGCTCTCAAATGAGCATTGTCTTAGTAATGTTGTAGATATAATAGTAATGCTGTGGCTAGTGGAAAATGTATCATTTGAAGAGGTCAATAGCCTGATCCCAAGGCGTGTTACAAGGTTAGGTACTCTGCTATATAGAGGAGTTAACTGTGACACAAGAATTCAATGACTTAATGTGGGAAAAGTAGCTGATTGTATTTTATTTCTATTCTTCATTAAGTGTGAATTTATGTTGCTGCTTTCTTCTAAATAGGAAGGTGAAATATTTTAATGTGAAAGGGAGTTTTTCTGATCCGTATACAATCCGTGGCTTAACAAAAGCAGGAAAAGAGGTAAGCTGCTGTGCTGATTTCTGCAGTATCATTCACTTCAAACATTTCAGGTCTTCATGGGTTGGTTTTCAGGTCAACTGGGAGCTAGATTGTACTTTTGCAAATTGCTTTAGGTATTCAGTATTGTTTTGGGGAGGGAGATTTCCCTTTTCCACCTAGAGAAGATGTTTATGAACTTGAGTGTTGGCTGCTTAGTCCCTAGCCTCTAACCTGTCCGTTACTTGCCCTTACTTTTTCTCTGCAGATGGAAATGTCTCAGACAAAATACTTATTTATTTATTTTTCTTGTCAGAGTCATACTGCTTGGATAGACACAGATGTAAAGAGGACCAACATCTCCTTCGTGCTCTGAGCATTAGTTCAGTCTGAGATGTTTTCCTCCTTCAGATGAATTGTAAGGGTGATTAACTTTCCAATACAAAACTGCGTGGGGGAGGCAATTAACACTGAATGGGCAGCTTCAAGCAACTGGGTCACCTAACAGAATGGTGGCCATTTCTGCATGTTTAACAGAATGCTTTCTTAACACCTCTTTGAGGGTAATTGTATAATGTTACTGGTTAATATCAGCTTGAGAGAGCAAAAGTTTTTGGGTAATGCTGGCATTTTCTAAAATCCTGCCACTTCTGAGGTAGCTTAACTCCAGGCCTCAAAGACAGAATTCACTTGCTGTGATCTCTGTATGTTCTGTCTTAAGCAAAAATTGATTTAAAACAGTTGCTGTTTGTGCAGAACTGTTACTCCCAATTAGTCCTTAGAATCTTGTCCAGTTTAGGAGCAGCTGTAAGCTTAATAGTAAAACAAAAGCTGATAGAGAATGTGTAGAGGAAACTCCTACATCTATTAGTTTATTTTATCTCCATTCTATTTTTAACGTGTTGCTGATTATTATGCCATATAAATGGCAGACCGTAGTGTCAGCATTCTCATTTATCACTCATTTGTACACAGATAAAATCCAAAAACAGATAAAAGGATGTCAAATGCTTTATTTTGATTTTGCATTTTTGTTTGTAGACTATTGTTACTGCAGAAAACATCGTAATCGCTACAGGAGGAAGACCAAAATACCCTACACACGTAAGTTGCACTCACTGTCTAACAACTCTAATGGCTTTACTGGTTTTGTTGCAGCTAATAACAAAAGTTTGGAGGATATGGAAGGTAAATAGAAAGTAATACATGAGCTTTTCTACTTGTGTCTTGTAAAAAATTATATTTGATATAAAGCACAGACTTTTCAGAAAAAAAGCATTTCCATAGAAAACAATTTGCATCAATTTAGTATGTTGATGTTGCTTTGAGCTGTAGGATAATTCAGGTTGCAAGGGATCTCTAGAGGTCATCTAGGTCAACCTCCTGCTCAAGGAGGTTGGGGTCCCATACTGTGTCAGCTGTGACGTCAGATCATGTTGCTCAGGGCTTTTTGCAGTCAGGTTTTGAAAATCTCCACAGGTGAAGACTGGATAACATACCTGGGCAACCTGATGTATTCCCCTTGGTCTACTGGCTGTATTTCAGCTAATACAGCCCAAGTTGCTATTAGCTTTTTTGCTGCCAGGACACGCATCGTAGATTGAAGATCTAACCTGTGTGATCATAGATTGCAGGTGCACTGGAGTATGGAATTACAAGTGATGATCTGTTCTGGTTAAAAGAATCTCCTGGAAAAACGTAAGTTACCTTACCATGGCTTTAATAGATGCTGGCATTCATACTTTTTATTTATGGCAAGGTAAAACATATTCAAAATTGCCTTTTTTGTCCTTCTGTCTTTCTTCTGAGGATTTGTTTTGCTATGTGTCAACATAACATTACCAATGTCCTTAGTAAACAACAGATTTTCCCCCCTCCTCTTAGGAAATTCTCACCTAAAGTCAAATTCAATATGAATGTTAGGTTAAAGTGCCTTGTTTGCTGTAGCAATTATACATGGAAGTCACAAGAGGGCAGCATAAACTTAAACGAAGGCTGTACTGTCCCTAGTCATTGCTACAGAGGTGTGTGAAATTGCCCTTGAATTAGGAAAGAAACTCCAGCATAATTTTATGTTCTCTTGCGTGGTGGCAGTTCTGATAACAAAAGAAAATATGATGAGACAATCGGGTTACTCCTGCCTTTTGTTATGATTTGGGAGCTATTGTGTAACTGAAATAATTGTTCTTAGTGGAAATACTAAAATGCCGTAGTCTGGTTTTTACAGCACATAGCACAGTAAGATTCTGCATCAACGTTGCACTACAGAGCAATTTCCTGATACAAATAATTGTGATAGAAAATGCACATTTGCTAGCATAAAAGTCAGATAATACTATATATTTCTGTATTGAGCAATTAGAGAAAAAGCAAAGTGTATATATAAGAAAAAAAAGACTTGAAATTATACTGATATTTTAAAAGAAAAGAGAGCTGCCATTCATGGCTGTGACCTTCTAGTATTAAAAAAATGCATTGTGTTAAGCTAAATGAGGCTCCTTGGTACAGTTTAAAAAGGAAAGTAAATTTGCATTCTTTGTCATATATCAGTCACCTTGTGAATTTTGAGAGCATGATTTATGCAAGGAAATTGCTTTTTAAAAAAAAAAAACAACAACCAACCAAACAAAAAACCCCAACACCACCCACCTCCCGCCCCCCCACACCTCGAACCAACCCTCAACGTAAGATTTATCCCTGTAAGATGTCTCTGTGAAAATGTGGCTTTTGTCCAGTTGCTGCTAAAGCAAGTTGTAACAGTGTAATGTGGGAGTCTAGTGTTTATATGTTGCATTCCTGAGATTTAGTCAAAATAAGCCCGCAGGGGCTACAGTAGCATTTCTGTGCTTTATCAGGCTGTGTCCTAGCAAATGAAGGAAGGAGTTGTTGAAGTTTTGTTTCTGTCGGATTTTGTTTCTATTATAAATATTCCCAAGGTTCAGTTTAACACCTTTTGGTTTTAGTCTGAGCTGTGTTGTACTTATTCTTTCTTTTCTTCCTCTCCAAATGTACATATCTCAGCTACAAATTACATGCCCGGGGGTTGTAGAGCTGTCAGTCCTGCAGTTATTCATATTTAAAAAAAAAAAAAGAAAAGGAACAAACCGTTAACCAACTTAAAAGTCCCTTAGATATACAAACATTGTGAAGAAATTCTCACTACTGAGATGAAGAGTTTTGGCAGAGTGAATTAGAAAAGATGCCTGGAAATATGTTCAGAATGAGTGAGAGATTGAGCAGGTGTGAATAAGGTCAGGTTCTGCTTTCTTAACTTTTCTGTTAGACACTGACAATGCCCAGGAACCCTCTGCTTTGTAACAGAAATTGTGAATGATGTGGTGCTGATACTATGAATGAGTGCCAGCTAGCATCTGTTCTTCTATTTTTCATCTTTAGAGGTCCCTTCCAATCCCTAACATTCTGTGATTCTGTAATGAAAAGGAAGAGCAAACATATGCCCAAATTATGGACATTGTTGTTGTATTCCCTGTGAATCTCCAGCAGATACTTCTTTATGGGTAGCGTGTGGCTTTTTGCAACACTTCCCAGGAGCTACATGCTAAAAAAGGACGTGATCATCCATTCACAGATTAATTGGATGCTGGAAAAATTCATTACCCGCTATGTTAAATTGTTTGCCAAACATAAAACCCAGACTAGCAGATTTTAATCTCTTTAGCTCAACCTGTTCTCTGTACACCTTCAGAAGATGTATATTTTTGTTATAGGATAGATGTTATCTCGGATCCTTTGTGAGAAAAATGTGTGTTGTACTGACTCTGCAATCCCTGGGGCTTACGCAGCAGCAGCCCCCATGTCTGCACTTTTCACAAGTTTGAAAGCATCTCTGTTAGAGCTAGAAGATGGTGTAGATTGGTTTAGGGTAAGGTACAGGCCAATGTTTCACCTACTATTTTTGCTCAGCTCTCTTAGCATAGGATAGACTGTGTATGAAGACCTTCTCAAGTATTGGACTTGTTTCTCTCTTGCAGTATTGTGGAAAAGTAACTTTCCTAGGGATGTGTGGCTAGTCAGTGGCAGGGCCAAAAAGAGAAGCCAAATTTGCTGTCTGCAGAGTTCCGTCATGCCTCTGACATTTGTTTTTCATTGCCATACATGTTCACATATAAATCTTTTTCCAAGGTTCTTGATATCTTCCTATGAAATACATTTATATCTTTGCAAGTATGTATAACAGTAGTTTTCCTGGCAATCGGATGGAGGAAGGATCATGGCTTTGTAAATATTAGTTAAAATTTACAAATGATACATCCTTAATAAGAGACTGCAGTGTGTGCACCACTTTGTGTTAGCCTTCAGTTTGTGTTTTTCAATGGATTTAAGGGTTTATGTTTATTTTGTGAAGCACTGTAGTAGCATATGCTACTTTGACCAGGAATCAAGCAAAATGGAGAACATAAAATAGTGTGGATGTGTAGGCCACAGGTTGATATTTCGAATGTTCCTTGCAATCATCTGACTACTCTGAATGTTCACCTGTTCAGAGCATGTTTTGTCAAAATAGTTTTGTTTTGTTGCTTAGAGTTTTTAAATTAATGGAGGCAGAGCTGCTGAGGGCAAA
Source organism: Eurystomus gularis (assembly GCA_013400335.1). Taxonomy (NCBI): domain Eukaryota; kingdom Metazoa; phylum Chordata; class Aves; order Coraciiformes; family Coraciidae; genus Eurystomus; species Eurystomus gularis. Next base: position 17,272 of record VZZY01012141.1, on the reverse strand, counting down.
GATCTTAATGGATTACTTCTACCCGACTGTTCTCTCTGTTGGCATTGTCATTTGTGTTGCTAAAACTGATTCTCCTCAAAACAGTCAAAGTTGGATACGGGTAAAAGAATACGATATGGTTCTGTGACATAATGGTTTATGCTTATGCTTCCTGCTTTAAAAAAAATTACCCCAAGTAAACAGAAATAACGTGCCAAATATTCAGGTGGGTTCTGAGTGGGTTGTCGGTTTTTTGTATTGCTTTTTTTTTTACTGAAAAGTGCTCAGTAAAGTTTTTAATGGTTTTCTTCACTTTGTCTTTCAGAGCATGTGTTTAAATGTCTCTTTACAATATAAACCCAATTCCTTACATCTTACAAGCCTGTTCTTTTTTTATTCTGTTAATAAAATAAGCCCACCTGTTATGTTGTTGCCTTTGGAGTGGACAAGCCGTGCTCTTTCTTCCCATCTAACAACACCAGATCCACTCCTCAAACCTGTGTTTTTGTAACTATACATACTTCAGGAAATAATTTGGTTGTGCAGAAATATGCACAAGTTCATTTTATTCTTTTTTTCTTTTTGTGTAACAGGTTGGTTGTTGGAGCCAGCTGTATCCTTTGAAAAAGCCGTGATGATTTCTGATTGTAAGCAGCATAGCTGTCTTTCCTATCAAAGCTCAATTTTCAGAATTCATTTGCTCGTGACCTGTATTGAGTTGGTAATAGAATAGTAATAGTTTTCTATGCTGTAACATCATGGGGATTAAGGTCAGCTGAGGATAAATTCTCAGGATCTCAAAAACAATGTTATCTGCAAGGAAAATATCCTAAGACTTTGGAGTGCAACAAAAGTAGGCTAAAGATGTTATCTGTGTGAGGAGTACCTGATACCTCTAGGTAGAAAGCCCACTTGAATATTACCCTTTTATATTGCATTTATACGATATGATTGTTTATATTGCCTTAACTGATGCTTCACCAGATGTTTCACTTGAGTGCGCTGGTTTTCTAACAGGCATTGGATTGGACACTACAGTCATGATGAGAAGTATCCCACTTCGTGGGTTTGACCAGGTGAGTATGGTGTATCTTACATCTCCTTATATATTAAATATATTAAAAATTGCATTTCATTTTTTTTGTTTCCTAAAGAAAAAGTGTCCGTTGGCTTCTCCAAACATTTCCTAGTAGTGCTTTCTGAAGAGAAACTTAATAAATATTAGCCCTTGTTTTCCTATCATATCTCCTGATACTGTACTCAGAAAAGTTTTGGGTTTTTTTCCTTCTGCTTAATTGAAAACAAGATTGAAAAGGTTGGGAATCAGGGGAGGGATTTATGCCACTGCTGAAAACATTAGACAATCTCTTTAAAATAATCCTGAATTTCTAGGAGTTACAGATAATTATTTTTAAAATAAATTATTGGCCTTAACATGAAGTAGTTCAATGTGGAGCTCATTATGATGAATATAAATAAATCTCTAAGTTCAAAGTTTGTAATGACACAGGAATCGGAAATCTTGACCTTAACACTTTCAAAACAGTGGCAGTTATAACTAGGTAAAAAAAAAAAATAGTTATTTCAGTGGAACTATACACCCTAAGCTGGAGAAAATTAAAAGCAAATCTTTCAGGGAGGGAAATTTAAAGACAAAAAACCTGTGTTTTTGGGAAAGATTTTGAGGAGTTTTATTTAAAAGAGGTTTTTGGCTTTGTAGTGGTTTGTTTGGGGGTTTTTTGTTGTTGTGGGGTTTTAAAATTTTATTTTATTATTATTATTTGAAGGTCATAATTGTGCTGACAAAACAGAAAACAATTTTGGCCAGAAACTCATTCCCATATAAAGAGAACCAAAGCAATTAGAAAGAACAAGAACCAAAAAGGTTTTATATAGGATTTGTTTAAAAAGTATAACTGCTTAAAGAAGCAATAGAAGGTAGTATAGCAGGTTTAGGTTAGAGACGAGTTACTGGATGCAGTGAAGGCATTACTTGGATCCATGTTTCTAACCTCTGTTCTATGGGTCAGATAATCTCTTTGTTGGGCTGATAGTCCTTTTGGTCCGTAGATCTGTAGGGAGGGTATGTTAAAGGTGATTGTGAATCTTCTTTCCCTGCAAGATTTTATGCTAACACTACTTTGAAGGAAAAGTCTCTGTAGTGTTCTTAAAACAGTGAAAGAGTCAAAGTTGAAGTATTAATAGAAATAAAATAATTATATTCAGTCTGTAGCCACATTGAATCCGATGGAAACTGGTTAGTGAGCTATTGTGTTTCTGAAGAGATAGAACCCTGCTTTTGCCTTCATATTAGTTAATATGAACTTTGAAAATAAAGTTTTGTAAGCTAGGAGCTTGCATGTAGTTGGTCTGTGTGAGTGGTTTTGTGATAATATCCATTAAGTAATAAACATATTCTTTGACAAAGTGCAACCTGAATTACTGCGGTCAAGAACAATGACATCTTTGGATAAACCTGTCAATGCAACACTTTCCTACTTGACTGTGGTGTGGCATTATTTCAAACATGCTTAGGACAAAAGCTTTATTTCCTTTTTGTAGTAGAACTTTCCAGGAAACCTGGAAATTGATTCATAGTTGTTGCACAGAAATGACAAGTGTCATGGCAAAAGGAAATATTTTTCTTCCTTTGCTTTATGAAAGTATTTATTTCTCATCAAGCTGCCAGAAACTGGTAATTAGGGTAATGTTAAACTGAATATGCTGTAGATGCTATTTTTGTACAAGCAACAAATTATTTAAAAGCAATCATTTTATTTGTATAGTATTTTACTTTTTTGAAACTAATTTGAATATTCAGATAGATGCCTCTTGGAATGGAGATGCAGGTCATACTGGCTCAAATTAACATGTGTTGACAATGCATAGTAACTAAGTGACAAAGAATGTTTGAAATGCACGGTGTATTTACTGCATTTTCATAAAGGCAGCTGAAGGTTTTACATTAAAAAGGTCATAAATCTAAGAATAAACGTTTCTTTTTCCCATACTCTACAGCAAATGGCATCTTTAGTAACTGAGCACATGGAATCTTACGGCACAAAATTTTTAAAGAGATGTTTCCCAATCAAAGTTGAAAAATTGGAGAGCAACAGATTGCAAGTCACCTGGAAAAATACTGACCTGGGTACAGAAGAAACGGATTCCTTTGACACAGTGATGTGGGCAGTAGGTAAACTTGATTATCTTAACATTTATTTGCAATGCTTTCCATTCTGAAGTCCCCTTATCATGTTGTATGGCGCCAAACACTTGCCCCCTCTGCTTTTTTTTTTTTATATTAAATATTTAGTGACCTAAACATTGATAGTTTTAAAATTCTTTTCTTGCATGCCTGACTTATGTTTTTGGACAGGAAACAGGAACAGTTCATTTACAGCATTTTGTATTTTGCCCAGTGCACTAAATATGTTGTTCCTTTCCCCTGGTTAAGTCAGCTTTATATCTTCCTAATGCCCCAGACACAGAGCAAGTTGTGTGTTGTGACAAGCCTTTTCTTTTGCTTTCTGTGATTCTTGTTCTCTTAGAAATGCAACGGGCTTCTATAAATTGTGGAAACAGCCTATAATAATGGACTGTGCTCACTGGAACCAATCAAAGACACAAGTGCTTGCCAAGTGCAAAAAATGTCATGCTATCTGGAGATATAACAATCCTGAAAACTGTAGAATAATATCCATGAGGTACAATGAAAATGTTTTCCAAAAGTGGATTTCTAAATGCCAGATTTGATTTTTCTCAAGCTTTCTGGTAAAAGTACACTGAGGTGGAGTCACACCTGTGAAATGTCAAGTCAATTTGTTTACTTTTGTCAAAGATGGAAAAAAGAGCTATTCAATTGAAATAATAGGGAAAAAATCTGGGTTTAGTGTTAATTATAATGGAATAAGGTTGCATGATATACTATTGCAACTCAGTTGTAATGTGACTCCACTCCCTATTTTGGTACAGAGGAAACTACTTGTATTATAATTTTTGTCATAGATTTGAGTTACAATTTGGGCTTTTTGCATTTACATTTTTAGCGTTCAGACTGGCACTCCACCCATAAGGATAAAACACATTAACAGTTAAAGCTGGTTAATTGACGTGCAGTCCATATGATTCATTGTTTTGCTCTCTATCAACACACCCACACCAGGTGTCTCAGATGGGAAACTTGGCTGGGAAACTTGGTAGTGTTGAGGATTTCCTGTCTGCAGATGTGCCAGTTACAATACTGATTGAAGAAAGTCAGCTTGCAGAATTACTTAAAAAGCAGCCACTATTGTTAACTAATTGTAGCCTGAATTATAGCAGATATTTTTGTAAGCACATCATGGAATTTTAGTAGGATTTTATGAATAATGTTAAAAATACTGACAGTGGGACATAGTTTGAGTTTGGTAAGCTACAGTATTATCTCTTAATGTTGGACTTTTGAAAAAAAAATTACATTGTGTTTCTATTAAGAGTTTTGTTTATCTCTTGGAATGTATAATTTTCTGCTTGTGTGGATAAGCCTATAAAAGCAGGCAATGCTCTCTTTCTTTTCAAGCAGCTTTTTTGAACCAGTTGAAATATTTGAGAAAAAAAAATCATATTTTGATACCTTTTAATGTAATTTAAAGGTTTTGATCAAAATATTTTGTAGGTCACTGTTATCTGGCTGAGTGACTATACTATTACATTACAGATCAGTGAAACAGCTCTTTCCTGACCTTTGTTTGATTCTACCTGTCTAGTCCTATAATGTCCTTCTTTTACTAGTGCTCTGTCTTCTGCTTTTGTGAGAATGCTCCTGAAATGATAAGCTTTTGAGATTTTGTTGTTGTTGTTCAATATGGTACCAATAAACTTTTAATGTTTTATAGTACTCCCCTTGCCTCTAAGGACATAAAAATATGTATATGTTAGGTGCCTAATATACCTGAGCTACAAAGCTATGGTAAGTGTGTGCATGTATAGATTGAACATAGGGCCTTTAGAGATGGACACTAAAACTGCTGAGCTGTAGGGCAAAGTTGTAGGAGATGAGGCTTTGTAGAGTGGGTTTCTTTCAGCTGTTGGAGGACTGAAACCTGTGGGCTGGATGCTGGAGTTGCAACATAGCTAGTGTATAAAAGAAATTGGCGAGTAGTATTTCCATTTGAATTTGCAATAGATGGCAAAAGATCACTGCTTTAAGTGGAATTTGATTAGTCACAAACTCCTTAGAAAACATACTGAGTTACTAACCACATTTAATGGGGTCTTACTGCGTAGGGGAGAAACACTGAATTGATGGTTAAGCTAAGCAGGTGTTTACAAAATATCCTAGAATTAGTTTGACAGAGAAAGTGAGGTAGTGTGCTAGAAAACTGTTAACAGAAAGAGAAATGACCAGCAACAGATTTTAAGTTTAGCTTTACAAAAACAGTTTTTCTCCCTGATGAGCAGTGGAACTCAACTATTCTCAAATTCGTTTGGATTCATAAGCTTAGAGGAAAGCCACTGTGTCTCTGGAATAATAACATCTTTGCTACTAAAAAAGGAATTATAACTTTAGCTCATTGTAAAGCTGAACAGGTATTGGGTGTTGCATATCATGTGCTATCAAGCAAATTGTCCTTCGTGTCAGATCTTGTGTCACACACTTCCTGTGTCTCTTTCTCATTCATAACTGTCTTGGTAAGATGTGGTTTCTGCAGTCATAATGAATATCATCATGCCCATTACATCAGCCAGTGCTTTTAGGTTTTTCCCCAATGTCTAGTTTTAATGGCAGTCAGACTTTATTCAACAGGGCTATTTTTAATGTGCTAGTAATTTGTTTGCATTGAAAGAGGCCTGGATGGTACTTTTTCCTTCCTTTGTTTAACCCACCTATAAACTTCGAAGTAACTCTTATCTTATGCTACTTATTTTACCAGCTCCTAACTACAGAAATCACTCTTGATGTTGAGGAAAAGTTAGATGCTAGGCTATGTTGCTAACCTGTATGTGAGCAAACATTTTGGATTCAGAATTATTTTGGCACGAAGGTGCTATTTGAGTTGATTGGTGATGACTAGCCTTTACCTGAGTGGTGGTATAAGTAAATTTTTTAAATGGTAGAAAATGCTCCAAAGCAATTTCGTGAAGCCAGTATAATTACTGTGACATATAGAATACAGGTTCTGTTCACCCATAAGTGTCTAGGAGATCGAAGCTGATGACCCCACATGGGAACGGTGGTTTGGTGCGTTTTGAGACTGCAGAGCCATCCTTTACGAGTGTACAAAACCTTTGGTTAAAACAAGTTTGGTGTAGGAGAATTAATCTAAAGGTGAGCTGTAGCTTTCTTCTCAGAAAATGTTTCCAGCCCTCTTTACCTTGTACAGGACCTTGAATTGAAGTCTGTCCCATGCTGTAAAGTTTTTATTTTGTTGCATGTCACTTGGAGTTGCTTTGTTGTTGTTGTTGTTGTTTGGTTGGGTAGGACCAAAGTAACATGCCTCCAGATGCAAGTAGCTTTGGGTCTACAGTGGATGGTGATGGCAAGGTGTTTACTGATTGTACCACACCTGCCACAAGCTTTCTGCTGAGATGACTCCTCTGGGTAATAAGTATTAATAGTCAATGCTACAAGAGATAGTACATCATAGCAGACCTGGTAAAGAGCCAGTTACTGCTCTAGCACTGATGGAGGGTCAGATTTTTTTTCAAACTGGGGCAGGCATGCTGAACATTTATCAGTAAAGAATGAAAGGTTCAAAAACATCCTAGTACAATTGAAGCATGCTACTATCAATGTGGTAAGGGTTCTGAACTTTTTCTACCCTAGTTAATCTTACTGTAGTCAATATTTTCATGTAATCTGAATATTAGTTACACTGAACTGGTCTTTATTAGTCATTATCAGCTGGCTGTTTTAGTGAAAACCTTGTGGGTTTTGAGGAGGGCCTTGAAGGAGGAAAGGGTAGTGGTCTTGAAACTAATGTGGGAAGTGTCAGGTACTCAGATCAAGGTGAGAGAGAGTACCAAGGCTGGGAACACAGATGAGATTTTGATTAAGGTCAAAGAGAATAAGTGGAAAAGACTTGGGCTTAAGTTTTATGTGAGAAGAACCATCCTGTCACCCTGCAGTATCCTTACAGTGGCCATCTTCAGTATCACGCCTGATAATAAAATGCTTGGTTGGCTCTAGTTTGGATTTTTCAAATACTGGGGGGCAAACAGATATTCCATCTTCTGTGATTAAAAAACTGCAGAAGACCCATTATAAAATTCTGCTGTCAGCTGCACCTTTATCACCCTGGGAAATCTTACTGTATGCAAGAGTGTGCTGTCACTCATTGACTGCTGCTAATGACTTGACTATGCCTATTCCTGTGGTTTCTTCTCAGTTTAGCTGCTTCAGTCTCCACTGTTGAAGGTCCAGCAGCCTGATACTGCCCTCACCTTATTCTATGTGCAGATATGATTACCAGAGACCCTCAGCAGATGATGGGACAGAAATGCTGTATCAGAATATAATCAGCCTAGCACGTGTCTGAGAGGGGTGCTTTAACTAGTAGTCTCTTGTCACTCCCTGTAGCTAAGCTGGCTGGCAGCCCTCTTAGGAAGCAATGTTAGCTTTTACAAAAGCAGTCCAGAAAGCTTTTTTTTTTTTTTTTTCTTTTAAAGTTAAAAGTGAATGGGGGCAGGCCCTGAAAGCAGGGATTTGTGTGGTTTTCACACTTACATGGTTATCGTGTGGGTCTATTAAAGATGAGACTATGATGTGGTGTTAAAAGTGAAGGAGGCAGGTAAATTTTTTAAGGGTCAGATTTGAATTGTCATCTTTCTTCGGGATGTCTGGCATAATATCTCACTGTTTTGAATAAAAGCTCAATCTAGTCTTGTGTCTCACACAATCATATGCTCCTTGTTTTGTGGCAATTTCAGGGCAGTGGACATCTTCAAAAGGAAAGCCCACCTGCTGACTTTAGGTGGAGTGGGACGGGGACGGGGCATCTCTGTGTTTTGTCTCTTATAGGATTTGGTATCATTTGGATCTTAGCAATAGGCTGTAAACGCATGCTTTCTTGAAGCTGTAAATGTATAAAACTTGGGAGATACCAGTATGAAACAAATGTCCTTTGGATCCAATACTACTGAGAAACAGGTAGAACTGATTCTATAATACAATTAAGTGAATGCTGGTAAATATCAGAATTTCCTGACTTTGACGTTAAAACTTACAGACACATTGGATAATCATCACAGAATGTTAAGCTATGAATTTGAGGTGAAACAAGATCGGTCAATGTAATTCTGGCTTATGGAGGTGAGCCAGCATGAGGCTAAAGGCCAATAAAGCTTCTGTTCAGTTTTTTAAAGCTTTGGTTTTGCTTTCAGAAATAATATTTAGGCAAGTAAATTTGAGAGAGAAATTTCAGTATGTATGAGTAACAACACATTTTTCTGTAACTTTCAGCTATTAATACCGAGCTGTACACATGTTAAAATAGACTGGAATCAAAAGGTTAAGTGTTATCCTGCAGATTTGATAAACTCAGCTGTTGTTGTCACAGGTCTTTAAATGACTCTATTGGCAGTTTTTTCTTTTTTTCCTCTTTCAGTGCCTGCCATTGCGTGCTAAGCTTTCTCTTGGCTCTGCCTGGCAGGAAAAAGGGGAAACTAGAAAACCCCATTAGTTGTCCATTTGCAGAATATCCAGGCTTTACTCTCAATACACAAAGAAATACAACGGTAGGAAGTTGTTTCACATCCGAGCCAAGATAAGGTCCTGGAGGTTTATTATTTTTGTTGCCTGATAGCATCAGGACTGGGGAGCAGGGGGCAGAGAAGGAACAGCAGATCAACATCCCATGGGGACAACAGAAGGGAAGACAGACAGATAGCCAAGTGCCGACAGCTTCAGTCAGTACTCCCAGAGGAAGTGTTGGTTTCACCAGATGAAATTAATACACAGAAGTCTTTACAGAGGCATTCAGATGTGACATTGTTTGGGGGGCCTGGCTATACGGCAGATGTATAAAGCAGTGAATCATATGTTTACATATAATTAGGTCTGTATTGACAAGCCAGGTTTTCCTTTTGTTTAATAATTTCCTACATTAACATCAAAGAGCTTGTTTTTATAATGAAAACACATTCCCCTTTTTGTTTTGCTTTGCTATAGCTCTGTATTACATCAAACACAAACTCATGACTCACACAAAGGAGACATATGTATGTAGATATATCCGTATTCATTTATAGCCTCTGAAAATAGATGCAATATTCTAAAACCTCCTTAATTTGGATATATTCAGGTAATCTTTTCTAAGTGATCCTGCGCGTCCCTACAAATTTTGGGAGTACCTGATAATTTCATTATGGTTATTAACCTTCAAATACATTTGAAAAATCAGATAGGATTTAAGATTCCAGTTTCTGAGTCAGGAATTGCTTTTTTAGATACTCTATAGAAAGCTCAGTTTAAATGTTATCCAGCCTTCGGTGGTCTAAGTGGTAACTCTATGCAGAAAACACTACAAATATTCTTTTTAAAAGATTAGATAATTTAAAATTTTTGGAAGTGGGAGCTGTGATAAAATACAGACTTGGTAGATTCTGCCTCATTCATTTTTAAATCCATTTAAAATGGTGTTTCTAAACTTTACAGAAACAAATACAGAGTTTAAGCTAAATAACCCAGCATTAATACTGGAGAGCAAAGTTGCTAATCTTTTTCATCCAAGCTGAGGGGACTAAAAAAGCTTTAAGTGTATCAGATAACAAGAAGAGAAGACTTTAGGACTGTCTAACGCTGAGCGGTAGTATTAACAGTTTTTATCCACAAGTGTGCACAACAGGCTGTTTGTCAGTATTGAGTGCCATTTGATGTTTATGGGAAATTTTCAGTGTAGAAGTTGCTTGGTTATTATGTGTATATTCACACTACACTAGGAAACAAATTTAGAATGTGCAATACTAAACCATGTGGTTTTTGCATTTTTTGTAGTGCACATTTTTAAAGGATAACTTCCTCTGCAATAGCCTGAGCAAAGGCAATAGTAATAGAGCTCTTTTCACACAAATTCATACCCATACTTTCCCCCCTTACAGACTTTCAGCATGAGCTAAGTTTTGTCATGTTTCTACTTGGACTCTCAAGTGGCTCAAAGTTCTTGGAAACAGTGGAGAATGCCAGCTTTTTAGATTGACACTGCTGAAGTTTTCCAATAGCTTTTACTTCAATTTTTTTTTTTTTCCTTAAGGCCGAGCCCCTGACACTGAAACTCTCAATTTGGAGACAGTTGGAGTGAAAACTAGTTCTGAAACTGGAAAGATCATTGTCGATGCCAGTGAAGCAACTTCAGTTCCTCACATTTATGCAATTGGAGACATAACAGAGGTACTGAGTCTACATAAACTATTTTACAATAACAGGAAGCCAACTTTGTTCCTGACTAATAACTAGTCCCCAGATGTCGTCATGCTCTAGTATGTATCTTAGTGTTTTGCTGTTTTTCATTTTGCAGAGCTGTAGTGTTTATGTCAGCCACACAGGTCAGTAATTTCCTTCACATTAATCTTGTGAAGTATCTCAGCATTAGAGATTATTACTGATGTTTATCAGGGAATGCATCATTGGTCAGAGGCTAATAACGAGGTCTTTATCCCTTCAATTATCTTTCTAATAATGTTTTTATCACTTCAGACATATGACTTCATACTGCTTGTGAATGCTGAGTGAAAGCAGTTCTTACCTTCTGGAGTTGAATACATTTACTGGGAATAACTGTGACCAAGTTCTGTAATTCCTTTTTTATTATTTTGGAGTTTAATTGAGACTCATCACAAGACAACACTTCTGCTCCCTAACACAAAATGGTTCTGACAAAAGTATCTTCTTCTAGAATAAGAAAAAGTAATTGCTGCAAGTACTCTTGCAAGTACATTGCATTTGACTTCTTTTCATGATTCGTGAATGATTATGCCAAGAAGACCTGAGGAGTGGTGTTTTGTTGTTTGTTTGTTTGTTTGTTTTTAAAGGAGAGGACATTATAACTTAAGCAAAACAATTTACTTATTAAAGATGCAAAACCAGAATTCTGTGGCCTTAATCTAGTGCTATTGATAATCTACAGCTGTCTCAAAGTGCTCTCAAATACTTTGAATCCCTCAATTTTCAGTTTATAGAAGAACTCAGAGTATCTACTGTAAGTTGGCTATCTTCAAATATGTTGTCTTCCTAAAAATAATATTGGTCTGGATTCTGAACTGTACAGTTTTACAGCAGGATGTTTTCATCAGCTGCCTGCTCTTCCTGAAAAATTTGAGCAATATGTAGGATATAGAGGCTGAGCATCGCAAGGTACAGAATCTTCTCACCTGTTGTTGAAAATGTAATTGAGCACATGCCTTCCTATCAAGGCTGGTTTTGATATCGTGAAGGCACCTGTCTTAAAACTGTTAAATCTAAACAGCAGTATCCAAACACCAGATATAGTACAACTTGAGAGACCTTTTAAAAATTCCTCATTCTTCCCTGTTTAAAATCTTTTAAAGGTCTCTCAAATTTATAAACCCTACAGGTGCTCTGAGTTTAAGAGATGCAGCAGGTTACATCATGTCTTGAGAACAGTCCTGCAAATTTCTGACTGGACTCTGGAACTGCCAGAGACACTTAAATCTCATCAATCTGCTGACCATTCCTGACCTCTTCCCTTCTATACAGAACTGTGTTTCTTCCTTTCTGTCTCCATCTTTGTGTGAATGACTTGCCATTTCCTTTTAAACTATGTTAAAACTCTTTTCTGCTTAGCTATTTCTCCTTTCTTTTTCTCTTTTTTTTTTTTTTCTTCCCAGCTTCCCTGTCCTGTCCAGTCACTCAGAGCTTTGGGATTATGTACAGTTCCTCTCTTCTCACTTCATATAGAGGTTCCCTCTGTACTTGTCACTTCTTGCTCTGGGATATTTCCTGAAGTCCGCTTTCTGCTCACAGTGACCTCCTATACCTGCCTGTCCCTGATACGTGCCTTGACTGGGCCTCCTGCTTTCCAAACTTTTCCTTTTAATTTAATCCAAGAAGCAGTTGTTAGAGGCAATGCTGGCAGGGCCTTAGTTTCTGTTGCTCGTTTTGCTGCCAATCTGCAGTGTTATTTTGGGCAAGTCATTTCCTTTTGGGTGTTTTTTGTCTTTTGCCCTTTGAGAATTTATTTAAATAAAAAAATATAAAGCTGGAGGCAGGATGCTCTCCTCTTTCCTACTCTGGATCTAAAAAGTCAGATCTTCATTTATTTGTCATTTTCATTTTGTTGTTAAAACTTGGATTTCCTTTTCCTGCTTTTGTCCTTATTAGTGCAGATTTTTGAACTTGAGTTGTTCAATAGGCACTTCTAAATGTAAGTGTTAAAAACAGCAACACAGTTTCATACTGTGTCCAGTGTACAATAGGGGAAAAACTGAAGAGTTAAATCAGTGCTCTGTAGAAATAGACTCTTAAGCTTTTATCTGCATATGTGCTCAGTATAGGGAATTAAAGAAATCACAGTACAGTACTCATGCATTTATAGAGTTTAAAGATAGAAGGAATTATTGCCATTGTCTTATCTGACTGCAATACAATGTGAGCCATGTGACTATACTTGCAAAGCAATAAAGTTTATTTTACTTGTATTATTAAATTAATTTTGCCTTTTAGATAATAGATTTCATTGGCAGGGGAATCAGCAGTGAAAGAAAGTTCTGTGTTGGTGCATATCTCAAATAATACACACATAAGAATCAAGTGCATCCTGCTAAGAACCACAAAGCTGTAGACCTTAGTGTGTGATACTTTTTGGATGAGACCTACCAAAAGAGAACAGGAAGGAGAATCTTGTTTCCTGTGAATGATAATGCTAATATTGTTTATAAGAATAAGTTGTGCTTTTCTTATCCAGTTTTCCTGCTCAGGATTTCTTCTGCTCTGTGCTCCCCTGTCAGTCTCTTTGGTACCATAAAGTGCTCAGACCTTGCAAGTAGTTCTCAAAACCTCTTCCTCCCTCCTTTACCGCACCACACTAAATAGGTAGTAAATAGCGGCCAAATAGCAAGAACTACTTTTTTTTGTTGTTGTTCAATTCAATGCCTTGGCTGGAAGGGGAGGGAGAGAGGGGAAAGGCAAGCTTCCTAATATGTTTAGAATGATTGCTTTCATTTGGGAGTCACACTCAGCTGGCACAAATGAGGAGCTATGTGTGCATGGGTGTCTTGTTGCACCCTTGTACGGCAAATGGAATCCTAATGTTATCTAAGCTATTCATTGGGGGAAAAGGGGGAATAAAAAACCTTCCAGAGATCAGTCAGTTTGTCTACCCTGAAAAAAGTTTTTCAAGCTTTGGCAAAATATTACTTTCAACTGACAGGTGAAATTACATTTAGGCATTTTCATCTTCTGTAATCAGAATGAAGAAGATCAAGCTGGAATTTTAGTTTGAATTTTTTTTTCAGTGCTGATATAAACTCACTGTGTTAAAATTGTTCCCCTAGTAGTATTCTTGTTGAAAAGCATGGCACACACTATAAAGAAGTTCTCTCAGAAGGAGGTTTATCATACAGTCACGCCACTATACATCTGTCATATTTCAAAGGATGTTGTAACAAAGATGTGTAGAGAAGGTGGAATGTACAGTATGTTGCTTTGAATAGAAATAAGACCAAAAAGAGTTGTGTTAGAACAAATACACATTACTTCAAAGCTTTTTAAACTCTCTTAGGAGCCATCTCGTTTAAATGCATAATACATTGGAGGATTCTTATGAACAATTTGTATCCATAATAATCAGCAGTGTAGTTCTCCACATGACTGCAAAGTGAATGTTCATTTCAAATATTTACCAAGAAAGGTCTTTAAGTCATTGTTTATGAGAAATTGGGCTTTATCTGCATGGATGTTTTAGTAATTAGTTGGGTTTTATGGAATGCATGGCAGTGCTTTCGCAATTTTATCTCTCGTTCCAATCTTCTTTTCATTTCTGGAATGCCAAAACAACATCTGTATTTCCTGCTACAGAAATGACTGGCAGCCATGTTTCAGGCAAATGTGTGTAAGAAAAAACAAATGGCAAATTTCATCTGGTAAATGACATTTACAGACTTGAAAGTCAAAATTCTGGATTTGAAAAACCATGACTTGATGGATCTTGGGGGGGACCTGTAGGAATCAAAACTTCATGTGTTTTGCAAATCATTCCATGTTGGCCCACAAAGGTGTTCTTCAGTTATGACTTTCTTATGTTTTCCTATCATTCCTTCTAAATTTGTGACCTCTTTACTCATCTTGATGATATGTCTTGGATGAACTCTTGAATAATGTTTTTTACTAGCTTTATGAAATTTTTTAAGATATTGTTAATTTACATGGACTTCCCCAGACTTCAAAAAAATTCCTTTGAAAATGCCTTACTTCAATTTGCAAAAACTTTCAGCTCCCCTGAAACTAGCACTGGCGTTCTGATGCTCCAGTGGTATTGTGCCAGCACTCGAAATCAGGGTTCTGGCACGCTGAATAGTCCTACTTGGATATAAAAAGTAGCCAGGACTCGTGGCCTGAACTGGAGCACATCCAGATCATATAGTGCTATCATTCAATTTCTCACCTGCAGGAAGTTAGTATTTGCCAATAGCAATCCTTTTAATGCCTCTCTAATACCAGAGTCTGAGACTAGGACCAGCTCAACCTATAGGTTGCAGTGCTAGCAAACTAGTGTTCCACTTCTCCAATCCAGGACCAACATAGGAAGCCAGTAATAGTGCCTACAAATAGCTAAGTTTTGTAGGCACAGCTACAGACTGTGACAGCTTCTTTTAAAAGATCCAGTGTTATAAAAACACCGTTGCTTTATATTATTAGGCTTTTCCTGCTTTAAAAAGACCATCTAAAAAACTTCTTGATGACTTACTATGGAAAGAAAGAGGGAAGTGAATGATTAGCATGTGAATATCCTCTGCTTTTCAAGAGGTGGCATGATAAGATAGAAGATTTTAACACATTCATGGCATTTGTTCTCCCCTAAAGATAGATATTAAACTCAGAGACTTAAAAGCATGTTTGGACAGAAATTACTGCTGCCTTCTCTCTTTGGAGCTTTGACTACTAGGCTGGAATTCCAAAGATTTGTCCTTCCTCTGACTGTTGTCCCAGGAGAAATCCTTGGATGCTACATCTCTCTTAGTTAAAAAAAAGCTTTGTGCTCTCTTCTTAGGGCCGTCCTGAATTAACGCCCACAGCGATAGCTGCCGGAAAACTGCTGGCTCAGCGTCTTTTTGGGAAGTCTTCAGAATTGATGGACTATGACAATGTGAGTTATTTCTTTTTTCAACACTAAAAACCAAATCTTACTTTGTCTTTTAACAATTTTTAAAGGAATTGCATTTTGTCATCTGGAATCCAGCTTTGACAGTGGCCAAAGTAGATGTCTGTGATAGAGCTACACTTCTCAGTCATGCAAAAGTCTCCCCTGTATGTGCCGTGCAGCTGCGTCATGTGGTTCAACAGTAACACTTTCTGTTTCCTTGCAAGCAGGTACCTACTACAGTTTTCACTCCCTTGGAATATGGTTGTGTTGGACTGTCAGAAGAAGCAGCTGTGCAACGCTATGGATCAGATAATACTGAGGTATGAAAACACTTTAAATTTTATGGTTGGTGTCAGAGTTGCACTATGAAAAGACAGAAGTTTCACTGTTGTGTCAAGCAAAATTTTTGGTCCTCAAAATACTGTTTGCAGTTAGGGAGTTGGTGTCTTCAGAAAAGCTCAGGACTTTAAAAGTATTGCAGCAGGTCACAATGGAAACTGTTACCTAGAGGCCTTAAAATTATTGGTAGGGTGTGGCAGCTTTAAACTAGCTGCTATTTTAGTAAATTATATTGTGCAGCATCATTAAATAACACTTAGGTTCCTTTTAATTTTCAGAATTGCTGGTCAGGTTCTTTACATTTTAGGGATGTCTCCAGAAATGTTCACGTAAGCTACTATGTGTCTGTGTGGCTAAAATGTCTTGATGTAATGCCTAGGCATTGCATATTGGGGAAGAGATCTGTTATGGCATCTAGTCACACCCAGTCCTCTGATATGATGAATGAGATTAAGGTACTCATGATAAAGAAATTTACAGCCACTTTTTCACTGCTACAAAAATATATTTGGTAATGTGCCACTAAATACTTGAGTGCTACTACTTCTACTCATTTTGTGTACCACTTCCAGATGACTGATGAACTGGCCATGAGACCACTAATACCCACCACAGCACAGATATGATAAAGTGTAAAAATCCCTATAAAGTATTAATGCAACAATTTTTCAGTCCTCTGTCAGCAATCTTCATAAATTACTGCATCAGTCTCAAGAAAACAACAGAAGAAAAATATCTAAACTTGATAAAATATAGACCATTAATTATAAAACTTTTTTGTGCCTTGATATAGTCCTGGCATCTACAATAATTTTTTTTTATTAATAAAAACATTAATCAAATATGCCTTACTACCAAGAAGCAGTACAAATTACTAAGAGACCTTTTAAAATGTAATAAACAGCTGCATAAGTAAAAGCATTAAGCTTATATTATCTTCTGTATTAAGCTTAAGTCCTACCATGGTGAAATGCAGCAACTGTGATTTACTAAATGTCAACTTAAAACAGCTTAGGGTTGGGGATTTTTTGTTTGCTCTTTGGAGTTCAGAAATTCTTCTGTAAGAGCAAGAAATAAAAATCACTGAAAGTGTTTTAAAAACAAAAGAAAATTCAGGTGGACTGCCTGGCATCTAAATATGAAAACTACATATCATTCAAAGCTGGAATTTGTATTACTAGTGTTATTTTACTGGAGGTAGTAAACTTATTTTTAAGAGATACAGAAATTAAGAAATAAAAGTCCTATACTTACGACAGTAGCATACACTGAAGGGGAGAAACAGACAGAAAGACCAAGATCAGTAATAGCCAACAATTATGTAATTTAGAGAAGATTACAACACAAACACTGCATATCTCAAATGTGCATATCACAAAATTGCCTAGATTGGAAAAGACCTTTAAGATCATAAAGTCCAATCATTAACCTAACACTAACAAGTCCTCGACGAAACTATATCCCTAAGCACTGCGTCTCTACTCTTTTTAAATCCCTCCAGGGATGGGGACTCCACCACTGCTGTGGGCAACCTGTTCCAATGCCTGATAACCCCTAAACTTCCCTCAGTGCAACTTGTGGCCATTTCCTCTTACCCTGTCACCTGTTACTTGGGTGAACAGACAGATCCCCAGTCCTCTACAACCTCCTTTCAGGTA
>VZZY01012140.1:186176-242843 GCA_013400335.1 Eurystomus gularis | reverse complement strand
CCCCCCCCCCCGGCTTCACTCTTTGGTGATGGCTGCTGGCTGGGCACAAAAGCACGGGTAAAAGTGCTGCCATGGTGTTACTTCCAGGCAGTGCCTGTTATCAGCTGCCAGCAGGTTTTTTCGGGAAGTCTGTGCAATCAGGAAATGATCGCGGGAGCGCTCAGGACTTTCCACACCTCCGATAACGCCGTGTGCCGAAACGCTCAGCCCGGGAGGTGCGGGGCACACGGCACGCCATGGCGTAAATAACCTTTGACCAGCACTTGCCCCAGTCCCAGCCCACCCGGGAGCTGCGGAGCCGCACCTTGGCACGCCGGGCTGCTTCGGCGTGAGCGACTTTGCCCCGCTCGAGCCAGGCTGCTGGAAACACAGGTGTGTTTAGGGGATGGAGCGCTGTATCCTGCTGATAAGGCTCTTATCTTTCAATTCCTAAGCGAGGACAGACCAATTGCACCTTCTTCAAATGATACCTGGAAACGATACTACAGGAAATAGTATTTTATTGCCAAAGCTGCCTGCACAGCGGGAGCCGTGCGATGCCCAGACGTGCTGTGTGCCCCGAGGAGCTGCTCTGCTGCGAGCCGGCAAACCAGAGCTGGATGGAAGGAGGCATCTCTATGATTCAGCTTCAATAACACGAGGGCGATTTAAGGTTTACCCATGACCTGCTGTACTCGTCTGAAGTCCATGATGCACCATCCCGGATCCCGACCCTCGCTGGGGCCGCAGCGGGTGCCCGGGGTTGAGGATAAAGACTGGGCAAGCGGGTAGTGACATTTCCCCGCCTCTGGTGACTCATGGCTCAGGCACGTAGAGCCAACAATGTGCCTTTGTACTCGGGAGATCTCAATGGATTTCTCTTTCGTGGTCTTGTCTGGTTGGCTTTTGAGCCCGTGTAAAGCCCATAAATCCTGAAATAATGAATCCCACAGTTTATCTGCACCTGGTGCAAAGAAAACGCCTCCCTTTGTGGGATTGAACCTGACATCTGCTGGTTTCATTGCATGCCTGCCTGGCTTTATAACAAAAAGATAAATCCAGCCATTATTCATCTCCTCCCCTGCCAGTCAAGATTTGAGAGCCTTCTATGGCTTCTGTCAACTCTTTCTTTCCTAGGCCGAGTCGGTGCAACAGCGTTAAGGACTGGAAGTGAAACTTGGCGAGCGCGTCAGAGCTAATCCCAGCATCGCTGTGTTTGCACCCACGGTTAACCCCGGCGCGGTGCCCGAGTGCTGTTACTGAGGCTCCTGGGAATCCCGCTCCTGTTTTGGCACAAAAATGAACACTCGATTACAAAAGCCAGGTGTGATGATGGCAGGGGAGGGGACCTGGAGGGTGTGATGGCAGAGTGCCACCGTGCAGCACAGGCAGGAGTTCCTGGTGTCCCAGCAGCACCAGGACACAGCTGATGTGGCTGTGAAGCCAGCAATGGGACGTGGCGTATTCGGCACGTCAGTACCAGGCGGGGCACACACCTCTTGCGACAGAGGCAGGGCTGGCAACGGCAGTGTCTGCTGGGACAACCCCCGAGTACTGCTGGGTGACAAGGAACAGGGGAAGAGCAGGGCCCAGCAGGACTCGGAGACACAGGAATCCACCTTAAGCCCCCATGAGACAGCTCAGTTCCTCACCCTTGTACGGGGCAGAGCGAACCTCCACCTGCATGGCTGCTGCTCTGGGTTTGTGTCCATCACACCGCTGTACCCTGCACCCCTGGAGCTCTGCTCTTGAGCCTTCGGCATTCCCCTCGCTGTGTGTAACAGAGCACAAAGCTAAGAGGGTGACAGGTAAAAATAGTCCCTTGTAACTGGGCTTCTGAAGCAAATTTGACTTTGTACCCTACATCACTGATTTAAAATCAGGACAGTGCCAGCGTGGATGGTTCCAGGATGAAGCCACCAAGTACTCCAGGCACCGGAGGCACGGGAGGACAGTGGCCAGAATCTGGCTGCGCAGTTGGTGGTAAGGGATTGCAAGTGATTTCTGTCACACTGCTGAGATGGACACGGCCTGTCCCACCCCGCTGTGGTGGTGGCACATGGAGAAGAATGTCTCCAAATGAGGAAGATGTAGAAATGAAGGCTGAGAGATACCAGCGCTGAAGAAAAATACCCTAAGTGACAGAGCTGTTGAGCCTGTTTGGCTCTGCCTCGGCTCAGAGGGGCTGCCGTTACCACGTGTAACGGAAGATGAACGTGCAGGTGACTGTCAGCAGTGGAGATAAAGGGAAAACTGCAGCTGGGAGTTCAAGCCAGACCTGCTCACTTTGGCAATCGAGTCCAACAGACCTGTGACAAAGACAGTGGCGTATCAGAATTCAACCCCTTCTGCCCTCCAGGGATGTGCTTTTTTTTTGGAGCTGGTCTGTCTTCCCCAGAGGGATTATCGGGCCTTTATCCTCCCCTGAATTTCTCTAAGGTTGTTTCTCAGTGTCTATGATGGTGCTCAGCAACTGACCTTCCTCCCAGGAAAAGGGCCAGTGCTTAATGCTCTGTAAGTCCCCTAATGATCCAGGACATACTCAGATACTGCTGGAACTGTGGATCACTCTGTCCTATCCCCTGCACTGGATTTCATAGAATCACAGACTGGTTTGGGTTAGAAGGGACCTTTAAAGCTCTTCCAGTCCAACCTCCTGCAGCGAGCAGGGACATCTGCAACTAGAGCAGGTTGCTCAGAGCCCCGGCCAACCTCACCTGGAATGGTGCCAGGGATGGGGCAGCGACCACCTCTCTGGGCAATCTGGGCCAGGGGCTCACCAACCCCAGCAGAAAAAATTTCTTCCTTTTCTCTAGTCTAAATCTCCCTCTTCCAGTTTCAAATCATCACCCCTTGTCCTGTCACAACAGACCCTGCTATAAAGTCTGTCCCCATCTTTCTTATAGGCCCTCTGTAAGCACCAAAAGGCCACCAGAAGTTCTCCCTGGAGCCTTCGCCTCTCCAGGCTGAACAAGCCCAACTCTCCCAGCCTGGCCTCCCAGCAGAGGGCTTCCAGCCCTCCCATCACTGCTGGGGCCTCCTCTGGCCCCGCTCCACCAGGTCCATGTCTCTGCTGTGCTGAGGACTCCAGAGCTGCCCCAGCACTGCAGGGGGGTCTCCCCAGAGCGGAGCAGAGGGGCAGGATCCCCTCCCTGCCCTGCTGCCCACGCTGCTGGGGATGAAGCCCAGGAGGACATTGGCTGCTGGGCTGCGAGCGCACGGTGCTGCCTCAGCTCCAGCTTTATTTGCACTTCTCAGGTGGTCCCATTTTTAAAGCATCAGGAGTTTTTTACCTTCCTCCCTTTTTAACTGCATCTGGGCCTCTTACACCCCTGGAGCTCTGCTCCTGAGCCTTCAGCATCCCCCTCGCTGCTGCCGCTCAGAGATGCCCGGTGCCTCTGTTTCCCTCAGCTGCCAGCACAGCGAAGCCTCTGCCCAGTGGCATTTCCTGGGTCTGTAAAATCAGCCAGAGAACAAGAACAACAAAAAACCCAACGAAGAGAGAAATCCTGCTTTCCCAGAAACGTCTCTTTTTATTAAATCACATCTTAAAACCTAGAAACATCCAAGTATCTGAAACCTGGTTATCATACACGAAGCAGCAGATAGTCCCAAACATGGTAACGGAGGCAGCAGAGACGGCCGATGTCTCCTGCGTGACGACCAGGTTTGCCCCACGCCTGGGCAGCACCCAGAAACCAGGAACCGCCTCAAAAACAGGGGAGTGCTTTGCAGTAACTTTCTTCTGACTTTTCCGAGGAGCCAACCTGCTGGCCCAGGGCCCACCGAGACCTCGGAGCTTACAATCTTTGTTTTCAAAACCCTCTGTGAACTTTAAGAGAGTTTGGGCCCCGAACCAGCATGTCTTAGGCTGAGCTCTAACCCAGAGGCTCTCCTGGGGCCAATGTTTCATGCTCCTTATGCACCTGTTCTGCCTTCAGCTTCCTGCTGAGATGGGATGAGGGACCCCAGCACTGAAACCTACCACGGGAAGGTAAGTGTGGAGCTGGCCTTGCCTGAGAAGCGTGGAGCAGCACAGATGGGTGTGACCACACTACCCTGCACTTGAGTTTGGGTTTGAAAGGAGTGGGATTCTGTCAGCTCCCTGCACTCAGCTGAGGGCTGAGGCAGAGCCAGACCACAAGGTGCTTTATCTTCACATGGTTTGTTGATTACTATTCACACTTTTTGGGTTTTGGGTCTTTTCCCCCCATTATTTTGACAACTATGCTTCTTTTTCCCATTTGGATAAAAAGTAACTTTCTCAAATATCTCAGAGTTTAGGAGTGTTACCAAATATCATAGAATGGTTTGAGTTGGAAGGGACTTTAAGATCATCTAGTTCCAACCTCCCTACCATGGGCAGGGACACCTCTCACTAGACCAGGTTGCTCAGAGCCCCATCCAGCCTGGCCTTGAACACATCCAAGCATCTACAACCCCCCTGGGCAACCTGGGCCAGTGTCTCACCACCCTCCCAGTGAAGAACTTTTTCCTTACATCTAATCTAAATCTCCCCTCCTCCAGTTTGAAGTCATTACCCCTTGTCCTATCACTACAAGCCCTCGTAACTTGTCCCTCCCCAGCTTTCTTGTAGCCCCCCTTCAGATACTGAAGGGCCACATAGTCTCCCTGGAGCCTTCTCTTCTCCAGGCTGGACAACCCCAACTCTCTCAGCCTGGGGTCCCAGCAGAGGGGTTTCAGCCCTCGCATCATCTTTGTGGCCTCCTCTGGCCGCATTCCAAAGGTCCATGTCCCTCTTGTACTGGGAGCTCCAGAGCTGGACCTGTGTAACCTATCCTTCTCCACATTACCAGGTCCATTTTCAAAGCCTGCACCGTCACCTTTTCCACTTGTTACTCACACGTTTGGTTGTGTTTTCAGAACCCCGATGATGTCTCCTCACTAGCAGCTCTGCAGTAGCGAAAGCTGAGCAAAGGAGCTGGAAATAAAAACTGGTGCCTGAACTCTGAGGGGAAACAGTAAAGATCCCAAAAGGGCGTTGACTCCCATCCCTGGGAAAGCTCAGCTGCTGCTGCTGCTTGGTTTCACAACTGAAGTCACCTCCGTTCCAGGAATAGTGTTGCTAAAGAACAACAGGAAACACACAGGGGAAAAACTACAGCCCCTTCTTGCTCATTCGGGTACGACTCCAGCCTGGTTTCCTGGGGATGGGGAACACCACATTTGCTCAATTTTTTCAGTCGTTGCCATCTTAACACCCAGGAGAAGAACGTCTCCTTCAGCACAGGGGGCTGCAAGCGCAGGGGAGCAGGATCCATATGCCAAGGTCCTTGCTTGGCTGTACTTATCTGCCATGTTTTTAGGGCATTTCAAATGTAAGGGCAAAGATACGTCCTTGAATTCCCAGCTATGAGTTAACACGACCTTGGAGGGGGCTCCCACTCCAGCAGGTCCATGTCCTTGTGCTGGGGGCTCCAGAGCTGACGCAGTGCTCCAGCTGAGGTGCCATCAGAGCTGAGTAGAGGGGCAGAGTCACCTCCCTTGACCTGCTGGCCCCATATATAACCCACGTCCCCACTATCACAACACAAGACAGCCCTAGACGGGTCGTATCTGTCCTTACATACGTCAATTTTTAAGAAAACTCTAAAAGCAATACAAGAATGTGAAAAATTACTAGGTTGTATTAGTTCTTTAAAATTTACTGAACATTTATGGACAAATGCCATTTAGCTTCCCTTCAGCTGGATTCTTTACATGTAATGTCCACAAGGTTTATTCCTTACAGTCTTCACCCTGGTCGGCAGTATGCTGGGCTGAATTAATTTCTGGATGAAAGCAGCTACCTGTTCCTGTCGCTCTTCGACGGCTCCTGGACAACCTCGGCAAGAGATGATGCGCTGGCAGAGACAGCAAACTGGTATCTTGCTCTTAATTCTGCCGATGACACAGCAGGGTTACCTGGGAGTAACGATCCCAGTCAGGTCCGTGGTCATTAAACCACCCATTTACTCAGCTCGAGTGCGGGTATCAGCAGTCTGACTTGTCACTGAGATTGTTACAGTCTCCAGCTGACTTTGGCTTGTGTTTCCACAGCAGAGAATGACAAACCCCTCCCGTGGACGAAGCAGAAAGCCACAGATACTCTGTGATCAGAGGGACAAGGTACAGGATCACAAACAACCTCTGGCAGGTGGCGTGGAAAATGCTCTCGCTGCTCGGGCTCCCTCGGGAGGGGATCTGCGTGGTGTCCTTTGGGAAGGGCCAGTTGTGCCATCAGCTCCAGGGCCTGCCACGGCAAAACCCAGCGTACAGAGTGGCTCAGCTTTACGTGTACCTGCAGCTCTGTGTCCATCGCTCGAGGAAGGGTGACAACCCAGCACGTCCTCTGATGCGTGGTGCTGCCAACGCACGCCAAGGGCCAAGGGCCCTGGCAGGGTTTCTGTGACTCAACAGTAACACGCCTTATCCTGGACACTGATAACGTACGTGCGACTTTTCAGCTGGGTTTTGGTGGGTTCAATGTTTACACTTACACCGGCAGAGCAGAGCGAGCCCGTCGTTCCACCTCCTGTCTGGGCTGGGATTAAGGACACGCTCCCATTTCCAGATCCTGCCAGGCTGGCGATTTTAAATCAGTGTTTTCCATTCTTTCAACTAACCCCACTTCTGTTGCCTAAGGTGACGAAGCAGCGTTTGCCGTCACTCTGCCAGCAGAGCCTTGGGAACAGGAACTCCCAGCCACAGGTCACCAACACAGTCACGTCCTGGAACAACAGCAGCAGCTCTTTGTGAGTTGGAGGCGCGCCAGGAGCCGGAGAGATGCTAACGCAGCAGGGACGGCGACGAGAACGCGGCCTCACGCTTTACTGCACATGGCAAAACAAGCGGGGGCAATGGAGGGGGAGCAGCTCCCCCAGACCACAGGAACGAGCCTGTGTGGGAAGAAACAACATGAACACACACTCGCGCACACTCCAGAAGCCCCTGGAGCAGGAAGCCTGTGCTGAGCTCCAGGCAACAAGTCCAGGCTGAGAAACGAAGAACAAATAAATGTCCAGTTCCCTCCAGAGAGGAGGAGCGGAACCCCCCCGGGGCGGCTCCAGAGGCACGCAGGGGCTGAAGTTGGTGGGATCCCACGGTGTGCACAGCAGAGTCCTCGCACGGGGCAGGATGAGTCGGCCGGTGGCCTTTTGCAGTCAGATGGTTTGCTACAGCTACAAGGAGTTTTCTGGGTTTGTTTGGTTTTTTTTAATGCAGGAAGGGATTATCTGCTAACTCACCCGTCTCCCACCCCAGGCCCGGAGGTCTGCTGCAGCACGAGGAGAGGTGCAAAAAGCTGTATCTCAATTTTCTACGTCCCTCAGGTAACTTGAATATTGTTTTTCCCTTTCGTTCCTAGCCAAACGAGAGGAAAAGAGAAAAGCCTCCCTGGAAAACTCTGTATAAAGGCAAGCGTCACATCCAAGATGACCCCCTCAAGCCTCTGCAGCTGAGTCAATGTTCTCTGCAGGCACCACAGCACAGGGTGAGGGGCTGCTCCCGGTGTGTGAGCCAGGGTGAGGAGCAGCAGATGGGACAGCTGATGCCCTTGCTGCCCACCCTTCTCTCCACTCTCCTGGAGGTGACAGCCCCAGCCCCGGACACAACCAGCAGAGCTCTCTGCTGACGTTGGTCCAGCCGGGCGAGGGCTTGGAGGCCACATCCAGCACTGCCTCACAGCCAGAGCAGCAGAAACTCCCATGCGTGGCTGGGCTCAATGGCCAGAGCTGGCACCCAGTTTAGCCACCCCAGTTTAATCTGCTTCTCTCCAGGGTTAACCAAGTGCCCCCGTTTCTCCAGCCCTTGCTAAAAGCAAATCCAGACCATGGAGGAGCTGCAGCAGTTCCCCGTCGTGGGGCTGAGCATAACAGTGCGACGCGGCTGCTGATCCTCTGACAGAGCAGGCAGGGACAGGAGCTCAACCGCACCGTGAACCGCTCGCTCCAACTACCCCAACAAGAGGGGAGCTCCACCAAGCCGGTTCAGACGGCAGTTATGGACTGGGAACAAACTGGTTCCAGGGCTTCAGCCAGACACACCCCAGGAGCCAGCAGCTGAAAGCTGGAAGAAGCAGGAAGGACAAACTGTCCCGTGTGCTCAGCACCACAGCTCCCCCGGGCAGTGTCCTGTGGGCGAGCCGGCCCCACGGGCACTGCCCGAGCCTGTCCTCAGCGTGCCCTGGAGAACACGCTGCGGAGGGGCTCGGGGTGCGAGGAACGGGCGCTCGGGGTGCAAGGGGACATCCTGGCTGTGACCACGCTGTGCGCTGGCAGCGAGCACACACCCAGAGCTCATCCTCTACAGGCTGGTCCAACCGAGGAAGTTACCGGCTCTCCTTTTAACTCTAAGGTATAAATAATTTCTTTTTTTTTTTTTTTTTTTTTTGCATCCTATCCTCTGCCGAGCTCTTCCTTTCCCAGCAGCCACTTGAAAAATTCAACCAGTTAAAAAGGGGAAGAAAATGGTTTTCCTCTTTCAGCAATGGTGAACTTCAGTGACGCTATTTGCACAAAGGACTTCAAACATCAAAACTCTATTGTCTTTCCAGTCACAGCTTCTAGAGTGTTTCATCTCTTCAGTCAAATGAACGCTACAAAAGGGAATAATATGCTCATGTCATCAACATCACAAGCTACAAGGAATATAGATCTTTGGAAAAGAAAGGCATTCATCGTTTGTCATTATACTACAATCAACGGCACCAGTAAAACCGTCTGTCATGTTCATTCCAACACACATCTTCCTACAGAAGTTACGCAACTGCACAATCTACCTGTCTACTTTGCACCCCTAGTTCTACAAGTGGTCGATGAGGATTGATACACGATAGTTCTACAGAGAAATCACTCAAGTGGATACATGAACGGGCCCTTTCGGAGTTAAACAAGATTTCCAATAATTCTACAATGCTACATTCATGCTACCAAGTTCACTGAAGTGGGATTTGACTTTAAAAAAGAGAAAGGAAGAACAGTTTGTCTGACTCCCATCAGGAGCACAACCAGAGGAGGGAAAAGGGTCAGAAAGGGAGAGAGTTTTGTGTCAGCATTTTAACCCTGCCACTACCATTTCCTTCTCCAAGTAGCACACGACGTCACGCTTTCATCACACCTACAGCCCCCTCTCACAAGCACTGCTGGCAGAGCTACCATGCTGAGTTAACAGAGAACTGCCATAAATCTTGTTTTATTTTTTATAGCTGGCATTTTCTTCCTAAAGCCACAGCCCGGGCCTTATTATCCCCCACACAAGTCGGAAAACACGACTGAGTCAAGAGGGTAAGAGTCCAGCCAGGGCTGAGACGCAGCCACCGAACCTCCCGAGGTCAGGCTCCCAGCAGAGGGGGAGGCATCAGCCCACACCTATTTGGTTCAACAGGTTGCTTTCAGTGACTTCAAACCATCTCCCTCCACCGATTCCTCTCCTCACTTACTATATGTACATTATTTCTTCCAAAGCTTCGCTATAAAACTGCTAGAAACGTGCAGGGTTCAGCAGTTCCAGCCGGAGACCTGCTCGCCCAGGCTCCAGCCACGGATGGGGCACTCCACAGGTGGGAACAACGAGTTCTTTTTGTAAGTATTGAAAAGAAGATTTGTACATATGTTTTCCTTCACAATCAACTAATTTTCGATACCAGGAAATCAGGAATCCAAGGTAATCCTTCCTGGTTATCCTCTAGTATATCTCACTTATAAAAGAAATAACTAGTACCACGTCCCAGACTTGCCCAAGTGACCTATGCAGACTTTAAGTGTTTATCCTTTGGAGAGTAGAAGATGAAAAAACCCCTTCCCAAACCAAAAACAACCCCCCGCCTTAAACAAACAAGTAGTAAATAGATCCCAAAATACATCCTCAAGTACAAATCAGGGCTCTCACACCAGGGCTGCTCTGCCCAAGCTCTGGGTTTACTCTGTCCCGCACAGGACGGGGCATGAGCAGCTTGGACCAACAAACAGCTCTTGTGAGCACTGGAGAAGAGGTGGGTTACGCGCAAACAACCACAATCAAGTGAACGCAGGGAAGAGTCAAACCCGTGTGTGCTCCTCCAGGAGCACGTCCTCCAAAGGCCCCAGGGAACAGTCCTGGTGGAGGGTTTCTGGTGGTGGTGTAACCGCGCTGCTCCACGCAGGACGACGAGCGCTCGTCTCTCAACACAGACAAAACACCGGCATGAACAAGTGATTACCATGGCTATTAATTTCTAATTCATTTTCATACCACAGTGAACCCGACGGAGCTTTCTCAGCCAGGCACCGTATTTCTAACCTAAAAGTATTTCAGCAAAACTCAAGTCCCGTAGTTTTGCGAGCAGCAAAGTAGAACGTAATAAAGTTGTGTCTAGTTGGAGGAGAAATACACGTTGGTGAGAGCACATACAACTAGTGCAGCACAGCGACTCTGAAAGGAACGAACCAAACCGCGTTGATCAACGCAGCAGACATGCAGGGTCTGCTAAGTTACCTTAAAACCATGTTTGCTGGTGATTAAATATGTCTACAGAAGATATATTACCATTTTGAATATATTTTCGAGCAGACCAAAAATACCTCATCTATTGGTTACTGGTGTGTTATTTTTAACTAATTAATTAAATATTGGGAGGGGTTTAATCCCCCTCTCGCTATAAAAATTGCACTTATTTTCTATTAAACAAAACAAAAGGAGAAGTTAGATTTCAATTCTATATTCCAGTATATATTCACATGGAAACTGGATCGTCTTGATCTAAGCTTGCAGGAGTAGGTGCAGCAGTCCTTGCTCTCCATGACCCCCAGCACAGAAGGTCCCATCTGTACAAACCCCTCCTTCCTCTGTGCTCTGGTCACTTCTTCGTTGTAGTGCATGGGTAACTGATTTTATTTTTTTTTTTGTAAGAAAACCTGAGCTTCAAAAGTCTTTAAAAGGACCTGGAATCAAATCTGGCCCATTCTGACCCAAAACAGCTCAGTTCTGCAAGGAACTCCATCCTGTCCTCGCTTCACACAGCTCCTCCTGGGACACCATGGCTCTGACCTGAGGCGAGTGAGGTGTCAAACCCTTTCCCTCCAGTCTCTCTTGACCCAGGAGACTTTCCTCCCGAGGGCTCCCTCTTCCCTCCCTTTAGCGCTGCTGCCTCTCGTAGGGCTTTGAAGGGCTCCCTGTGCCAATAAAAAAGTCTCTCTGCAATAAGCATGACTTCTTGGACACCGGTGATCAGCTTCCTCTTGCAAAGTCTTCTCCAGCTCATAAAATGTCATCATAATCCAATAGTTTAGAGTGCTGGCGGGTCTTCCAGAGGCGGTAAAGGCGGAAGTCAAAGTAAGTCTCAATCATTTGCTTACCTAGAAGTGAAAGGAAGCAGAAGGGTTACACCCTGCAGCGCCGGGGAGATGTGAGGGGCTGCAGCAGCAAAATCCAACCCACCTACAGGCAGGGGCCCAGGAGAACCCGTCCGTGTGCCTCGCTCGGAGAGCACCGACCCAGCACCCACCCAGAGCACGTGAAGGTGCCTGTGAGAAGCAAACACCTTTTTAGATCTCCTCAAATCATGAAAGGCTCCTGAATAATCCCCTGGCAGGGTTTGTCCGTGGGGGAGGGAACCCAGCACAAAGTCTGTCTCCAGACTTTGACCTCTCTGCGCCTGGCTGTGGAGTGGGGAGCTGCAGAGTATCAGACAGCAGCTCCAACAGCCTGGCACAGTGACTTCAGAAAACTACCAAGAGTAAACCCATTGTAAAGATTTGTGGCACGCCTTAAAAATCATCAGCTTTGAAAATTCAATGCGATTTGGTTGTTGTTGCTGTTAAATTAACATTACGGGGCTGTCTCTGTCCTGCAGAGCTGCCTTCCCACAGCAGCGAGCTCACCAGGACACACTAACGCACCAGGGGCACCTCTGGCTGGAGGCCGGGGGGTCTCCCAAGGCCGTGGCAGACGGAAGGGCGGGCGCAGGGCTGGCGCTGGAGGCAGCGAGCGCGGGGCAGACAACCCTGGGCTCCGAGACAGGCCTCGAGGAGCGGGCTGGCGCTTCCGAGGCCCGATTAAGATTAGTTTCAGATGACTTTGCAAAGGATTAGAGGGTACGCTATCAGCGCGTCCCAGATGGATCAAGGGGATCAATTCAGACGTATTCTTCAGCCCTGCCTCCTGCTTAAATGCACACGCACAGAACCTCCTGCCTTGCCGGCCCAGCTACACATAAAACCAGGAATTTCCTCGCAAGGTGCTTCTCAGCACACGTGTACGTTCACTGCGGGATCTGTGCAAGCCATCAAGCTGGGTCCAAACCTCGACAGGACACGCAGAGAACTCTGCACATTCCTGTGACGCTAAGTGGGAGTGCAGAATAACCCATCAGTGCTGATGCCAGCTGTGAGCTGCAGAGGAAGTGTCCGCAGCGCTTACACCCTAATGCTGCGTGTTTTCATCTCCCAAGGGAACAAAATGCCAAGGACTAGAGCAAAGATAAAATAACGAGGGCAGATTCAGCATGTGACACTTATGAAACTGCACTCGTAATTACTTACTCTGACCAAAGAACAGGAAAAATTCTACAGCCCCTTAAAGTACCTTGAGCTACAGGCAAAAAAACAACCCCAAACCCAAGCAAAGCAGACTGAGGCACAGAATGGCTCTAACGGGCTACATGCCAGTCACTTGTTGATGACAACTCGGTGCTAGCGGTCTGAGTCCTGGAGGAGAGACCCCTGCACACTTGGTTACAGAAAAGGTTCTGCTCCCACGTGCATTTCTCCCAGGGGCTTTCCCATGCCCTCGTAATACGATGAATCTCTTAAACCCAGCCTGCAAAGCCGCCTGCTGTTCAGGCTCCTCGGCCAGCAGCCTGGGAGAGGGCTGTGCAGCTTCAGGCACAACAAACAGGACGGATGAAACGTGACCCTGGAGGAATTGCGAGGGGAAAACCAAGTGCAGTGACTGAACAAGGTGGTCACAAGCAAAATGAAGACCATGGCAGGACTGCAGGGAGCTCTTTTGGGAAGATGCCCACTGAAGCAGGCAGGCTGCTTGGGAAGGTGTGTGTCCACGTACAGAAAATACATTACCTTGAGCTGATAGTTCAAGTGGAGACTCAAAGGCAACCCTATAAGGATTCATTAAGTTTTTCAGATTCTGAAATAGCTGAAAGGAAAACATACCAAGAGTCAGCAGCTGAAACAAAGACGAACTCCAGGGCACCCAGTTGCCCATCCTTGTTCCCTACCTCTAGAAAACCTTCCACTCAGGCCCTTTACAGTATCTAGCTCATCAATAAATAAAGTGCTTCGAATGACTGTTCTCAAAGGCTTCAGTCCTGCCCTCACTGATCACTCCTCCCCTGCCCTCTAGGGAAGGCACAATCCATAGGGTGGTTCATCCGTTCCCAGCCACTCATGGCAGACAGGATGGCAGCATGTTCCCACACAGCAGAAGAGGAAGGTTTAGGCTTCGCAGTGTGACTCTTGCCTCCCTGAGCTTGGTGCTACTCCACAGACACTCCTAGAAAGGTGACCCAGGAAGCTCTTACCTTCTCCCCATTGGGGTTTCCAAGAACGTAGCAGCCCATGATATGAATGATATTTGGTTCAGGATTGACTTTACTCATCAGCCGGCTCAACCTCTTCCAGAAGCTGGAAGAAACAGGAAAAAACAGAATACATAATTAAAAAAAAAACCCAACCTATCTCCTCATATGCACGAGTAATCACATGGGGGGGTGCACACCCCCTGCTCAGAAGGGGCCCAAGCCTTGCAGCCTGAGGAGCAGGTCCAAGTCATGTGGTAGAAAAGGAGGAGTGGCCCATCGAGCCAAGGAAGCTTCAAGGTGAAGAGAGGGGAGCAAAGTCCACCAGGAATGCTTTTAGACTGACAGCTTTACGAAGCACCCTCTTCTTGTAGCAGTTCTCTCCAATTTCCTCTCTCCCATTTTTATCAACTGCCCTTTCTAAATATGACCGTTATCAACACACTGCTCCATTTCCAGGGCACGAAATCAGCAGGGCACAGCTGGAGAGGCTGTTCTTCTACATAGCTAGAGAGACACCAAACCAGGCTGTTCTGTGTTAGCCAGTGCTTGGTGCTGCTCCCCAGCCATTTTGTGACACATTGTGACAAAGGGTCATGAGATACAACCACCTCCCCTGCGCAGTGGGTTCAAGCAGACTTCTGGTGGGCTCCGAAGCCCCTCTGTGGGGTCTGCGATCCCACTGCAGCCTCAGCTTTCCTCAGGACTGCCTCCTAGGGACACAGCGCTTGGATGGACACATCCACTTCCAAGCATCCAAGTTTTCAGCTGCGCATTCACAGCTTTCTGAAGGTCCCGGAATTACCACTTTGGACCAGCTATGCCTGGAATGTGTTGAGAAGCGTGTATGCACACACGTGCTGGAGAACTTTATTGAGAGTGTTTGTGCCAGAGCATGAGAGCGCTGAACAGATGTTGCTCTTCATGCTCAGTTCGCATGCCAACAAAAAGCTGCGTAGGAACAGGTCAGCGTTTGGTTGGGATCCGTCCTCTCACCCCCACGGAGCGCAGCTGGCCAAGTGAGTCTGAGCCAGCACGAGCGAGCAGACAGCAAAACAGGCAAAGCTTAACTCTGCAAGGAGGAGCAAAATTGCCCCAGCAACCCCGGCTGACAGGCTGGGGGTTAGTGAAAATCCTCCTCAGTAACGTGCTGGACTTTGAGCGGGCTTTGCAGAGACAAATTCCACTTCCCCCCGCAATTAGGCGGGCAGTTCCAAGACGGCTTGGGGGGAACGGCCTGGATTTCTGCCGTTGGTCGCCTGCTTAGAAATGCAATCTCAGCCACTTCTGAGCAATAGAGGCACGAGGTGTGTGCTCTGGTTTCAGGTCAGCAAAGCCTTTGTTAGGAGAGGAAATACTTTTTTTTTTTTCCCCCTTGTTTGATAGTCTCTAGTCCAGAGATATATTAAAGAGCAGATAAAAGCATAAATCTCCTGGTGACCTGTCACAGGGTCACACCACCCCGAGGTTGAGCTCAGCTCTGTCGTCCTTGCAGCTCCCCCTGAAGGAGCTGTAAGCTGCTATTAGGTCCCCCCTCTGCCACCTCCTCCCCTGACCAAGCCACCCCAGCTCCCTCCACCTCTTCTTCTAGGCCACAAACGTTGAGCAAACCGAGCAGAAAAATGCTACCAGAGTCCCAAACACAGCGCAGGCACTCACAGGATCATATCTTCCTCCTTCTCCACTTTGGCGAAAGTGGCAACTTTGTTCTTTAACAAGTACAAGTGACCGGGACCTCCCTGCAAGAGACAGACAGACAGATGCAAACCTCTTTGCACAGGCCCTGAAGAAGCAAACCCGAGACACGTTTCTCGTCCTGCACAGCCATACCCAGGAGTGCCACACGGGAGCAGAGCGGACACGCCAGGCTGGCACGGCTGCTACAGCCTCCACAGCAGACACAATATTCACATACAGGGAGTGTGTTGGGGGTTGGATTCTCCCATTTTTACTGTTACATGGCCACCTCACTCTAGAAAGGCACAATAAGAGACAAAAATCTTCATTGTGTGTGGCTGGAGTAATAAGGAAGACAAGAAAGTCCCTTTCATTTGGGGATGCCAGGGGACTTGCCGGGGTAGGCAGATGAGAAGCTGAGCAAAGCCCAGATAAGCAGGCAAGACGTCACTGAAGAACTGGACCTTGGCAGCAGCAGGCATACAAAGATTGAGCGCTACATCCAGAAAATTAAGGGTCGCAATCTCCAGGTCACTGTGCTGCAAGCTCTGCAATTTTGCAGCACTGGGCATGTGGGAGGGAGTTCAAGTTGGGTTACTTTCCTCACTTCTCATTTCAAGGTTCCTTGCACAGCTGCCAGGGAAGTCCGAAGCTGACCACCCTGAGGAACAGGAGACTTGGGAAGGAAATCCCTGGGAAGCCCCAGGTCCAGCAGGGCCTGACTGTCCCTCCCACAGCTCAGCAAGCCTGTGCCTTGACCCCACTCAAGCTCTGAGCTGCCCCTCTGATCCCCAACAGGCACTGCTGTCACTGCCCTACGGGACGTGTACAAAAACCGTAACCATCACATCACAAATGCTTGTTCCTTTCTCCAGAACCCTCCCTTTGAGGGCTGCACTAACGCTGGTTCACCTGGATTTCCTTGAAAGCAGCTGAGAGGCAGCTCTGGACTTGGTCACACCAAGTCAGACTTTATTTCCTGCTGTCACAGCAACTCGAGACTGCTCGGGGTCTGGGGCAGTGGGAACTGAAAGCCGCACACATGCAGTTACTTTAACAGAAACCTGACTTGCAAATATTGGTTCCTCTATGTAATTTTCCCTGTAGAAAAAAACCACCCTGTGACAAACCACCCAAGTGCTTAATAACTTTCATGTACCTGGCAAAATATCAGCATCTTCCAGATTTTGCAGCCTTTCCGATAAACGTTAAGCTTCTTCTCTATTTCCTCTGAAAAAAAAAAATAAATAATCAAGCCATGTTGGCAAAGATGAACCATGAAGGAAGTTAAAAAGTAACCTTATTTCTTCTCACTTTAGCCCTGAAGGCAGGAGGCTGAGCTGTGAGAGGTGCTCAGCACCTACAATCCCACCGATGTCAGAGCAAGCCCTTTACTTTCATGCTGTGGAAAGCAGGAAGCCCCAGCAGGCTATCGCGGGGCGGGGAACGGGGCAGCTCCAGACGCTGCTCTGCAGTGACCACAGCACCAGACCCAGCCGGCCTGACCCTGCTCACCTACAAGGGTGCAAGGAACCTTTGCTGCCCTGGGCCTCAGCTCCCCGTTCATAAACCGGGAGCTCGGTGTAGAAAACGGGCTGCAGAAGTCAGGTTTCATTACTGCAGCACCTCCAGCAGCACCTGACTGACTGTGGGGTGTCACTGGGGTGCTAAAAACACCTTCATGAGTGGCAGCTGAGGCACAGGGCAGTGGAGAGACTTCAATGTATTGATCAGTTACGTTTGCAATGGGCAGGAGTTAAGCAAAGGCCATAACACTCACATACCTAGGATGTCATCAAAGGTGGCATGTTCATGGTCCTGGAAACCAAGAGAGAAGATATATCAAAGTTCACTGTCACCACACCAGCTCCAGTGGAATTATTGTGGTCTCTAATATTGAAATCCCATTCCCAGGCAAACAGACGCTCTAAGAGCACGATCATACCAACGGATGACTCCCGATCACGTCACAGTAATCACCACCCTAAAACACGTCTCAGCGAAGAAGCTGAGGACTGAATGGTCAGGACTTGGTCGAGACCAAGTCCATGCAAAGGTTTGAAGATGAATCCTACAGACAAGTCCAAAGCATACACCATCCACCAGTCACAGTCAGCATCAGCTATGTGTGTTTGCCTCCTGGCCTTACATGTGCCCAGGCCGGCTAAGAAACGGCCACACTCCCAACGCACCCGCCTCTGGCATAGCAGGGTCATCAGGACGACCCTACGATGCCCAAAGGAAGAGAGAGGCAGCAAACCCCAGCAGCGCTGCCTGCTGCACATGGAGATGGAGTTCTTCTGGGCTCTCAGTCT
Source organism: Eurystomus gularis (assembly GCA_013400335.1). Lineage (NCBI taxonomy): Eukaryota > Metazoa > Chordata > Aves > Coraciiformes > Coraciidae > Eurystomus > Eurystomus gularis. The sequence goes on along the minus strand of VZZY01012140.1, from coordinate 225,359 downwards.
CACCCTTCCCTTTCCAATTAATGAATATAAAGTGATTAGGAAAAACACCCAGGACTCCTTGCTGGTGTTCCAGTCACCTGCTCAGGCAGGAGTCCTAAAGAAAAATCAAGGTTGAATTAAGTGTGGGGAGGTCCACAGTCCACTGCAGCGCTCTGAGGTCCTGCTCATCCTGTCAAGGGATGAGCACAAGGAGGAGCCCTAAGCCTGCAGCACACAGCTCTGTGCTCAGCCCTGTCCTGCCTTCCCCACTCATCCTCCCGTGCTGCCGGGCACACTGCACAGCCTAGTAGCCCACGTGTGCCATTTTCACCCCACCTTACTCTTCTACCCAGACCTGAGCCCCCACAAAGCTACCCCAGACCCCACTACTGGGTTCAGCACAGCCCCAGCCATCAGCGTTTCAGAATCACCGTAACAGGAACTAGGCATAGGGACAAAAAAGAAATTCTCTGTCTGAAGCCTGCTCCCACACATCCAGATGTAGCAGAAGTGACGTACTTACGTAGAGAATGGGGATGATGGAGGGATCGTCCCTGCGGATAATTGTTGGGACATACTCTGCTTTGGGCACCTTGGAAGAAATGAGCTGGAAGAGGAAAAGAGAAGTGCAGCAGCATGAGGAGGAGCCAGTAGAGTCTGGACAGAAGCACGAAGGCCCCGATAACAGTGCCCAGTTCAGTTGCTCTCAGGTGTTACCCAAACTCGCAGCTAATTGAGCCTACCTGCACCCCTGTGGAAGGTTCTCCAAGCCTTTGGTCCACTACAGAGCAGCCCTGGGCCTGCCGAGTACCCCCACGTGCCAGTCTCCTTGACACCCAACAAATGAGGACACAGCTCTGCTAAAAGGCAGGACTGAGTCCAAGAGAACAGTCTGTGAAGGGGAGACTGGTGTGCACAGAGGATGAAGAAGCTTGTGCATCACCAGGAATGGCTGTGTCCCCATCAAGACCTCGACAGCCCTCCTCTGTGCAAGGGTCTGTGCTTCTGGCTGTAGAGGGCTGTTCAAACGGGCACACGTAGCTGGTCAGTGGTGGGGCGGCTGCATGCTTGAACAGGAACCAGCCAGGGGACGGAACGGCATCAGCACAGGCAGGCACAGCCGTAGGGTACCAGGCAGATGCAGGTTGCCTGGCAGCTCTGGCTGAAATCTCAGCTGGCTTCATCAACATGAGAGATCAAGAGGACAGGATGCCATTAGCACAAGCCAAAGGGCCATGGGAACATGGGCACAACACACAGCACTGAGGGATGGACAATCATCACATACACCTCCTGGGGAGACACGCTGGAGGTGTCAAGGGCTGAACAAACCAAGTGTCAGGTTCCTAGAATGGAGTCCTACCTTGCCCTGAGGGTGCTTTTGGGCTGAGTCTGCACAAACAGCCTGGGAACGCGTATGAAAGCGGACTGTCTCCATGTCCTTCACTCTTCCCAAGCCTTAGCAGGACCCACTCAAACATAGTGCTGGCGTGCTGGACTGGCAATGCTGCCTGAGAACGAGCTGGAAGCCTGAGACCCCATTTTGCCTGAGTACTTGTGCATGTGGCCAAAGAACGGACGTGTCAGAACGTGGTCCTGCCTGCCAGACCCCCCAGGGCAGTGCAGGGGAGTACAGGGGGAAGCCCAGCACCAAGGGATGATAAAGAGCAGAAAGCAGCTCCAGGGATGACATACAACTCCAAAGCAAATCAGGCAAGTAACAAGAGGAGAGAGGGACTGCTGGGACTGGGGTCTCTGTTGTCAGGGTTATGGAGACTCAGGCTAACTCGATGCAGTGTTGGTGACAGCCCTGCTCTTATTTGGGGATGGACTACACGTCCTTCCACTCCTAATTTTCTTTTAAGACATTATCCCCAGCAACAACAGGAGCTGGATACCATGTCGTGGCTTGGCTGATCTCTGAGTGACCCTCAGACACACCTCAAGAGTTCCCCATACAAAAGACTTGCCTCTTCCCACAAAGATCCTAAACTCAGCAGCTCTGAAAGGACAGACAAAGCCCAAGTAGATACAGGTAGTTGAGTCGGAAACCCTCACCATTATTTTTGGTGGAATAAAGTCTTCTCCATCACATGCCATGGCTTCAAGTTCCTTTTCCGCTTCCCAGTTCAAGTCAAAGTCGCCATCCAAAGTGCCGCAGGAATCCTGAAGGTCATGGCCTGCCAGAACACAGCGCGTGTTACACAGGCAGAGCAGTTTGCCTTCCCCGCTCCATCCCGTCTGGCAGCTACCTTGCAAGAGGGACCACAAGCCATGAGACTTGTGCCCTCCTTTCTTCCACAGAGCGACAGACACCACAGGTCAGGGCTGGTCTCTCCAAACAGACAAACACTGAACAAATGGCGAGTGCACACACAGAGCCTGAAACCACGTGTCACGTAACTTTTCATCACTCTCACGGTCACCAAGTTTAGCTTTTGAATTCACAACAGTCACCCTGTCATTCCAGAAACGGAGAAGGAGACAGAACGCAGACAAGACTCTCTACACTTCAACATTGCCAAGCTGATGAGCAAAAGTCCAAAGACTTCCAAGCCGGTCTCCTTGTAACGGTTACTGCTCTGACTATGTCTTCTGAGTGACTATAAAGAAACTCCGCCTTGTTGGTCAAACTGCTCCTGGCAGAAAGGTCCCAGAGCGCGAGGACAGCCGCAGCAGACACAGTAGTATTGCAACAGTGTACTTGGATTTGCTCTCCAAATGGACCTTACCTGTTGGCCTTCAATGTCTCCTGGGGAAAAAAACATCTGGAAGGAATATAATTGACCATTAAAGGTTAAAAATAGATGGTTCCCTGAAGCCAGGGACTGAGGAGAGAGAACTGAGATGCCTGTATTTGCGCCTTTTGGGATGTCCGAGTGTCACTGGGCAGTGCCTGGAGCCTGTCTGGACCACGTCTTTTCCATTCGCCTCTGAGTTAGCTGAGGGAGCAGGGAGGAATCAGACTGCAGAGCAACAGTCGGGTCATGTTTTGAACCTGCCCTTTCATACATCTCTCCCTACAGCCTGGTACAGTGTCTTCTACAGCTAAGAGGGCTGGAACTTGTGCTTACCTGGTAGCTCAGTTCATTTCAATCAGTGACGTTCACTTACAAAACAACCCATTTCCACACGGGCAAACTCCTACCCACCAAGTTCCTTGCCTACAGGATTTTAATAAAATCTGGGTGAAAGAACCATTCCTTTTTTATAAAGGCAATGGGACGATGCTGGCATTTCCTGCTGTAAATTAACACACCAGCATCTCACAAGCAGAACATCGCACCGTTACTGGGGATTCCCACAGGAATTCCTGGCAGCCCAAAGGAAGATCAGATTGCCCCAAGCGATCATCTGTGCAGCCAGCATGGCCAGGAAGTCAAAGCTACATCTCCTGGAGCGCTGCAGCCGTGCTCTTGAGCTGTGCTAGCCTAGGAGGGAGCTCAGAAGGGGCTCCTGTGGGAAGCCAGGCAGGTCAGCCCTGCTCTGGTGAACGCGGCCTTGGACTGGTGTGCTTCCAGGTAGGTTGTTTAGGTCCCAAGCAAATACGGGATGATGGGAAAAGAGGGCTGTAAGAGAGCTGTACCACTGGGTATCCTTTGGCAACTGCACAATGCCACGAGGTTAGATGCGTGGTGCTCTGCGCATAAATATAGGAACACACAGAAGAACAGGTGCGTATGCCTGGAGGGTTATTGGCTCAGATCTCACGTGACTGAAAGGATCACAGATGGGACAAAAGGGGACAGAGGAGTTACTCCAGTGGGACTCCAGGCAACACCTCAGCTGGAGGGTTTGGCCACAGGAGGAAGCTCAAAGGACTCAGAACTCACTTTCTCGAGAGTCATGGAAGGAATCAGCTTTGATGGGAGTCGGGTCACTCCAGGACCTGCTGAAGCTCCTCTCACGCCGTTCGGCAAATGCTAGGATAAAACCAAAGCACGACATTAACAGACTCCAAAGCCACCTCTGGTGCTGCCAGCAAAACAAAACATCCAGTAGATATCCACCAAAGCCACACATCACGGACTCCCCTGCGCTTGTTCTTCCGCTTGCCAAACATGAGTCCTTTCCACACAGCAAACCAGGGTCTATCTTCTAGACAGCAGAAGACAAAGTGCCCACTTTCTGAGCAGGACCATTACAGGGTACACAACACAGAAAAAGGACACTTGAGGGTCTCTCCTTAAATGCACACAGCGCAAACTTCAAATTTAATCGAGGCTATTCCACTGTCCCAGCGTAAATGCTCTGACTCAAAGGCCTCACAGGAAGATGTACTCAACAGCCCATGACACACACATGACCAGAAGAAGGCAGCAGTTCTCCAGTCAGTCTCCCTTCATGTTCTACTAACGTCCCAGTCAGAGCTGGACCAAACAGAGCAGGAGGGTCTCTGGAAAGCTCATGCTTTCTAAATTTCATTGCAAAAGAGGAAATCCTTCAGTTTTTGCTCGCCTGCACTCTTGTCAGTGCTTTGCCTGTTTTGTTTTTTTTTCCCAAAGGGTATTACATTTTTTGTACCGGCATTTCCCAAGCAGAATCCAGGAGCTTGGCCCAGCTGGCTGCATCACAGGCAAATTCCTGGGAACTGCCAACCACAATGTCTGACTTGGCAAGCCCCTGTGAGAGCCATTACACCTGATTAACAGCCACTTATGGCCACTAATACCTATTTCTGGTAGAAGACAGAGCAGCGTATCCAGTGACAGCATCTTGTGTCAGCAGCACAGGAATTCACTGCAAGTCTGCATTACGAGCTGAGAAACAACCTGTCCTCTGCTGCCCTGTGTCCACGCGTGGGTGTCCAGGGAGACAAATCACGCAGTGAGTTCTTCAGGAGATCTCCATCCTCAGCTTTGATTTCAAACCAGGCATTTAGCTATTGTGGACAGGAAGGAAGCTTTAAAAACATGACCCGAGAGTTACTAAGGCAGAGAGGCATGCCTGAACTTCCAGACAGCTCCGGGGGACGTGGGCCCTCTTCATTTCAGGCAGTGCTAACTCAGATGCCAATAAAGACACTTTAAAGGGCAGCGCTCTTTGCTGTTCACTTCCCGCAGCATATGAGGAAGGAGAGGAAAGAATGCACGTTCAACTCAGCAACGCTTTGCTGTGGGCAGTCTGGACACGACGCTTGGCCAGGGGGTGGGCAGAATAAGCTGCTTCCTATTCTGGAGCCATCCTCAGCGCTTGAAGAGCCAGTTACACCATCCTCAGCCCATTCCACAGTGATAACGGAGCTGCCCCAGCCAAGTTATGGAGAAGCGTTGCCTTCCTCAGAGAAAGGGAACTGCCATTTCCCAGGTCTAAGAGGCAATTTCTTCCCCGGTGAGGCTTAACACTCCCTTATTTCCCCCTTGCTCCGATCTCTTCCCTGTTCCTCTTCTTTTTCCCTTCCACTGTCCTCTCAGCTCTCACCAGGCAACTTTCCCCCAGGTCCTGTGGTAGAGATGGTGGTGGGACAGGGGAGGAGAAAAGAGAAAGCCACCAGTCTGCATGGCATGTGAAGCACCGACTGTCCCCAGGGAGCCACAGCCGGTCCGCAGCAGCTTCGGGAAGAGCCCAGGTAGCCCTGGCCAGCTCTGCTGAACTTGCAGCTCTGGGTCTCCTCACAAGCGTCTACGCTGAAAAGCCACAAGCATGTGGGACAAGGATGCTGCAGCTCCTTCCACTCCTTGCACGGAGGCCACAGAGATCCCCCACGGCCAAGGCAGAGGGTCCTCAGAAGAAGTGTACAGGCTGCTTGCAGACACCCCTGTGTCCTTGAGACTTGCAGCAACCCAGCCTTCTTTTTAGTAGGACAAAACGGCACCAGCAGGTCCAATACTTTCTCCAGCCCAGTGCTAGGTCCTGTCTACCCACATCTGCACGCAACACAGTGTTCCTCCTGTCCCACCGCACAAACCCCCAAACTCCTCACAGCCACATCTTACAGGTGCTCACTTACTTTGTGCTTTAACCCTTCGGCTCCCCACCATGCGGAGGTGCTTCCGAAAATTCCTGAAAGAAAGGCCAAACACAACCTCTGAGAAAGGTAATACACAGCAATACTTGGGACCAGCAGGGCTGAAAAAAAAAAAACAACCAACAAAAAGGAAAAAATAAAATTGGGAAGACAGCACATTTCCTTCTGGGCATTCAGAAGCCGGAGACCAGGTTCCCAGCCTGCACCTACTCGGAGCTGGGGTTGGTTATGTTTGTCCAGAGTGTGGCTGTTTCTCCTGGACTCCTTGGCACAGGCCAAGTGAGGACCTCATGGCAGTCCCCTTCTCGTGGCCTGCTTTCACTTCCCTATGAGCACATCTGTGCTGTAACTTTGCTGAAGACACGGCCACTACCAACGCTCCCTCTTCTCCGGGTAAAGAGCAGCGACTGCTCCCTCTCTCCTTTCTTCCACACATGCTTCAGCAGGACAGGGGGGAGCCGGCTCTGCCCTGCTAGGCAGCACACACCGTGCTCGAGGCTGTGCTCCTGCCCAAACACACCCTCAGCACCTGCGAAAATCCCACCCGTGCAACCTCGCAGCCCGTACTGCTCTGCAGGGCAAAGAGCTGGCAAAGCCCGAAGCAGCTTCTCTGTTCTCTGTGTTCAGCAAGGCTGACTGTCCCCACAGGCCTGCTCCCTGCTCACGTTGCCTGCCCAACCACATGCTTCCCTGCCCAGGACCCGCAGGCTGTGGAGTCCACCAGAGGGTAAGCCGTGGGGAGCAGCTACACCCCATAGTCAGGTCTGTGTAAAACAGACCATCCTGGCCTCTCCTGAGAGACCACAGCAAAGGGACCCTTCGTCCAGGCCCTCCAAGTACAAAGGACCTGCCTCACTTTGTTTCTCATCACTCACCTAGACAGGAGCCAAACGGGACAGGAACCAAACAGGACACCAGAAGAGACACGGGGATGAAGCTGCATGTGGTCTATTGAGCAAAGTGTCACCCCTCTGTGAACCCTACTTAGTCAGGGTGACTTCACCCCGCAGCACAGCCCCCATGGAACCAGGGACGTCAGCGAGCAGCCTGCATGGAGGGTGGGAGCCTTCCTCGAGTCCCTTCTGCTCCCCCAACATATACTTCAGACATCAAGCAACAGAGGTTACTGCTGGTGACATGGGTAAAACGACCGGTCACACACAGGTTAGTGGGATGAGTAAGGACATGTGACAGCCGTGCAGACTAACTGGACTAGAAGACAACTCCAGCACCAACTGAAGTGGTTCAGAGGAGTCAGACTTGGCTACTCCTGCACAGAGCGATCAGCACAAACAGCCCTCGTGGGACAGCACTTAACCCACACCACCTTCCGCACTGTCCCCCACCTTGGCCTTGGATCCCATATTGGCACCAGGATCCAAGTGCAGCAGCTCAAGAAGAACTCGCAATTGGGTAGTGAAGCTGGGAGCAGCACTATTCCATGACAAATTTCCATCTGCACTTGTGCTACTAATGTTAATTTACAAAGATTTATTTTAGCTCCATGTGGGTAGGCGAAGATTCACCGCTGTGTACAGACAACTGCCACCTTAACTAAAACAATCCACTAACCCAGGCTGGGCGGGCTCTACACGCAAAGCCTTCTGGGGTGTGTGATGGCCAGTAACATGGGCTATCTTACAGCACATTAGATTAAAATCCAAATAAATGTGATACTTTAAGGGAACTGGAGTTATTCTTTGCACAGAAAGGTCTTGAACATATAACTCATCAGAATGAAAATGTTTATGGTCCACTGTGAGACCAAGATTGTACTAGATACTGAGCACCGATGTTATTGTCAAGGTCACTGTTATATTCTCTGGGGTTCTGGTATTCTGGTGTAAAATCCATTTTTCTCTTAAATGCTCACTTGTCCTCTTCACAGAGGAGCTTCTTCAGACCCTGGAGTGGGGCAAAGCAATTTTTTTCCATGGAAGAGTGCTGCTCCCAGCTGCCTGGATAGGTTGGGCTCTCCCATGAGCTGAGGGCAGCTGTCTAGATACAACTCCTAAATACTGCTGAGAGCTGCTCCAAGGAGAATCCAGCTGCTCAAGGTTAACCACCACACTGCATGCTCACAGAATGGGACAAAGGCTTTTTTCTCCTCCTCAACTCTTCTAGAAGAAAAGCACTTTGGAAAGAAGGTACAAGGCTGGGACTGCCTCTGCATGTGTCCTCCTCCTGCGGTCATCTAGATCTTTACAGTGTTAAAATCTCGTTATCTCTCCCTTTCCTGAACAGTCCTTCTGACAGACTCCAGCTTGCCATGTGGTCTGCATGTCCCTATGCCACCTCCACAGCATCCATCCTAGTCAGAGGGTCTCCAAGACGCAGCAGTGAACCTCCAAAGGGTCTCCAAGACACTCCACACATTCTGCAGCAGTTCATTCGCACTCTGCAGAGAAGCCTTTTCACTGCCAGATGGACGTCAGCAACAGAATCACTAACATACATCAGTGCTTTGCAACTTTCCCAACAGGACCTCTCATGTTCTCCTTCCCAGCTCCTCCTTGTAGCGGTCACAAGGTTCAGCAACCACTGGGCATCACTCACTGTGGAGGCAACGTCCATTGCGTGCCATGCCACACAAAGGGTGCACCAGACACACCGAGGGGGTGTGCGGTAACAACTGAACTCCCAAAACACCCGGGAACATCACGGGCTACACAACAAGCGTCCAAAACTGTGGTGGGGCTGAGGTCCTCCTCACTCCCTGGAGAAGAGAGCTGAATGCTGCTTGCCAGCAATCCTTACAGCTGGCCTGGGCCTGCTTGCATGGCACAGCCAAAAAGCCATCACTGCTACTCTATCTCCTCTTTTAGGACCAGACAAATGCAGGTGGGATCCTGCTGTGCAATCCTGCCTAGACCTTCTGTGTCTGCAGGAGGTGAAGGGACCTGCTGGCCACTGAACACAAGGATGACATGACTCTGTCCTCTATCTTGACTACAAAGCATCACTAGGGTGTACAACTCCTACTCCTCTACTCACAAGCCACACGAACAAGCCATTTTCTAACAAAAACTTGTCCTTGTCTAACAAATTCTAAGGGATCTCTTTCTTTTTAAAGATACACTGTCTATTTATTTACAGCAGCTTTAGTTTTGATTCTTATTTCTCTTCATTATTGATGAAAAAAACTGCCAACCTTAAGTTGCTAAAAAAAAAAAAAAGAAAAAAACCTGGCACAGGAAGACCCTGGCCCAGGTTGCCCAGGGAAGCTGTGGATGCTCCATCCCTGGGGGGGTTCAAAATCAGGTGGGAGGGGGCCTTGAGCAACCTGGTCTAGTGGGAGGTGTCCCTGCCATGGCAGGGGGGTGGAACTAGATGATCTTTGAGGTCCCTTCCAACCCAAACCATTCTCTGATCTATGATCTTCCCAGTTAAGAAAACTTGATGTTTTTCTCCCACTTTGCTTGGAATGGTGCTGAAGTGATCACGGCAGTTTTCGGCCAATAACACAAATACCATGTTATCCTCCTTAGCAGGCTGCCAAAACATGAGCCTTGGCCTGCTGAAAATACCGACTGGTTCTGATTAGCACAGTGCCCTGCAAAGCCAGCAGAGGGAAACCAGGGCCCTTCTGTAGCACCTGGGCAGGGAATCAGTCCCCATCTGCTTTTCTTTCCCTCCTGTTCTTTAACAGAAAAAATTAAAAAATAGACTTCTGGTCACCAGAGATGTTAATTTTGCCTAGGTCTCAGATTTCTGAGGTGCATTTGTAGATGCAGCAACAGCACATAAAAGTATTCAGCTAGCCTGAAACAAATTCCAAGTATTTGGGAGAGGGCTGGGGAAATGGCATCTTTAATTTTTTTAATGTATATTACATATTTTCCTGCCCAAGACACAGATCCTGTATATTATAATTTGGAAGCTTAAAAGAAACTTGACAGTGTTCCTTTAAGAAGATGGAGATCAGCTGTCTTGAGCCCTGCAGCATCATTCACCTCCACATTTCCACCACGGCCACTCCTAGTGTCCCTACGAACAGCAACACAGACAGGGACAACCACGTTCAACGTCATCAAGCGTCACTGCTGACACCCAAAGGGCCCATGCAACACCAGGCGAGGTTAGAGCTTTGGGAGAAAAGAGGCCCTACCTCTGTATAACAGCTGCGGAATCATTCTCTTGTTTCCGTCTCTTCCTCTCTGCGTAGCCCCTGAACGCCCTGGGAAACCATTTTAAGCCATTAACGAACTACACAGCTTTGAACTGGAGAGGACACGAAACACAGACAGGAAAGCTCTCACCAGACAACAGAGAGAGATCAGGCTGGCCGAGGAAGAAGCCAGCCCTTGCAGGACTGCGTGCGAGTCAGGGGCCAGGCAAAAGACTCACCAAACCAAAGGTCCTCACTCCCTAGGGTAGGTGGCTCCTAAAGCAAACGTAAGAGCGGCCAGAGCACGGCCCAAAGAACGGAGGCGAGCAGCCATCGTCCCCGCTACGGAGGAATGGACCTAGGAGACTGCAGACACAAAACCTCTGTACACCAGGATCAAGAGGGTCAAAAGCATGCTAGCAACTGTGGTCTCCATTTCCAAGAAGAGGATGGTTGCAAGGTGACCCAGGTAGGCCTACGAGGTGTAGCCATCTAACCTCTCGCCAGCTGACAAACAGCCCTAGCATAGGGAAAGCACGAGTGAATATGATGGACAGGAGAGGAGAGGTTATCCAGGACACCAACAGACAAGGAAATAAAGAAAATTAAGATTATACTTACGAGATGCTAGAGATCCCAGGAGATGCAGGGAAAAAGAAAGAGAAGAGGATTCATTAGTGCTCAGCCCCAGCCAGTGTTCTGAGGGAATTCTCACTCCAGAAGGAATATTTCTTATTAGGTGGAAGGAAATTGCTTTTTAATCAAACATTTCTCAGTGGTGAGACTCCTACTTGACCGAGCTAAATCCTCCCTGGGGTAGCGTTGGCATGTGCCTTGGATGCAAATTAAGCTCCATGTAGACCCAGAGAACATGCAGATGTACAACGGACAGCTGAACATGACCCATCAGGCTACAACAGAAGCTCAGCATCATGGAGTTCGGGAGCATCAGGCTACAACAGAAGCTTGGCATCATGGACTTGGGGAGCATGGAGACCTTCTTCACAGAATCACAGAATTATTGAGGCTGGAATAGACCTCCAAGATCATCAAGTCTTCCACAGTGACAAAAACTTGTGAAGTCAGTTCACACTGTCTGGTCTATGAAGGAAGCAAGCATGGTAGGCTGAAACCCTGGAGCAGAGGCCAGAAGGACACTTGGGGGAGCCACCCCAGCCAGCTTAGGGAGGTGCCCTGGACTTCTGGAGATGTTTCTATGTAATTTCTAGAGACAGCACACAATCTCCAGAAACGTTAACCGAGGAGCTATGTTAACCATGGGAGCTGTGCTCCCCAAGGGTTTCCTTAGGGCACCATTCCCTAAACCAGCTTCACTTTGGCCTTCAAGCCCTGTATGCCCTGCCACGGGCCATCATCCTGCAACAAACTTTGTGCCCACCAAAGACAACCTCGGATAGCAAAGGATGTGCCCAAAGGCAATGTGCTGATTTTGTGTGCAGTTTGGTGTGTCAGATCAGAACTGTAAAATACCAATCACTGCTACCAGACAACATTTTTGAAGAGCAAAGCAAGCGTCTGTCAACTTGCCCTCGGACAGCCCACAGGTCCTGCCAGCCTGGTGCCCAGGAGGGTTCACCAGCCAGGATGCCACCAGAGTTACAGTCCCTGAAAAGGAGGCAGGGGAACATAGCGGGCAGGTAAGAGAAGCAGCGCTAGGACAATACAGAGCAGAAGCCCACACGGACTCCTCACTCCCACTGTCAGGGTGGGATGAGCACCCCACCACCCATCAGATTCCACAGACTGGCACCAGCAGATGCCTCCTTTATGCTGTTCCTGGTGCTGGGAAGGTGGGTCACATCTCCAGCTGAGCTGGAGACAGGGCATGAAGAGAAGCACTTTTTACAGGGGACGCAGATCTTTCCCAGTAGCTCAGCAGCTGGATCCAGCCCTCCCCACGTCAGTCCTTACAGGTTGGATCCAGTTTGTGTTACCCCAAGATCAACAGTCAGCCTCTTTTCAGGATTTGGGAAGGGAAAGGTATGAGGGAAAGAAGAAATGGTAGAGAAACAGGTTACAAAAAGGGCACCAGATTAGACAAGGAGAAATAAAGAGAGCAGTAGAGCCGAGGGTGACACAGACATTGGAAGAAGGACACAGGAAAAAGGTGACAAGGCTGGAGAAGGGCCTTCGAAGGCAGAACAGTGTCTCACTTCCCTCATTGCCTGCCTTGGCTTTCCAGCCAGGTAGGAAACACTTGAAATCAGGAAGACAGCATTTCCTGACAAGCTGGGTACAACCTGGAAACGTGGCTTCCCTTGTTCTCTTCAGTCCTTCAAGAACTGTCTCCTCCCAACACACAGCAACCAGAGGCACCAAAACCTGCACGGAGTGTGGAGGGAAAGGCTGCTCCTAACTCACACCCCTTCACACTTTGCAGAGATTTTACTGACACCTTCTCCAAATGACGAGACCAGCACAGCAGCTGCAGGTCTACATCTCATCCTACAGAGACCCTCTTCTCTGGAGTGATGGAAGCAGAGCAAACCTGGAATAATGTTCTCTCGGGGCAGTGGCTGCAGCAGAAGCAAGTGGTGGAGGGTCTCAGCTGCTGCTCCCACAGGACCCTCGCTCTGCAGTGGCAGCCAGGGACAAGGCACAGTGTGGCAGAGAAAATAAGGGAAGCAGAGAAGAGCTGGGTAGCCCCAGGAGTTAAAGAAGGTAAAACCAAACAAGTGGGAGTAGTAGGAAAGAGAGCTAATAAGTGCCAAAAAGAAATAAATAAGAGCCAAGATTTTCTCTCTCTTGCTCTCACCCCTGAACTGTGGTGCCAAACATACAACTCAAGTGCTCCGGGCTCTCAGATACAGCTTCGAGTGGGCTGTGAATTTTGAGATACGCAGTAAAAGCACCGGCGGTAGTTTCACTTACGCTTGCATAGTTGTAGTAGCGGTTTGAAAGCTGAAGAGGTTCTCTTTCGGGAACCAGGTTCGTATGGGAACATCATCTGGAAGAGAGAGAGAGCAAAGCCTGAGAGCCCCGCGGGCAGAGACGTCGCTCACACAGCACCACTTGCCAAGCTCCTTCTCTCAGTACTTTCCTTCCATCCTGCCTTGTCCTAAACGGGCGAGTCTCCTCATATATATGCACATCACCCCTGAGTGTTTCATAAATTTGTGCTAAGCCTGTCATCAGGCTGCTAAATGAAGAATGAAAGTTCCATCCTAAGCATGGAAGATTAGAATAATCCTGGAATTACAGAAGAGACATTTAAACAAGAAAACAAACGGAAAGAAACATTGTTCACTAAAAGCATTTTCCAGCCTCTGCTTTTTCCTTGGTACCATTAATCTGAAATGTCCTGTTCTAGGATTCTATGAATCTACAATTCTATGATTCATCAAGTTCTTTCTGATACAGCCTCCTGTGGAAGCTGAAAAGCAGTGACCTTCCTCTCTTCAGAGCTGTAAGCCTGAGATACACTCTCTTTTTCTACCCTTCAAGTTCCAATAAACCCTTCACAACCCGCTCCTCATGACTTGGCCTTCTTGAGTTTTTCTGGTTTTGGAAGTCAAACCACACATCAGCTACACAACCCGCAGGTAACTCTGGGCTTATAGATCCCCTCCATTCTGGAACTGCCCTGCCTGAACCAGGGCCTAACTGCGGGTTATTTCCTGCACTGCATCACCTTCATGTAACAACCACTAAGCCAAAAAACAGGCAGCAAAATAAGTCCCTAATTATGTGTGTGGGATGGTGGTGACCAGAAGGAGGAACCTGACCAAGAAGCAGCTCCTACAGAGAGCTTTCAGGCTGAAGTTGGTCAGAGACGTCAGAGCAGGGGATCGGAGGTGTATCAAAATCCACTGACGTGAGACGTTTGAGATCTCAGTGGACGCGATCCCTGGGATTTGGGCCTACCTCATTTTTCACCTTGCTTCACACCCAGTTTGTGGCTTCCTTGCTTAATGCCTTGCCACATGTCACTGATTGTGATCCTTGCTTCACTCATCCAAGTTTTAAGATCATGAGCCACCACGGTATCTTAGTTATTAATATTCTGGCATAGTCCAGAGTATTTCTTTTTAGTCACGTTCCTTGGCCAAAACCCAATCAACTCCTGTGTGCCTGCTGCAGCCATAATTACTACAGACCAGAGAGCTTACCACGTGTTTCATACTGATCACCATCTACTACAGATTGATCCTGCTGCTCCCTGGAAGTATAAAAAATGGCTGCAATTACAGATGCAAAAAAATGCTAAATGCAACTGGAGAGGCCTCCTTTGAAGTGAAGCTTCCAAGAAATCATCGAGAAAGCTGTATCAGACACTCCTCAGCTAACAGTTTACGTCAAGCCATGTAGAAAGGCACCCTAAGGAATAGGTATGTTAACTGAAAACAGCATTCTAGCATGCTGAACACTTACTAAGAAGTTCCTATGTCTGCTCTCCTCCAAAAAAGAGAGAGAAGAAACGCAAAATAGCTCAGACTGTAAACGAACTTGTTTGAAGTCTCGAACCAACACAAGTAGTGAAGGAGGAGAAGTTGTAAAAATCCCATTTTAGCCAACAATTCTGCACAGACTTCTCAGAGACTACACAGCTCAAAGGACTGATGATCTCCTAATAGATTTTACAGCTTTTAAGCCATTAGCTTTGATTCAAAGCAGAGCTTATGAACAACAGCTAATATCCTTATAAGGCCTTGCCTGGACAATCGCTGGAAGCCTCCCCTCCTTTCCTGGTAGACAGGAGACAACATAGGAAAGATATCACTCCCCTAGCCACAGCACTCAGTGGAGAATAAAGGATTTATGACCTTTCAGAGGTGCGTCTTCACCAGCCAGAGGTAGACCCGTAGCAGAGAAGTGCACAGTCAGGGACTAGCTCAGCTCCAGAGCTCCTCCAGTGGATGACAATTCAGATTATCAGTATGGCTATTTCACTTCCAGGAGCAGGTAGCCCGCTCCTTTTTGGCCAGGCAAACGCTCTCCTCTCTTGTTACCACTGACTGTAACAAAATAGTCAAGGAACAGGGGCCTGGGTAAGACTGAAGGACCACCACCACCATGTTCAGCATCTCCAGCCACTTGCCAGTCTGCATGCAAATCTCAGCTCCTCTGCCCATGACTGGATGTGTTTGTATCAGACGCTGGGAGCAGCAGAGGAGATAATAACTTCTGTTCTCTGAAGTGGTGTTAGGCATCATAAACTCAGCGTAAAAATCCATATTAAATTATGCCAACCTGGCCTAGCTGCCATGAGCATTGGTTTGCAGCAACAACACGTCATGTAAAGCCAAACAGAAAGCAGCACTGAAAAGTGAACCTCTGGGGAAACTGGTCTCTCCCTCTCGCCTCCGTTCATCTCTGCTCCGGTTTCTGCTAGCCGTGCATGAAGGGCATTCCAAGAAACACTTCTTGCAGCCTGCGACAGTCGTGCCATTCAATTCTCAGTTTTTCTCTAACAGCGCTTGGATAGAGAGCGCAAACCAGACCCAGCTGAGAAAATTTCCCTTCCGTGATGCCAGTGCTGGGGTGGGACCTGGTCTCAGGGGCACAGCTGCCTGCGCAGCCGCGTGTGCTGCACCCAGAAGCGTGAGGCGAGCACCGAGGGCAGCTGCTGCCTGCTCGTGCCAACCACAAAGTACTCGCGGAGGCACCTGCAGGTTCAGCACTGTCTGTTCCATTGAAGTAACTACTCTGAGATACCTTCTGAAAGGCAAATCTCCATTTGATGTTGGTAACTGGCCCCAACAAAAACTGCTGCCTAGCTGAAAATACAGATTATAAATCCCAAGTCCCAGAAACGGAGCACAGCACCTCTCGAGAGCGTTTGCTAGGACACGTTTTCCAGCAAACAGAGACATTTCGCTCCAGCTCCAGGAGTTAAACTCCTCCATTAGTGACCCGGAGCCTTCCCTTAGCTCTCTGCCAAGTAACCTCCTTCAGTCCCACAGTGCACAGCACAATTTTGTTCTGTTCAGGAAAGCTTTTAACAAAATCCATCAGCATTAGAACAGGAAATCTTCATTTTCTTACATCAGTACATATCAGGAGGCTGAACTCAGCACCCTGATCGCCCCCAGACCAAGTCCCCGGGGTTGTGATCGCCTCTCCTGAACGGCTGGGACTGAAATGCTTCCTTCCACCTTCACACGCTTTCGGCCTCTGTCACCACGTGCAGAGCCATCTTTCAGCAGGTAAAACATGTATAATCATAGAAACATGAACAGACAGGAAAACCCTTCTCACTCCTTTGCTTGCACTTAAGCAATAAAAGCAACAGAGTCTGAACTCACACACGTAGCGTCTGATGGGAACCCCCAAAATCACAGGGAACAAACAGAGAAATTATACTTAAAAACTATGCATAGGCATTAGCAAGACTGTAGGTGTTCTGCACACTTGATAATAACTTATTTTCTAATTATTACTCTTCAGCATTAGTCCATGTATTAATTCAGTTGCAGAAAGCATCTAAGCATGAAAAAATATGGTCCAGAAACCAACCTTTCTGGGCTTTTACCTGCAGTAAATATTATGATATTTACTAGAAAACCATGAACCCAGGAAAGATGCACTGTTTGATCTCCACACTCCTTACACTCCATTTATTTTCAAGGAGAAAACCTTGACCTTTCCTGGCTGGACACTCCGCTCTAAAAGCCTCGATGTGTGTTTATAAAAGAAAAGAAAAGAAAAAAATCAGACAAATTAGGTCAGACTCTGCCAGCCACATTGAGAGCTGACAGACAGATGGACTGCGTACTAGCTTGTAATTCAAAGCACGTAGATTGTGACATATATTTGATTAATAGTTAAGTTTCTAAAGACAATCAGGAATTTTTTAATGCAAGTGAATAACTGCAAGCTCTGTTCTCTGAAAATATTGAGTAAATGGATAGTGAGTGGGGGATAAAGTCCAATATTGTGTTATTTGCTAGTATTTATGGCAGGACCGTGAGGCAGCACCACGTGAGGGTGGTGCTTCCAGCCATGCAGACGAGCACTTTGCGGACACACCGAAGTACAGGACATTGTACCTGAGCTGAGGCTCCTTGGAGCACCCTGGTACGTTCACAAAGATTTCACCTCCCTTAGCTCCAAAATTAAGCCAAGGAGTAGGAATCCTGCTCTGAACTGCCTCCTGGATGAGCATAAACGTAGGTGCTTTGACACAGCCCCTCCTCTCCTGCTCTTCCTTCAACAGAAAGGGAGCCCACAGAAGACCACCCTCACTAAGCTACATGAAGCTGTCACAAAAACCCTCCAGATCATCTGCTGCTGAGAAGCTAGAGGCAAACCCAGTGGGGCTTGGATAAGCTGGCCTCAAACTGTGCTCAGCTTATTTTAAACTCCCCCTTTGACAAGCCCTTCCCACAAATGCTGGTGTGAGGTACCACAAAGGTACTGAAGAGGAAGCGCTACAGGGCCCAGCTCGAGGGACATGGCAACGAAACCTCCGTGGTGGGATGAGACGGGTGTCACCCTCCAGCCCTGTGCTGACGAGTCCCTTCGTGTCCTTCTGGCACCCACCCTTACTCACCAGACACTCGATCGACACTATACATCCTCTCCAGCCTTTTTCTGTGCCACCCAGTGTCACTGGATTGATGCTGTTCCAGCTCAAAGGAATGCTGGGAAGGGGCAGCCAGCCGGGAGCAGTTCGGGCACTCCTTGGAGCCCTGCCGACTGCCCGGCCAGCCCTTGCAATGCCTGCTAACGCCGTGAGAGCCACCAGCGCTGTGCACTTGGTGGCTGTGGTGACATTCCTCTTGGGCAGCCCCCTTCATCACCACCAGTTCCATACTCTCGTTCTCATGGTCCGACAGCATCGGCCTCTCGCCGGAGATTGTGTAGACTCGTGGCTTCGGTCCCTCGCTTGGCATCTTCTCTGTCTGCTCCTCAGAGAAACTCCTCTCAAACTTGCCGTCTGAGATGACGGAGAGCCTGCGCTTGTTCTGTGCGGCCTGCTGCATCTCAGGGGAGTCCTCCTGGCCGATGTAGGAGTCTGCTAACAGGTGATCTGAAACAAACGGCACACCTTCCTTAAAACCAAAGCACCCCAGGCACCGACAGATTCAGGAGGCTGCTGCAAAAAGGGGAAGGGGGAGAGAGATACAGTAGGTTCCTCCAGGAACGTTTTCAGATGGTGCACCCATAGCCTTCTAAACCCCCAGAGCCAGTGCTGAAATGAGAGACACTTCTGACAAATATACCCACTATTTTAAGCCTGCGTGGCCACCAAACAAGGCTAGAAACAAACGCAGGTCTCACTGCACCGCCTGGAAACACTCCAGCCCCTGTTCTGCTGCACAGACCTGTCTGCTTCAGCAGGTTTAGCCACGCGCAGGCTGCCGAGCTGGTGAAAGTCAGCGGAGAAGGACCTGCACCAGCTTCTCTAAGAAGGGACAAACTCTGAGCAACTTGTGCACCAAGGGCTTTTTTAGAACTAAAGGGGCAAACCACAAGGGTTTGGGGTTTGCCACCCAATTTTCTGCCAATTGGTTTGACGTGAAAGCAGTATAAAGAGGCTTGAGGGGACAGCTGGGACACAGCGTCCCACCTGGCAGCGGCCCTGCTTAGCTGGCCTTGCTGCGCATGCAGATGGCGAGGGCACAGCCGGAGGAAGCTGTCCTGGAGGAAAATACAGCCCTGCCTTTGTAGGGTAGGGAGATAGAAAGGAGAGATGCCCGTGAGTGCAACTATCTTTGGAGCCCACACACTGGATGAAGTGCCAGGAAGTCTCTGCATTTCCATGGCAATTCCATGCATGAACCCAACATGCTCCCACCCACCTGCTAAGCCTTTTTTCAAGTGGCTGTTAATTACTCTCTCACTTCCCTTCAGGGGGAGGCAGCCAGGGCACTGCTAAAAGCCTCAGCAGGGAATCCATTATTCATGTGGCTACTACCCCAGGAAAAATAAAATTGTCAGTGTCCAGCACAGACAGCGGCATTTCGAACAGGCAGAAAGCAAAGCCAAGCCTCTACTTCATTAGATAGTTAATGAACATCTTTCCTTTAGCTACTGAGTCATGACCTGAAAGAACCTGGAAGAGGATGACAAAGACCTGGAACAAGCCGCCCAGAGAGGTTGTGGAATCTCCTCTGGAGAGATTCCAAACCTGCCTGGATGTGATCCTGGGCCCCCTGCTCTGGGTGACCTGCTGGAGCAGGGGGCTTGGACGAGATGATCTCCAGAGGTCCCTTCCAACCCCCGGCATGCTGGGATTCTGTATCTCAACAACAACCTAAGGCTTGGCTACCTTGTAGCTGGCCATGAAGAGATGCAGGAGGAAAAGAAAAGACCCATCTCAGGACATGTCTGATGTAGTACATGTGCAAGATGATCTCTTTCACTGCTGCCACATTCTGCTTCCTATGAAGTGCTCTCATGCCCCTCTGAGAAGAGCCCTCCCAAGCTGAGGACGTACACTTTCAGCTTTTGAATCTGAAGCCCATCCTGGGTTGTGCTCATGTTGCTCAGGGCCTCTTCCCCTGCTCTGTTTGCAACTGAGACTGAACTGAGTTGAGCTGGTACTGGTACAGAGTGTCATCCTTATCTCATTTTTCTCATTGAGATCCAGCTTCCTCCAGCACCCCACTGATATTGTCCAGGTAAAATATGAAAGACAGGCAGTGGTCTACCTCACCCATTGTCTCCTGCACAGAGGCAGCATGGACATTCGCACCTCCTCCAGGAGGAAAGCTTCATGAACAACAAGGGCCATCACCAGAACAACTGTAAACCATTCAAGTGGAAGAAGCTGCTCCACCAGCTGTCAGTCAAGAGCTTGTCCACTGAGTCCTACCAGCAGGAAGATACAGTGTCTTGGACCAACCAGTGCAGAATGTGTTCACAGGCTCCAAAGTCTCTCCAACCACTTGCCACCCCCCAAGAGGCAGCAGGCCACCACATTTGTTCTACAACAACTCAGATCCTCTCCAGTTCCAAGACTAACTGTGCTCTAGCGTGAGCATGCCTTGGGAAAACACCACCAAATGACTCCTCAAGATCTGCCAAGATCTGTGCTGGCTAACAGTGCCAAGTGCACCATTTTTAAAATTAAAAACAAAGGCCAGTTCTAAGCGCTCGTCTCAACTTGTCAAACTTACTAATCTGTGTGGGCACAATGACACTACTTATTTCTTAGGACACCACAGAACAGTGTCTGACAGCTGCCCCTGTTCCTGCTGAAATGAATACTTCTGTGGAACACTCATCAGAGCCCACACAGGGTTGTGCACCTTCACCCACAGCACTGCGATTCAGAGATCCGAGGATGTCTGAACCCTGGTATCTGTGCATAAACGGAAAAATGAAGTGCCCAAAGTACAGAATCGTGGGATGGTTTGGGTTGGAAGGAACCTTAAAGATCACCTAGTTTCAACCCCCCTGCCATGGCAGGGACACCTCCCACTAGACCAGGTTGCTCAAGGCCCCATCCAGCCTGGCCTTGAACATCTCCAGGGATGGAGCATCCACAGCTTCCCTGGGCAACCTGGGCCAGTGTCTCACCACCCTCACAGTGAATAATTTCTTCCTAATTTCTAGTCAAGGCCTCCCCTCCTCCAGTTTGAACCCTTTACTCTTTGTCCATTGTAAAAAGTCACTCCCCAGCTTTTTTGGAGGCCCCAAGTACAGTATGGCTGAAACTGCTGATGATCACAAGTGCAGAGAGGCCAACTCCAGTCTCTGTTTTATAAGCACTGAGGTCTGTTGAGCACCATAACATTTACAGACATGTAAGTGGAACAACCTTTATGATTCTATGGCCAGTTTCAAGTAAAAGTCCATTTTCTACTGAAATCATGGCAGGGTTACAATTCTTGACTGGATATATTTGACATAAACTACCTGTTCAATCTAGCATGCAAAACGCGAGGCCAATCCTTTCTTCCTATCTTACTTGTCCCTTACTCAAGGTGTTTTCACCTGTACTTATGTAGGATTTTTCAAGGTCTACACTACAAAGGCCACCACACCAATACACCTTCTCCTTGGCAAACAACTGGAGGACTTTTTTTTTTTCCACACGGTTTAGCACCTTCAGTAACTACACACTGGAGAAGCAACTTCATATGCAAAGGGAACATAAAGCTTTATTCAAGTCTTCTAGTTAATAAAGAATTTATGTACAGAAGAAATCAGTATGGAAGGAAAAGAGAATCAAACATCCATCATAGCGAATTATTAGCTTCTAAAAACAAACCTGCACCACTCTGGGGAGCAAGTCCACGCTGGTATTCACACACACGTGGTCACACACACCAGCAGCCCCCAGACATTCCCAGTTCACTGGTCTGTGCTTGCAGTGAAATGAATTCAGGTGCCAAAGCACTGCACCTGCTTCCACTATGGCATTTTAGGTTAATAGTTTGATTCTGCTGAAGTCAAGCTGGTCCAGAAATCAATGCCGAATTAAATCTGAGCCACAGGGATGTTCAGTGAAGAGAACGGAGAAACAGCAACGAGGGATTTCAGCAATAACTGGAATTGCCTCCCAAGAGGCAGCTGCAGCAGGCTGCAGTTAACTCCCTCTGCCTGGTTACTGCTGCTCCCTTCCATTTCATTTTCACATCGCTCTTGCCACCTCTCCCACAAGCAGCTGCTCCATCAAGCTGACACGCCAGCCCAGGGCAGCGTGACTCGGGAAGCCTGGCACATCACCCTCCTGCCCAGCCACTGCGATGAGCTGACCTCAGAACGACACTGCTCTCCTGCTTGCCTTCATCAGCCACACCTTTGTCTCACACAGCTGCAAAGCTGCCTTGGAGCAGACAAATCAGGTTCCTCAAACGGATTTCTTTTCATCTAGATTTGTGCTCTACATGGATTTGTTGTGCCAGAGATACTTAACAGCAAGGTGAAGGGAAGAGGACCAACGTGCTTGATCTGTAGATCATGTGTCCATTGATAATAGAAACATCTAAATCATATTTTCAATGCTTCCCTGTCTACCTGGGCTAAGTCAAGTGGGTCCAGAGGAGGCCATGAAGATGATCAGGGGCTGGAGCACCCTCCCTGTGAGACCAGGCTGAAAGAGTTGGGCTTGTTCAGCCTGGAGAAGAGAAGGCCCCAGGGAGACCTCACTGCAGCCTTTCAGTACTTTCAGGGACTATGCATCAGGGAGTGTAGGGATAGGGCGATGAGTGGTGGTTTCAAACTGAAAGAAGGGAGATTTAGATAGATACTAGGAAGAAGTTCCTCACTGTGAAGGTGATGAGACACTGGCACAGGTTGCCCAGAGAAGTTGTGGATGCCCTATCCCTGGAGGTGTTCAAGGCCAGGTTGGACGGGGCCTTGAGCAACCTGCTCTAGTGGGAGGTGTCCCTGCCATGGCAGGGGGCTTAGAACATGATCATCTTTAAGGTCCCTTCAGACCCAAACCATTCTGTGATTAAGTCTAACAGTCTGTCCAGAATCTAGGTGCTTGACAGTCCAGTCCTAAGGGCCAATCCCTTTCTCATCCCCCTTGTTATTTACTTGAACACATACATGTCTCTCTGGCTTCACTTGATTCTCTCTGACATTTCTTTCTTCACTTCCCACACAGCACTGCCCAACACAGTCGTTAGGGCACGTTTCACCAAAGACACAACCATCACCAGCAATGCTGATCTGTACTTGTTAAATCGCAGTATCTTGGGAAAGAAAGGATCCGCATTCTCAGTACATGTAGCTCCTGATAATTAGGCTCTCATTACCGTTAGATACTGAGAATACATCCTTTCTCATTCAGTAACTTTAACCTGAGCACTTGCTCTGACCCGGGTAACCAGCCATGGAAGGACTTTCACACTTCCTTCCACTGTCACCATTCCTGAGATGAGATGAGATGAGATAACAGGCTGGGTTAAGCCCCAGGTGACTGATTCACAACAGTGGTGGGAGTCACCGAGCCAAACTCAGATGTGCTGCAGACTGCCCTGTAACCCCTTGGGATGAGAAGTTTATAAATCAAGGCAGGATATAACCACAAGGCATAGAGAGAAGCTTAAAAAAAAGTCCCAAATTTATGACTGTATTTAGCAGCCAAAGTGATGATTAAAGCACCTTAGATTTAAAAGCTCAGCTCCAGCATCAGAAGCAAAGTGGCAAAGGGGAATCCAGATAAACTCTATTAAAAAAAAACATCTGTCATGTTAGAAAAATAAATTTCAGAAAGAGTTCTCTCTTCTCTGCTCCACTTCATCCAGACCTCTCTGGACCTGATATTTATGGTACCAACTTTATTTTTGGAATTTGAGTTCTGAGACGTGCCGTACGCTCAGGTGTGCTAAGAGGCTGTCAGCTCCCGTTCTGCTCTGCTCCCTTTCTGAGTGTGCATCGGAGCTCCTGACCATGCCAGCTCTGTCCCTCCCAGTGCTCACGTACCACAGCGTGACCCCACCAGTACAGGCTCCTGCCTCCAGGCTGGCGGCCGACCTTGCTGGTCTGCAGGGTGGAAATGCAGACATGGAAATAGGCATGGTAAAAACTAGGAAATTTATTCAAAATATTGAAGCATGAGGCAGAGATATAAAAATGGAGATATAACCATTAAAAAAAGGTCACTGTGGCATTTGAGCCGTGCAGTAGGTTCAGAGTCAAGTGAGCAAATGACATGCATAGCGTTTGCCACAGGATTATCTGAAGCCTGACCAAGCCAGCCCTGTCGTGACTTTATTGGGCACCCTGACCCCACGGTCCTGAGGAAGGAGCATCACAAACTTCTCTGCAAAGCCACAGAGAAAAGGCAAGGGCCAATTCAGTGAGGGAGATGCTCTGAGAGCACAGAAGGTCACCTAACTATGACAAAACGGTTCCAATTAGTCTTCTGTTCTGAAACGGGCCTAGAAAACAAACTGGAGATGTGGTTGATGTTGTGCCTCATAGATGAGTAACCTTTACAGTCTGGCCTCTAACATTAATGTGAATAGATGAAATTGTTACTGTGGGACATGACCCAAAGGAGCAAGTGGCAGCTCCACCACTGGCCTTTGCATTTCCATGGTAACACTGTGACCTATGGTTTTATCCCCTTCAAGCAAGCAACATATTTCACGGCAAGTTTCAGGATACACCCACACCATGCTTGTGCTGGCCAATCCTGGAAGCAGCCTGAAACCCTCAGAGATGACATTTGACATCCCTGCTCCGCCCTGAACTCAGGCTGCCTACCATCCCCTCTGGGGCATGGGCTCTTTCTAGAAAGGCCACCTCCATCACTCATGGCTGGCCACACCATACCAGCATAGGGATACACCAAGAGAGCTGGGCCAGACGCTGCTGGGGTCCATCCTAGGGACGAGGTAAATATCCTCTAGAGAAAACAGCAGACCTAGTGCTTACCCTGAACCAGGCTCCACTGGCAGCTCCACAGTCTGACCACTGCCAAACCAAAGGTCTCTCTTAGAGCACTGTACAGCTGCAGCCTTACCTCATGGCTTCATAAAAAGCAGAGCTCGCAGGGCTGGAGCACCTGCAAAGCCTCATGCTGGAGCTCCTCAAGCCGCGTGTCAGTTCCTGGCAGTGTCAGGAACCTCCTCTGCGGCATGGCTGCTGCCCTCCACACGTACTCACACCCCCTCTTCTGAAGCAGCAGAAGCCCAGGGTGCAAACACAAGCAGTTGCTTCAGTGCAGTCTCAGCACACCGCTACCCATTGCTGTTTGGCTTGGGAAAGCTCACTTGTGGCTGGAAAGCTGCTCAGTAGAAACGGACCTGGGGGTGTTGGTTGACAGCCAGCTGAAGATGAGCCACGGTGTGCCCAGGTGGCCAAGAAGGCCAACGGCATCCTGGCCTGTGTCAGGAATAGTGTGGTCAGCAGGACCTGGGAAGAGATTTTAACCCTGTACTTGGCGCTGGTGAGGCTACATCTCGATCCCAGGTTCAGTTTTGGGACCCTCAGTCCCAGAAGGACATTGAGGGGCTGGAGAGTGTCCAGAGAAGAGCAACAAAGCTGGTGAAGGGCCTAGAGCACAAGTGTGGTGAGGAGCGGCTGAGGGACCTGGGGGTGTTCCGCCTGGAGAAAAGGAAGCTCAGGGGAGACCTTCTGGCTCTCTACAACTATCTGACAGGAGGTTGGAGCCAGGTGGGGATCAGTCTGTTCAACCAAGTAACAAGAGAAAATGGCCACAAGTTGCGCCAAGGGAAGTTTAAATTGGATATCGGGAAGAATTTCTTTATTGAAAGGGTTATCAGGCATTGGAATGTGTTGCCCAGGGCAGTGGTGGAGTTCCCATTCCTGGGGGTATTTAAGAGCCCTCTTCTCCTTACACACTCAATGTTTTCACTGATGGCTGAAACATCATAAAAAAACAAATAAAAGACAGAAAGATGACTTCTTTTGAGCTTAAAAAGAAGCTTCTTCCTGTTTAAGGTAACAACTCCCTTTGGTTCTCTTCTAGAGAAGAGGAGGCTGAGAGGAGACCTTATTGCCCTCTACAACTACCTAAAAGGAGGTTGTAGCGAGGCTGGTGTTGGTCTCTTCTCCCAAATTAGTAATGATAGGACGAGGGGAAATGGTCTCAAGTTGCATCAGGGGAGGTTTAGATGAGATATTAGGAAGAAATTCTTCACTGAGAGGGTAGTTAGGCACTGGAATGGACTGCCCAGGGAGGTGGTGGAGTCACCATCCCTGGCGGTGTATAAAGAACAAATAGATGCGGCGCTGGTGTAGTGGTTAGAGAGATGCTAGGACAAGGGTTGGACTTGATGACCCTGGAGGTCCTTTCCAACCATAACGATTCTGTGATGCAAACCAGTCAAGAGTAGCCATGCTGTTTTTGCAAGAACCACAGTGAATTTGGGTCAAGACCTGCTAGGCAGCTCTGGCCCAAGGCCCGTCACCTCCGCAGTGCCAAGCACAGCTCGCACTTGCTGGGATCCCTCCTTCTCTCTTGCTTCCTGAGCCTTTCACGCACAGCAGCCCGGAGCAGCCAGCCTGCAGCGGGCAGACCAGCGCGGCATCCATCCCGCAGCGACAGCCCCAGCACTCCCGCAGCAGCAGCTGCCCTCCAAATCGCACAGAAGAGAAATCACCTGATTAAGAAGTACCAGGAAAAAACCCAGGACAGCTCCCTTTCTTTCCTCAGCAAAGGATCCTTCGCCTGAAGCCCATCTCATCGGGATGCAGCCCTGCTTCCCCAGACAGGAGGAAGTTTCTCAAATGCTCTGCTTGCTGCCATTTTTTATTTCATTGCCCCATGCCCTGGGTATCTTTTTCTTCTCACAGCTCCAGTACATGGAGATAAAGAAATCTAAAGCAGAATCTCAGTGTGGGGTGCCCCCGACACCTAAGCTGGGAGAAGGAGACTCTGGGAATGTCCAGAACTCCTTACCCCATGAGCTCTGGTGAGACTCCGACTATTTCATCTGTGTTTTGCCCTCTGTAGCATTTTTACACTTCCTTTTTACAACATTTTAATCCTTTTCCCTGTCTTTCTTCTAGGTCTGTCCCAAGGGACACCCACCACTACACTAAACCCACGCCACAGACGAGGCAGAAAGTCTTCAGAAGGTACCAGAAAGCTGCAAGAGTCAGCAAGGACTCTGGCAACAGCCCTGCAGTCAGAATGAATGCTGAACACGGCAGAGTGCTCTTCTTGGGAGCCTTCCCAGACCTTCAGCCTGCATGAATAAGCCAGCAATGAACAGAGGCAGGAAGAGAGCAGGAGATGCATCACCACCTAGGCACCAGCTCCCTTCACAGATCCGTGTCCTGTCAGCTGCAGCCAAGTCCAACTCTCTTTTTCTTTTTTCTAATTCCTCAGAATATCTCAAAGATCAGGAGAAAAAAAAAACAAAACTGAGTGATCCCAAGGGGATGATTCCTTCATCCTCTGCCAGCA
The DNA here is from genome assembly GCA_013400335.1 of Eurystomus gularis. Lineage (NCBI taxonomy): Eukaryota > Metazoa > Chordata > Aves > Coraciiformes > Coraciidae > Eurystomus > Eurystomus gularis. The sequence continues at coordinate 198,500 of VZZY01012140.1, read as the reverse complement.
ACTCCTATCCTGTCACCAGGCAGATGTCCTGTTCCAAAAGGGAAGAGAAGAAAAATCTGTATTGCCATCATCCCTGCTGTAACCTCACAGGACATGATCAGTGCCTGCTGAGCTGAGAGACGGAGGAGAGGTGAGTGTACCATCCGAGTCACCTGGAAAAACCTCACTGAAAGGCTCGATGTGGCAGCTGGCCCATCCTGCTGGTACACAATCCCTCTGTAGTTCCTCCTTACCACTCTCCAGTTTCTCAAAGACTTTCCGCCACACACATATGCACAAGCTGTCCAGAGGAGCCACCAGAAATAGACTCCGGGGTGTAAAAGTTACCACCAAAGAATAAGCTCCTTGATCAGTTGTGGAATGTGAAGTAAGAGGTGGGATGCAAAAGCCATGAAACCATCTCCTTTCCTTGGATTCAAGGGACTCTAAAGATTAAAAAAAGTTAAACCAAAATGGACTATCTTCACAGAACAAAGTGCTGCAGAAATGGAGTAAGTTGGGGCAGTCTCTGCACACGTGACACCTGGATCCAGATGGTGGGTCTTCTCTGTTGGCCCAGGGAGTTACCGGAGCTCCACCCTTCTGCCGAGGAGTTGAATTAGCAGGTAAAGCAGCTAAGAACTAGCACCCCAAAGATTCACACCACCTCATTTTCTGCATGAGGTGTGTCCTCTGCAGGAGAGGAGGGTTTTAGCTCCTGGATCTGCAGAAGAGGAGGATCCTGCCCTTCCCTCCTCCATTTAGGCCTCCACTGTCCCACTGATGGCTCTGCCACCTTCATGCTCCTCAAAGACCACAACCCTTTTCCCTCACTGCATTCAATCAATGACTTTTTCTTCCTGGACTATAAACTCTCGAGGTCAAGGCCTGCATCTTTCCACTCCCATTTAGGCTGGAGCCTTAATCCCAGCTGTGCTCTGCTGGCAGTGCAGGGAGCAGCCACACACACAGCCAGGGTTACTACAACTACAAGCATGCCCATCCCACGGGGTAGAGACCCTCACGGTGAAAGCCCAGAGTGCTGTGAACAGAGATGTACCTGCACTGAGAACTTGGCTCCAGTGTACCGAGCTTTCTGCACCTAAGCCACCAACACGGGACACTGGAGGGCTCGCAGAGCCATAACCCTGCCTCGCCCTGCTCTCCTCAGCCAAGCTGATGAGTTGGAGCAGATTCAGGTCCTTCTATCTACATGCTACATCTTCAATTTGCGCAGAAGAGGCCCCTCATTTGTTTCACTGGAGTTGCTGGAAGAATGCTAACGATGGAGCTTACAGCTCAGCTGAGCCAAAGGTGAAGCATTCAGAAGCTTGCAAAAGCCATACTGAGATACACAGAATTTCTGCAGGAAGGAAAGAGTTCTCTGTTATTGGACTACTGGGACGAACAAAAGGGAGCCAAATTTTCTACTCGCAACATTTTTATAGGATAGCAACCTTCCCACCATGGTTATTTATAAAGAAATGTTACAGACTGTGTTAAATTATACACTGCAGAGTTTCAAAAGAGGACTTAAAAACCGATGATTCTTTTTTTTCCTCTTCTATAAAAATTTAGAAACCTTTCTAGGGAATTTTATGTATTTCATAGATTCATAGACTGGTTTGGGTGGGAAGAGACCTTTCAAGGTCATCTAGTCCACCTCCCTGCAGGGAGCAGGGACATCTGCAACTAGAGCAGGTTGCTCAGAGCCCTGGCCAACCTCACCTGCAATGGTTCCAGGGATGGGGCAGCGACCACCTCTCTGGGCAACCTGGGACAGGGGCTCAGCACCCTTAGTGTCAAAAACTTCTTCCTTCTTTCTAGTCCAAATCGCCCTCTTTCAGTTTAAACCATCACCCCTTGTCCTGTCACAACAGACCCTGCTATAAAGTCTGTCCCCATCTTTCCTGATGCCTCCTTTAAGTGCTGAAAGGCCCCAAGAAGGTCTCCCTGGAGCCTTCTCTTCTCCAGGCTGAACAAGCCCAACTCTCCCAGCCTGGCCTCCCAGCAGAGGGCTTCCAGCCCTCCCATCAGTGCTGGGGCCTCCTCTGGCCCCGCTCCACCAGGTCCATGTCTCTGCTGTGCTGAGGACTCCAGAGCTGCCCCAGCACTGCAGGGGGGTCTCCCCAGAGCGCAGCAGAGGGGCAGGATCCCCTCCCTGACCTGCTGCCCACGCTGCTGGGGATGCAGCCCAGGAGGACACTGGCTTCCAGCTTTTCATCCCCCACCACCCCAAAGTCCTCCTCTGCAGGGCTGCTGTAACCCCTTTATCCCCAGCCTGTGTTGATACCAGGGGTTGCCCCGACACAGGTGCAGGACCTTGCACTTGGCCTTGTTGAACCTCAGGAGGTTCACAAGGGCCCACTTCTTAAATTTGTCCAGGTCACTCTGGAGGGATCCTGTCCCTCAGGTATGCCAACCACACCACTCAGCTTGTGTTGCCAAGTCAACAGTTAAGGATCCCGTAAGGACTGCGGTACATCAGTGTGTACCTCTCACTGCTTGATCCTTATCTGCAGTAACTAAATTTGCTTGGATTCAAATACGATCTCAAGCCTGATACACCAAGAGGGCAGTGGGTATGAGGATGCTTTTGAGCCCCTGGGAAGCCTCCTCAGACCTGCCCAGCCCATCTCTGCACTGTCTGTCCAGCCCCTTCCTTCCCTCTGCCTCATGGATGCTTCACCTCGGCTGCATTAAACCCCAGCCTTTTTCTACCCCTCCCCTCCTACCATCACCGGTTGTTCTTAGACCAAATATTGGAGCAATGTGTCACTGGAGTTTCTCACGCCTGGAGAAAAGCAAGGAAAACTGCAGGACATTGTTTTAAAGCCCTTCCATTCAAAAAGTTAGCACAATTGAGCCAAGGACAACTTGAAGGTCATTAGAACAGATGCAAGAAAAAAGGCAGGGACTCCCTCAGCTGGCTGCCAAAGACTAGGGCGGCTGGGCTTGCTCTCTAGCAAGAGGCACTTCCAGCCTGTAGAGGTTTAAACACACTTCCAGCTCTCATAAAATGACAACATCACTCTACATTATGCCCTACCTAATAACTCTATCCCCTGCAAAACAGTTCAACACCACAGAGCGATCTCCTGCTTGTTCACGCAAGATGTTCTGTGAATTCCACAGTGTTTTCTATAGGTTTAGTGCTGAATTTACTGTCTGCAAAATGTTCTCTTTCTTCACAGAGAAGACACAGCTCTCTTTGAAGTCAAGCGAGTTTCTCTTGCGCTCTCTTGCCCGTCAAGCAGCACTCATCATGAGCTGACAGGGACAATATCTGCATCTAAAAAATGATCACAGACAGCACAGGCTGGTGTCCTCAACTGGACAAGGCAAATCTCACTTTAACACCGTCGAAACAAACCCTGGAAATAAATCCAGGTGTTACCTTTGCCAGCACAGACATATTGCTGCACATCAGTTAACACCCCGTAACTCACCTTCTTCTCTTCCCCAGTTGAAACTTCTTCCACGGACATCAGCTCTAGGGGTGAATTTCTGACAGGGCACTTGTCCACTAAACCTGACCTTGTCCCCACAGCCCACCCAGCCCTCGAGTCACCAAACTGCCTTTTCTCCTCAAGGGCTTCACAGATGTAAAGGGTGACTTCTCCTGCCTCGCTGCTGCTGAGATCTCACGCTAACCCTTTATGGTAAATAAGTGCACTTTGATTTTAAGGCCTGTTAATAAGTACGCACATGCACATACAGATACAAACAAGGCAGGTCAATGCTCTTACCTGAGCCGTTTCTACTCTCCGGATGGTTTTGTGAAAGATACTCTCCAAAAGCCCTCGCCGCTCTGCACATCCAAGCGTCACAGAAGGCAGTAAAGGAGAAAAAGAAAGAGATGGGCAATGGTTAAAGGCCAAGGCAAGAAGGAACAGTTCCACATCAATATACAGCTGGTTTCCTGGAGCTGCCTTTCCCTCAGCTTCAGGTCACACCAATTCAAATATGCTGCAATAGCAGTGGGTGCTCCTTGGTTGCACAGAGCAGTTTTTCCCTGGCCAAAGGGGAAACACTTGGACTGAAAGCCCAGGACTACTGCAGTCTTTAGCTTCTCTGGGGCAAGGAAAAAAAAAAAAAAAAAAAAGAAATGCACCCACATTAAACTTGCCCTTGTTTCTGTGATGCACACAGGAACTGGATCACTGTCTCTAACCACTCTAAGTTAACCCCTTCTGGCAGCCAGGGAAGAAGGTATCTCCACCCCAGCTGCAAGCATCACCACAGCCTTCTGCTCTGGTTCGGAATGCTCCTACCTGTGAGCTGTCGCAGCTCAGACGTTAATGCTAACACCCACTTCACCTACCTTAAACATAAGTTCAAGCACCAACTTATGTTGGTATGTGGATTACTGGACAATCTTATTTAAGAAACCCCCACAACAACCCACAAAAGTAGTTCTTGGTTCTCTGATGGATTCAGGTCCTGTGGATGACAGATCTTACCGAAATACAGTAGGAATCAGCTAGGCAGGGTGAGCTCAACCCTTATCACACATCAAGGCCTACACAAGAGAGGAAACCTATGAATATTCCAACCAGGGAAAAGCTTTCTGCTTGCAACCCACATAGGAAAGGAATCCTTGGTCCAGGCACACATTCCCTGGTCTACAGTAAATACAATCTCCAGTCTCTTACTGCCAGGACATCTGTAACATCCTGCTGCTGCATCTCTTCTCCTGGACCCCTTGGTCCTGTGACTCACGACAGCTAATGCCAGCTTTTCCTCAGCCATCCATTCTCCCTAGGTTTGTAGAACAATCTCTCCAAGGTCTGCAGCATCACAATCAGGCTGATATTTGGCAATGGACCGTCCAGGGCAGAGGATCACAAACAGTGAGACGGAACAGCCACCCACCTCCCCAGCAAGCCAAGCCAGAAACCCAGCAGCCAAGTACACCAGCATCTCTTGGGGGACAAGACAAAGACCCGCTGCAACGGGAAAGACTCTCCATACCAAGGCATCACACCCACTATCCTCTACCTTCAGAGGTGCTCAACCTCAGAACACCCCTCTCCAGTTCAAGCTGCTACAAAAACCTATGCTCATAACAGCCATTAAACATCTAAGTGGAAAATGGCTTTGATCTCCAAAAATAACCTTCTGCTTTACTACCCGACCCAGTAGCGTATCCCAACTTGTGCGGCCCGGATCTTCCCCGCTGCTTTTACACACCTCCTCCCAAAGAGGAAAAGATTAACAAAGCTAAAATGCACCTCCCAGAGCGACCAGAGCTGGAAGGAGTGAGAAGTCCATTTGTCATCCACAGCCAGCAACAGGGGATCGATATGAACGATGAAGAACGAGTAATTTAATCTCCCTGGGACTAAATTTCAGCACAGCCAAATGCAAAATGCTTTGGAGCAGTGCAGCTGGAGCTGTGTGAGAAGCAAGGTTTAACTTTCTGCGTCGTGACAGGCTAACACGCAGTGCTGAGGTCTTTTCTGTTTCCAGATTCTGGCCTGTCTAGTAGCAGGCTGCAGCTTTAGACACTAACCTAGGGTGACAAACTGTCCCAAACTGTCTTCCTCAATGTCAAATTACCCTCAGAGATGGTGACGCAGAAGCTCTGTCACTTGAAGGAGCTGTACAACGATCATACAATCCCTACTACAAAGAATAAAGGGGTGACCATCATGGCTCACCAGGACAAGCACCTCATGGATGTTCCTTACACCCACTACTTTTCTGTCTGGGCAAAAATCAGGACTTGGTCCTGGGGCAACACACAAGTGTAAAGTTGGGAACTAGAATGTGGCAACTTCAGGGAAGTGGTGGAGTCGCCATTCCTGAAGGGATTTAAAAGGTGCATAGATGTGACACTTCAGGATATGGTTTAGTGGTGAATTTGGCAGTATTAGGTTTACAGCTGGACTCAATGATCTTAAAGGTCTTTTCCAGCTCCAATGATTCTATGATTCTAACATCAAGCTATGTAGCTGCAAGAGCGCTTCTGCACTCCATCTTAGAGATGGTTAAGGCTCAGTCAACGCCATGGCTGATCTCACATAGCACAGGCGACAGCCCTGCTTTGAGTGGATGGCTGGGCTCGAGACTTCCAAGAGCTCTTCAAGACTTCTGGGACTCCAAGACTTCCCATGGAAGTGTCTGTCCTTGCAAGGCATCATCAACACCATTTATAAACAGGGCACTTAGACCCTTGAGAAAGACTTTGAAGCTTCTCTCGGGCATCAGCCATCATTCCACGTAGGAAAAAAATAATGAGCAAGATCTCAGGTAAATGACCAGTGTGAGAATGTGGCAATTTACACAAAAAAATGCTGAAGTGTGATGATAAACTTTAGTCTGTAGTAGCTCAAGAGCTCCAAGAGCATGTTAGTTCATCTATCATCCTCTCCATTCATCTCTGCCAATGCCCGAAGCTGATCTCACTGCCTTAAAATCCGAATCAATGCTCTACCCTTAGCGTGCAAACCACAGGCTCAAAAAAATCAGTACCAAGCACCTCCTAAGACCCAAAGTGCAAGTGGCTACCATGGAGCAGCACTGCTGCCCTCCAGCCCGCCTCGCTCCACAGTGAAAATAGTGTCTCTCAGAATAACGCCCCAAGTTTGAAGGTGCTGCAGTGTCTCTAACCTCACTCTCCCGTGTCCCAGGCGGTTGCTGTAGGAGGGTAAATTCCCAAGTGCCAGAGCACAGGCGCTGCCCAGACCTCTCCCTGCAGGTCAGCAGCGCAGCGCACAGAGCTGCTCAAGCTACTTGCAGTTCTGTCACTACCGCTCCACTTCTGCTGCTCTCAGACGCTGCAGGCCAACCCAAGAGCAAACGAATGTGGACACTTGATCACAGTTATCTAGCAACAGCTAATAAGGCAATGATGCCTGCACAGTACAATGTGCAACAGGGATTTTCCAGCCAATTACACCGCAAACTTCAGACTAATTTTTTTGCTTGTTATCTCAGTGGTTCCCTTCCACATTCCTGCTTCCCAAGTGCCATCAAGCTTCTCCTTGGCTGTGCCTCAGCGGATCTCCCACAGTTGTCTGCATGTGCCCTCTGCCAAGGGGAGGCTGCTGGCCATGCTAGCTCCGTATGCCCTGGCTCCCCTTGCCAAGCCTTTTGTGTTCCTGCTCTGCCCTTGCTGTGCTCACAAACACCCCAGTTTACCAGCATCTGCCCGTATCACTAGTGTGCCCCTTACCCCCTTCTCCTTGGCTACCCACCGAACTGATCAGAATAAGAGTCAGGGCAAAATTCAAACAGATGTCATCGAGTGGCTTGACGGGACTGAATGTAGTTCAAGTCCCGTCAAGCCACTTGATGACATCGGACAGAAAACCCTTCAACTGGGCTTGGAGCAGGGACAGCTCAGGATAATTTAACTGGCAAGAGATAGAAAAGAAAACTTACTTCACATAGCTGAGGTGAAGCAGAAAGTGTCTTACAGATACGCGGGCCGATGAGCTATAACCCTGAGTGTATGACACTGCAAAAGCTGCAGACAAACGAGCAGGTAGCACTGAGAGGTAATCAGCTGATGACACGACAAGTTTAGCCCTGACTCATCTAGAGAGAGGTTTTCATTTTAGTAGCAGATCCGATCTGCATGTGACACAGTCAGGACGGCTAGATTTAACAAAAGGACATCAACTGGGCACCGCAGCCTTGGTATGCTGTGCTGCGGACTCCAACCAGTAAAGACAAGACTGTGATTGCCTCACAGAAACCACCACCATCTTCTCTGGCTTCTTCTCCATCAGAATGGCAGAGGGTGGGATGGGGCAGCTCCAAGGTGGCTGCCCTTCTGAGGGCATTTTTCAGTACTCACTGTGTGTTAGATGTTAAAGCTGGACTGAGGTCTGGAAGAGAAACTGGGATTTTGCGAAGAAGCACAGAGAGTCCAGCTAGACATTTGCTAGAAGGAGGAAAGCTGCCAATAGCAAAGATCTCAATTACAACACGACGAGCACGGAGTAGCCTTCACGTCTCTGAAATAATCACATTGATGGGATAAAAAGAGCCTTGATGCATACCAGCAGCCATGAGAAATTGCTGCACACAAATTTATGCGAGCCACCCAACTGACGCTGAACCAAGCGAGGAGATACATGAAAGACCTGAGCTAACTCCATTTAGAGCACAGCAGCAAGCTAAACAAAACCAGGACTACTCAGGAGTATTACATGGAAAAATATAAAGAACACCCACCACCTTCCCGTATTCCTTCAGTAACACTGCCCAGAGAAGCTGCAGCAGGGGTCTGTTGTGACAGCAGCTGACAGAGCTGCATCTCGGGAAAACAGGAGAGAAAAGACCTCCTGCATCTCCAGGACCTCCGTCCTCCTCCAGCAGCAATCCTGCTCCTGTCACTACGTGGAAGAGGGGAACACTCAATGCACATCCACAGTTAACAGCGCAGTCATTAAAGACTGCTGACACCTACGATGTTTAAGCCTAATAGTAACAATGCCCTGACAAAAATTAGGTTTCTGAAATATCTATGTGGGAGATGGTAGCTAGAAGATTTTCATTTTAAATTTTAAAATTCTAAATTCTCACTCTCAAGAAAAGGGAAATGGGATGTCAGCAGTGGATCTTGAAGTCAAAGACCTCACAGTCTTGCAGGAATTTATCGTCACAAAGCTTGGACAGAAGGAGAGAGGACAGAGCAGGAAGAAGTGAAGAGAACAAGGTAATCAAAGCATGAGAGAGTTCAGATCATTCACAGGAAAACTCACAAGCAGAAAAAAAGGAATTCAGACCCCATGAAGAGCTGCCATCTAAGCCAAAAATTGTTCACACAGTCAGAAACCTGGGATAAGGAAAGCATTTAAGTAGCTTGGCATTTTGTCAGTGCAAGATTTACCCTTTCGCAGCAATTAGCACTTTGTGGCCCTGTTTAAACCCGCTCTCTAGTCCTCTCCGGTCAGTGAGGAGGGAGTGAAACCAAATTCTTCCCTCTCTGTGGGGTATCTTGGACTAGACACCAAAGTTCTGAAATTAAGTAAGACGAACCACACTCTCAAATGTTTCTTGCACTGACTATAGTAAAGAGAGAGGGTTCTGGAACACCCAGCAAAAGTCTCATGTCTGTTTGCTTGTGTTATTACACGCTTCCAAAGAAGAACTGGAGGCCAGGGTAACGCCAAGTGGAGCTTGCAGGAGAAGACTTATTTTATGGCCCCATCTGGGGTGCCAGTATTGGTCTGTCAGTGCCAAGGCAGCAAGGACAAAGAGAGCTCGTTTCAGAGAATCACAGAACAGTTTGGGTGGGAAGGGACCTTTCAAGGCCATCTAGTCCTACCCCTCTGCAGGGAGCCAGGACAGCAGGTTGCTCAGAGCCTCATTCAACCTGACCTGGAATAGTTCCAGGGATGGGGCATTGACCACCTCTCTGGGCAACCGGTTCCAAAGACTTTGGTTCTAAAGGCTTTGGTTCATCTGTGCCCTTGAAAGTGTGCTGAGGAAGCCAAGGAGCATGTGTCAGACACCACATAAGCTTGGACCCCAAAGACAACCTGCACCGGCCCAAACCGCTGCAGCCCGGGAGCTGTCAGCAGAGTGGCAGCACCAAGGTCATGATCAAGGACAACTACGTTATCCCTGCCCCAGGAGCTGCATGGCAAAAAACACACGCAGAAAGGAAAGACCATCCATGAGTGCAATCTCACATACGAGCACTTCAGATTTGATCCAAGCAACAGCACCGAGTCACAGTCGCTTCCCAAACACAGCGCACAGTTCGCTGCAAGTCTCTCAGGAGAAGTCAACGCTCCAGAGACCAAAGTTGGCAGCATCATGGATGCTCTCAACAATGACAGCACTGAGCAACTCAACTACACCATTATTTTGTATGAAGCTACTTAAAAGACCCAGCACACAACAAAGTGCGCGGAGCTTAATTAATTCTCCTGGGACAGGAGGCTCCCCTGAGTCGCTCTGCAGAGATTTTACTTTAACAATCTAGGGAGCTTGCACCTTCTGCTTGGATCACATCAGTCACGACACCAAACAAATGACGCTCCCTGCTCAGACAGTCATATGCACACGCACACACACCAGTTGTGCATAATAAACATACATCGGTGGCCACCTGGACTCGCAGTGAATTTCAGGAGATGGTTTTTCTTCCTACAGAAAAAGTCAGGAGCTATAGGAACAGGACAGAGCTCGGGAGGTGCGGAGAAACAATCCCAGGGCATCTCCTCCCGCAGCACAAGAACAGGATCCCGCGGCTGCCTACACGGAACCGCAGGGGACCTGACCATTGCAGCATTGCCACGCACACGGGGGATCCGAGTCCCTAGCCCTTGTGGGAAGGACTGAACAGTCTGTCTCTAACCTTATCTACTGTCCTGCAGAGTCCTCACTGTAGATGAGGAAGATGAGGATGTGGGGGACAGATGGAGGAGGACCCAGGGCAGAGCAGAGGAGCCATGTGTGATGTGCTCCGGGAAGCCTGGACAGCAGGTGGGTCATACGTGCTGTAGAAATTCTAACGGTGGCAGTCATCACATGAGGCAGAGACTGAGACATCCCTGGGTGGAGGCACACCGGCAGCACTTGTCCATGCACCTTCTCACCAGCACCTTCTCCATGCAAAGAGGCAATACAGGGAGCTCCTCGGTGAGTTCTTCGCCCTCCCCAAATGCTTTTTCGATTAGGTATTTCTAGTGCAGAGCATGAACAGGGAGATACATAAGAGCACCTGTCCTGCACCAAGGTCTATGAGACCAGATACTCCTCAAGGACTTCATGTCCCCCAGCCCAAGGCCACTCAGCTAACTTTTCTGGTCCAGCTACCACAATTCACACCATCAAGAGACACCTCAGAGCTCCCATGCAACAGGAGCAGCAGCTTCTCAGTATTTACAGCAGGTACTTAGAACCCCAGAGGCACCTGCTGGGCTCTACACAGTTGATGCTACTTGAGTAGCATCTGCCCATCCTGGTGTAGGCTACAAGCCATTGCATTCAAAACATATTAGTCGCTCTCACACACCCACACTACCATGTGAAATCTCACCGATTACCCAGTATGTTGTTTGTGTGACTGGCTGTCTAATCCCACACCCGGAGCCCCATTACAACAGTTGTGGAGCATTTTCTGTCAGTTCTGTATATGCACCTGGCTGATATCTGCCACAAGGAATCCCGCTCCCAGATCTTGGAACGCCGCTGAAAGCGCGCATGTCTTTGTTACTGGTTATGAACAGGGTGCATCATAGCATGGGGAAAAGTTCCAGGCTCTGCCTGGACAGCTTTCTCCAGTGGCACTCCAGACTTTGAAGGATGGATTTCTTTACAGCACAAAGACAGCAACAGATAGACATCTTTGGATCTCCTCTCTTCAAGCCATATGACTGTCTTTCCTCCCAGCACAGCAGAGATGCCGTAATGCTGAGTTACAGTCACAGAGAGGTGACTGAGACCTCTCAGCAGCACCGATCAAGTCCTACACATGACTCCGGGTTATTCTAACGCAATTTGGTCTAACACAAAGGAGATGTTATATAACGCAGCTGAAAAGTTTAATTCTTCCCGTGTTTTTCAGCAGCAAAGAGCTAGTCTGGGTGTAGCAGAGACGCTGACAGACCCCTTTGCACAGCTGTGCTGTAGGAGCAGCTACAAAGCTGCGCCAATGTCCCCAGAGTCACCGACGACGGCCGTGACACTTGCGCTGCAGCGTGGGAGAAGGGTCGCTTCCATCTCTCTGGGCAAAGGGCACCGTAGCAAAGCTCATCTGTCACAGCTTCTGAAACCCACATACAATCAAGCAGCAAATTCCTTTCTAGGATCTCCCACATTTGATGCTAAAAGCCATGGGACCAGACAGTCTGGGAAAGGTTACACTGCAGGACAAGCAATATAAACCCGTAACTGGCACAATACAGAGCCCAAATCTTTTAGCTGGTCGATGTACTGGCTTGGGACATTGCCGGAGAGGGCAGATCTGGTGGGTCCAGATTTTCACACAGTCGGTTTTCCGTTCAAAGGAGCAAGACCCCTTGACGAAAGCTGCTGACTTTGCCCTCGGACACACAGATGGCATTTCAGCAGACGAGAAACCACCGAGCAACCCAACCGTGCTTCCAATTCCCAAAGATCAGAAAGACCCAGCCCTGACAAGCCCACTCCTGACCTGCTCCTTGCCAACCTAGCAAACAAGGACCGCCGGATGATGTTAGCCAGGCCGGCAGCAAGGAGCGGGGACAGCCCTGGAGAGGAGTCACCTCCCCAGGGCCGAGGGTCGCTCCGTGCGGGGGGACCAGGGTCTCCCGCAGCCGGCTGCAGGTGGGCGGCTGCTGCTGGGGTGTCCGCGGCAGCAGCTGCCAGCCGGCCGTGTCCCGTGGCCGTGTCCCGTGG
>VZZY01012140.1:26592-185692 GCA_013400335.1 Eurystomus gularis | reverse complement strand
AGGGGCCGCGGCTGCCGCGGGAAGGGCGGTGGGGGTCCCGCCGCGCCGCGCTGCCCGCTCCTGAGGGGAACGTCCGGCCCGGGGGTGCTCGCTCCGGGCTCCGTCAGGAAGCGCACCTGCGAGCTGCAGAGAAAACCGGCCCGTTGGATCTAAAACCGCCCCGTGCCTTCGGTGGAGCCGGTGAGAGGCTTCACACGCGGTTTGTTTTCCGTGGCGGGGCAGTGGGTGAGCCCCGCGGCTCGCGGGGTGGACGCGGTCACGGAGGTTGTGCCGCTGGGTTTGAACGCGACTGAAGGGTTGACACAAGTGCCCGTTCTCCTGCCCTGGCCTTGTCTCCTCGGCCCGTCGCTGCTCAGCACCATCGTCCCAGAGCGGGTCCCAGGGTGGCACAGGAGTCCTCGGAGACAGCAGAGCATCCAGACACCTCCTCCTCCCAACTGTCACCTGCCAGAACAAACATCTGCCTCAAGGTCATCACATGCTTGCAATCACACCCAGCGCGGGAGCTGACCGGTGGCTTGGTCAGCCAAACCTCACAGGAGGTTCACAGAATCCCCAAACTGCTTGGGTTGGAAGGGACCAACGCTGATCTTGAAAGATCATCTAATCCAAACCCCCTGCCACGGGCAGCGATGTCTTGCAGTAGGTCAGGTTGCTCCAAGCCCCATCCAACCCAACCTTGGATGCTTCCAATGACAGGGCATCCACAACCTCTCTGGGCAACCTGTTCTAGGGTCTCACCGTCCTCATTGTACAAAATTTCTTCCTTATGCACAATCTAAATCTACCTTCTTTTAGTTTAAAACCACTGCCCCATGTCACTACAAGCCCTGGTAAAAAGTCTTCCTCCATCTTTCTCATAAGTCCTCCTTATTGAAGAGCTGCAAGAAGGGCTTCCTGAAGCTTTCTCTTCTCCATCTGAACAATCCCAACTCCTTCAGCCTTTCTCCACAGGAGAGGGGTGGAGAAAGCCCTCCACAGCCCTCAGATGAATTTCATGGATGTACGTTTGCACCACTGGGAGGGTTCGGAAAAGTGCTTTTCCTTGAGAAAGTGTTTTATGAATCTGCTTTTAGGGCACCTGAGTGAGTAGGGGCAGCAAGTGTTTAAATATATATGTTTTTATCTATCTATCTATTTATTTTATTTCTGTTATTTAAATATATGTGTTCACAATATATACAGAAAAAGCTCTTGGGCAGTGTCCCTGGCTCTGTGAGTGCACAAATCTCAGGAATTCAGGGCCAACTCATTCAACAACATTTCACAGAAGGGTAGAGGTTTTATAGATAAACTTTCTACAAGCTTTGTGAAAAGAGGCAGGCAAAGGAGGGAGCGACAGACGAACAGACACACCTTGTCTGGTCTGTACCTGGAGAAAGGCTGTAGCATAAGCCCCTGTTTGACTGTCCTCCAGAGATCCTGCATGGAAAAGACTGAAAGTCTGGGAAAAGAGTCAGCCTCGTCTCTCCATAGACTTCCAAAGTTACATCTGTAAGGAAACATATGAGAGTTTGAATAAATTAAATCAATTTGGTCTATTAATCTACAATTTGAAGAACAATTTGTGTAGAGAGCAGGAAAAAAAAGGTGAATAAGGAACCCAACTACCCTGGTGTGTGTGGACACAGGGAGAGGGAGGTAACTACCCCACCAGCTGGAATTCTACCATACGCTAGGGAATTCACCGCAAATACCAAACTTTCAGAAATGTATCTTTGCTTACACCCAAGCTGTGAGCAGAAGAAGTGCCATGTGTGCAAAACAAAGACATCCCCCTGCTTTTGAACTTAGACCAGCTGATGGAAGGAGAGGTGCTAAGTGACATCAGCTGCTCCATCGCTGCCCTTGAACGAGCTGCCTCCACGGCCCGCTCGCTCCACAGAGGAGAGTCGCTCCTCTTCCCCTGAGGTTTTGTACCTCAAGCAGGATGAGCCCAGCTCTGCTGCTACACAGGGCTCAACTGAGCAACAAGACTTCTTTAAACATCATAGTCTCCATCCCACGTGCTAATACTGGTGAAGGGATTTAGGGCAGGTACCCCTCGGTCCTGCGTGGTGGAAGCAAGTGTGGGAGAGCTGGTGCATGCTCATCCAGTTCGATGCCTGGCCTTGCTTCATGCCCCTAGAAACACAGAGACGCAGAGGACCGAGGTGCGCACACAGTCAAAAGAAGGGAGAAAAGATAAATACATGGAATACTTTAAAAATAAGGTCAGCCTGAGCCTTTTGACTGTGCTTCCCCCCTTTTTTCCTCTGTTAATTAGAGGGGAAGAATGCTCCTTGCTTCTGTGTTTACCTATTTTGTCAGTTGTGGCAAATGCTATTCTTTAAAAATGCAAACACCACCCCCCAAAAAACCTGACGGGTCTGCTCTGTCCCTGACATAATCACCACCAGACCTACCTGGAAACACCCCAAAGTTGCTCACAGTGACATTTTTCAGGTACAAATCAAAACCCAGCGCCAGCGCATTGGATTTCTTCCCACAGACGATGACTCCCATTACCTCTACTCATGACTATCCGCCCGCCCCCACCCCGTTTTTTGTTGCACCGTCATGTCACCAAAGAGTTTCTACAACAGAACGTGAGAGAAAGTCCATCTGGTTTTAGGGAGCACCTTAAAAAAAACTGTAGAGAACTTGAGCTGTGCAAGAAGTTACAGCCTCAGTGAAGCACTGTCCAGTACTGCCAATTCCCAAAATTAAGAAGCAGGGATGCCTCTACCTTCATCCTGGTTTTAGACCACTCTCTGCCATATTTGTGCCTCTTGGAGCTCTCTCAAACTCCCCTTGTCCATTCCTCAACAAGGTCTCACTCTTTGAGGCTTGGAAGAGTCCAGCCCAGTGTGGGGCTCACTTCAAAGGCACATTGACTGCTCAGGGCTTGGCCAGATGGGTTTTGAAGACCTCCAAGGATGGAGATGCCACCACTTCTCTGGTCCATGTCACAGGGCTGCACCACTCTCACAGGGGAAGATTTTTTCCATATATCTAAGGGGAATTTCTCTTGTTGCCACAGGTGCCCCCTGCCTGCTGGGCTGTGTGCCCTTGAGAAGTGCCCAACTGCATTGCTCCAGAGTGCTCCAGAAGCACTGACCCTCTCCCTGCGGTTTCCTCTCTTGCTCTCTGCTCCTTCCCTACCTTCATTTAGGGTTTTCTCCCTGCCTTTGGGTTTCTTGCAGGTATTTGGGCGTCTGCATCCTCCACAGAAGAGGAGGCATCAGGCCTCCAGCTCATTACAGCTGGAGAGATGCCTTTGCTTCGTGCTAGGAAAAAAGTCAGGCGAACCAGGCAGACTGTTCCCCATCACTTCTCCATGGCAACAGGCCTTCCAGACGCACGCACGTAGGCAAACAGGCCGAGGAGGCAGGGAGCACCACGGTCCCTCCACCCAAGCCCTAAATCTCCACTCATGGGCTCTCTCTGCTGAGCTCATGTCATCCTAGGGGAGCATACCCCAAAACAGCTCCCAAAATAATCATAGCTGGCCTGAGAAATGCTTGCCTCCTTCCACCCGTGAAGGTCCAATATCCTGAAGCCCAAGCCAGGCAAAATTCATCCTGGCCAGTGATGACTTTTGTCCATATAATTGTATCACACGTGAAAAAGCTGGTATCTCAGCATCCCGCCAAACCAAATGGCACGTCTCTGTCTGGTGGGAAACCCAGAGCCTTACACTGGTGGAGTCCTGCTCTTAGAGCAGGCTGACATGAGATGGCCTGATGATTGTCAGACTTTGAGGATCCAGTCTTTTTACGTTTAGAAAAGCCATTTTTGTCAAAACAACCAAAACCTGTGTCTCCTGACAAGTTACAGGCAAAAAAGAAGAAATAAGGCAAGCAAAAAAACCTCACAGGAACAACTCGCAAAAGGCAAACAATAATAAATACTTCTTCAAACACCCCAAGGACAGGAAGCCTGCTGGGAGAGTCTGGAAAGTCAGAAGTTGGCCAGAGTGCAAGAGGAGCATTCGCAGGAGATAAGGTCAGAACAGAAAAACAATGAATGTTTTGCATCTGTAGTCAGTGAGAAAAAGCTTGGAGAAGTTCCTGCACCAAAAGCCATCTTTATATGGATGTGGCATTAGATTTGGCTCATGTTCAAGTGTCAGCAGAAGAAGCTGAGGAATAAAAAGCCAAAGCAAAGAGTGCAAATTCACCAGACTGAGATGGTTCACCCAAGTGCTCAGGAACTCAGAGATGAAACAGTTTAATTACTTCATTATAGCGAGTAATCACCGTGCATAACATAGCCGCGGCGTCCGAGAGCTTCAAGGTGACAAATGGGATGGGTTTGGGGTTATTACGGACCATGAAGTCTGAGGTCCCTCTGGGCAAACTGACAGAAATTGTAATAAAGAATACGACCAGTACATGGTTGGAAACATCTGAAATACTGGGAAGAAAAAAGTTGGTTTCCCTTGAATAAAGGAATGCTTCATAAATCTATTAGAGTTCTTGAGAGGAGTCCATAAGCACGTGGTACAGGCTGCCTGGATTCCCAAAAGGTCTGCCACGGGAGTTTCTTACCGAATCGCAGCTACCACGGGATTAACGGAAAAGGCTTGAAACAGATAAATAATTGGTTAAAGGCTTCTCAATAGGCAGGCTCCTGAGTGGAGGGAGAACTTGAATGGAGCCCCACAGGGACCTGCGCTGGGGTCTGCTCCCTTCAGCATATTCAGAAATAATCTTGAAAAGGCATTGAAAGAAGGGGTGCCAAAGCTTGCTGGTGGTGCTAAGGTATCCAGGGTCATAAATACATGAGATGCTGCAAAGAATTATACAAAGACCTCGTGACAGCGAATTACTAGGTAATAAAATGGCTCAGGACATCCAGAGCAGGTAATGACAACGACGGGCACACAGGAGAAAAGCAGCCCCAACTTCAGGGGCACAGTGCTGGGCTCTGCTCTCATCTGTACCTCTTTTTCTCCCAGGTTCATCTGAATATCATCCTCACCCAAGCTGCATTTGTGCCTCCCACACTAGTTGTTGGCTTTGGAGGGAGCACAGACCCCAGAGGGGTCCCCAAGGGACCTGGCTGTATGGTAAGGATAAAACCAGGACTGAGCAGGATGTTAATGGCCACATGAAAAGGCCGTAGCTTCTGTGGTCCAAAGAGAGACCAGGATTGCTTGTGGTCCCTGCAGATAAGATGGTCACATGTAGTTACTGGGAAGGGCAGAGTGACGGGGTCGGTAGTGCCGAGGGAAGTGTGGGACCTCCTCCCAGGGACACCGCCCAGGGCTCTATGTCACCATGGTGCAAGCCAAGGTGCAGGTGCCTCCCTGGAACGTGATGTGCTGAGACCGCAGAGGTGCTACAAGAGGACTGGCTCAGGCAGGGACATTTTTAACCCCCTTCTCCTATTGTTCTGCACAAAACAACTGGCCCAAATGCGTTGATAATGGAGAGGCAAAGCACCAGGCTGAAAAGGGAAGACAAACTGGTGTGCCCACTGCCCATAAACACGGTGTCCCAGTTCAGCTCTTCTGACAAGTCACAACATCCCTGAGAAATGGTGATAAACCCAGTGCAGTGGGGGAACTGTCGGGGTTTATCTGTGTGGTGCTGTTTGGAAAGAGTTCGAGGACAACAGTTATGGCCAACTGCACTGGGAAGCTCAAGGTCTCCCAGGTACCAGGAGGTCACTCAAACATCATCTCCCCACCTTCCCACTTGGCCAATTTAGTCACTTTGAGATGTTGCTGTTGAATTCATTGATTAGAAACTCCATTCTAATGAGGCACTGTAAGAAATAACTTTCCCAACACTGGCATAATTAAAATTGGGCAATCCATCACAGAAGCAATATCAATAGCTAACAAGTTGGACTTAGTCAAGAATTATGGTTTTGCTTTGAGTGGATTCATTTAGTCAGAGCTGTTCTTAAATGGCCAAGCGTTTGACATTAGAAAGTCAGAGCTTGTCCAAATGCAGTCCAAAAGATAGTTCTGATCACTTCTTCTGAACCAGCTGGGATACAGACCACTCAGACCCAAGATTAGGCCAGCTCAACCTCAGCTATTTTTAGTAAAAGACCTAATCAGTAATTATCAGGGCTGGATACAGCCTCTCAGCCTTGCTTTCTGTTGCATGACATGTCCCAGCCCCGATGCACTAATGAATCCACTGTTGGTGGGGGAGGAATTCAGACCCTTTAGACCCTGATCAGAGGGTTACTTGTGCTCACAGATTAAATCCCCTCCTCAACCCACCTAAATCACTGTGTCTGCCCAGATCTTCTAATTTTGCCAACATTATGAAGAAGTCAAATATTATTTTACATGATCTGTCTGCTCCTGCACAAGGCAGCAAGGTCCTGCACAAGTCAGAAGCAGCCCTGGTCCAAACTGGAGATTTGGAAGGGAGGATCTGTGCTTATCTGAGGGTGGAGGACATGGAAAAGCAGAGCCTTTCTATCCCAAATTTGGACAAAAGCAATGCTGAAAAATACCTTAGAGCTTTCCTTCCCATGCACAGACACAGTGTGGGGGGATTTGAGGGCTGGTGCACTCTCCTGGGATCAGTGCAGCAGCCCATTAACAGCAGTGCTCAGGGCACAGCCCAGCACTTGTGCTGGCTGAGCGTGGCTTGGAGGGCTCCATGTGCTGCTGCGCCCCGAGCTGGGCTTGTAACACAGGGGTTTTCATAGCATCACAGAATGGTTTGGGTTGCAAGGGACCTTAGACCTTATCTAATTCTGACCCCCCTGCCATGGCAGGGACACCTCCCACTAGACCAGGTTGCTCAAAGCCCCGTCTAACCTGGCCTTGAACACCTCCAGGGATGGAACATCCACAGCTTCCCTGGGCAACCTGTGCCAGTGTCTCACCACCCTCACAGTGAAGAATTTCTTCCTAATTATCTAACCTAAATCTACCCTCTTTAAGCTTGAAACTGTTACCCCTCATCCTATTCCTACACTCCCTGATCAAGAGTCCCTCCTCAGCTTTCCTGTAGTCCCCTCTAAGTACTGAAAGGCCACAAGAATGTCTCCCTGTAGCCTTCTTTTCTCCAGGATGCACAACTCCAACTCTCTCAGCCTGGCCTCATAGGGGAGGTGCTCCAGCCCCCTGATCATCTTTGTGGCCTCCTCTGGACCCACTGCAAAAGGTCCATGTCTCTCCCATGCTAAGGACTCCAGAGCCGGACACAGTACTGCAGGGGGTTCTCAAGAGAGTAGAGTAGAGTAGAGTAGAGTAGAGTAGAGTAGAGTAGAGTAGAGTAGGAGTGGCAGAGTGACCTCCCAGTGACAGACAGACAGCTGAGCTATGTTTCCCTTGTACCCCAACCACAGAGCAGCTTCATCAGCCCCCACTGACCTTCCAGGCTGGATTAGACAATGGCTCAGAGCAGGAGCTCTTCCAGGGTGGGTTCAGTGGCAGCAGCCTGGCTTCCCACTGGGAGACTCCCACAGCAGCACTGACTTGTCCTGGGTCTGTCCAGCTCTGCAAGCACAACCTGAACGGACTGTGGCTGCTGTTCAGAGAGACGGGAAGGTGATGAGGCTGCGGGATTTATTTCACCACCTTCTTGCTGAGAGCAGCGCAGGAGCCTTAGCAGCTCCCTCTGAGCAGACATCAGAGATGGGGAGGGCAGGCTTCAGCTTCACACCATCCCACCACAGCCCCTGGGGCTGGCAGTGCCTTTCCCTGCTCCCGCGGCACCGCAGCACAGCACTGGCACGGCACGGCCCAAGTGGGAGGCATCACGCTACTTAAAGAAAATTATGGTGCTGGCCTTTTCATTATGTTGCCCAGCAAATGTTCCCATGAAATATAGGCCTAATTATCTACCCACATTCAGATTTCTCTAAGATGCAATTTCCTTCGGCTCTGTGGAGTTTTGCTTTCCTTCTGTGGATCTCATGATTGAAATACACTCAATTAGCTGTTACTCTGCTGGCTGAAATCTTGAGCTGCCTTCCCGACAAGGCTGCTCCATCCAGGTCTCGCTGGCGTTACAACAGCCAGGTGACACAAGCTCACGTGCGAGGCACAAAGAGGTCTCACCACTCAATCATCCCTGTTATTTCATAGGCTCATACAATATACTGGGTTGGAAGGGACGTCTGAAGGCCATCTAGTCCAAGCCCCCTACAATAAGCAGGGACATCTCTATCTAGGTCAGGTTGCTCAGAGCCCCATCGAGCCTGACCTTGAATGTCTCCAGGGATGGGGCCTCCACAACCTCTCTGGGCAACCTGTCCCAGTGCTCGACCACCCTCATATTAAAGAACATCTTCCTAATGTCCAACCTAAATCTACCCTTTTCTAGCTTAAAACCATTACCCCTTCTCCTGTTGCTACAGACCCTCAAGAACAGATCTCTTCCTGCCTTCTTATACCCTTTCAGGTATTGGAAGGTCACTATAAGGTCCCCCCAGAGCCTTCTCTTCTCCAGGCTGAACAGCCCCAACTCTCAGCCTGTCTTCATAGGAGAGGTGCTCCAGCCCTCTAATCATCTTTGTAGCCCTCCTCTGGACCCTCTGCAGCAGGTCCATGTCCTTGTGCTGGGGGCTCCAGAGATTGGACACAGTGCTCCAGGTGAGGTCACACCAGGGCAGAGTAGAGGGGCAGAACCACTTCTCTGTTTATTAGGTTTGTATTACAAGTGGGAAGGGCTTGAAACGTGAAGTATTAAACAAACCTGCCTTGAAACGTGACCCCAGAAGGCTAAAGTAATTTTCTCAATGCAACACGCCTTGCTCCAGGTAGATCAGAGCCAGGCAGACTTAGTCCTGTGCATGCACACCAATTCATAAAGTAGTAACAGTAATAAAAATAATAGTGATGATTATATAGTTCAGGCACTTAAGGGAGGATAAGAGCATGTCCATCCCTATCAGCTGTATAAACCCTTCCATCCTTCCTCAGATCCCTCTGTCCTTTCCCAAACCCCATCGTGAACACAGCCAGAGCGTTTCCGTCGCTGCATTCCAGCCATGCAGTCCTGCTCTCCATCTTGTGCCAGCAGAAAGTTTTGCTTCTTGCTGCCAAGGCGGTTTTCTAGCCACTTACTGAGCCCAAGAGGACCTGAGAGCCAACACTGGGCAACCATGCACAGAGTCTGTGATGTTCAAAACCAACCCACGCAAGTGGAGATGCCAAAGAGCCCAAAGGAAGGAGATGGTTCCAGCACGGGAGGTTGTTGTGTGCTGTGTCCATCCCTTGGGTGGGATCATTTCAGAAGCGTGCTCCTAAGTCCCTGCAAAGGAACTCACGCTGCCCAGGAGAGGAAGACTCTGGGTGAGACACCGTGTTTCTGAGTCAGGAGAGCTGACAGGAGAGTGGGCATTTCAAGAGCAGTATAATATTAAATACCTCTCTTTTTTTTTCGTAAAATGATACAATGGGTGGAGAAAAACAAAAGAAACAAGCATTGGCTGTAGCAGGAGGGAGGGTTTGAGCAGGATGGCAACATCCTTTCATTCCTAGCAGCTAAATCGGTGGCACCAAATTGACATAAGCCAGTCCCTCAGAATAATCTACAGTAAATAAAACCAATTGATATAACAAAGGCAACAACAACGCAGATATTTCATACAGGGAAAAGATCCCTCAACTTCTCCACAGAAGTGCAGGAGCACTGGTGTGAAGGCTTTCTGGAGGTCTTTGGTCCAGCTGCCTGCTCAAAGCAGGACTGTAAAATGATGCAGCAAGGGTTGGACATGGTGTGGGGTTAGATGTGGTGTTGAGGGATATGGTTTAGGGGAGAACTTGTAGAGTAGGGTCTTTTCCAACCTGAATGCTTCTGTGATTCTATGTTGCCTAATCCAGAGCAACTTTGTTTGGCCAAGCTGTGACACTCCTGCTGGATGGTGATCCCCCTCCCCAGGGGGACGTGTTCCCATTCTGCACCACCCTCCTGGTGAAGGGAAGCTGACTTTGCACCTAGCAGAGACAGGTTTTACTCCCAGGGTGCCCAGCACCAGCAGGGACCATTCAGCAGCTGTAGAGTTGCAGGACTCGGCCCTTACAAAGGAGGTTCCTCAAGGTCGGGATTCCCAAAACAGCTCCAGGAATGGATCTGGTGGTAATTGATTGCTCAATGATTCAGTGATTACTCAGTTTTTGCTCCATCCACACCCTCAGTATTTCATTGTTTGGCCAAATAACAGTCTGACTTTGTCCTGACATTGGTACCACGCAGCAGCAGAAGAGCTGAAGTTTGAAGTGGCTGTGTTGCATTTAAGGTGGCAGAAAAAAACATTGCTTCTAAAGGAAAGTTTGTGTGACTGTATCCCTGCAAACATCTCACTCCTAGAGCTCTGCCCCACACCATGTCCAACCCTTGATGCATCTAGAAGTGCTGGGCACAGAATGGAACCATTTCAAGCTCTCTCACACATTTACCATTACTGTTGGCAAAAGAATCATAGGATCATTTAGGTTGGAAAAGACCGCTAGGATCAAGTCCAATCTTCATCCCAACATCTTCCTGACTACTAGACCATGTCCCAAGGCACCACATCTACTCATTTTTTGAACCTTTCCAGGGATGGTGACTCCACCACTGCCCTGGGCAGCCTGTTCCAGTGCCCAACCACTCTTTCAGTGAAGAAAAAAAAAAGGGCTCAGGCAGAGCTGGAAATGCAGCACGCAGGCTCCACAGAGCCCAGGGCAGCTCCCGCCAACACGGTGCTTCCACTGATCACGAGGCCGCACGAGACAGCCGCAGTCGTGAGCTGGGGATGGATCCTGCAGAGAGCAAGGCCAAGGAGCAAGGGGAAAAGCGGGTAGAAACGTACAGGGAGGATGACTCAGAAAGCTCAGCTGGAGAATGAGGAGAGATATGTTTCGCCTTTCCCTCTTGCAGGGCGGAAGGGAACTATTTGCGATGGTTGTGGCAGAAGGAGTGAGAAGGTGAGAGGGAGGTGAGGAGAAAGGAGAGCTGGGCTTTGCTGCGCCATGTGCATCACGGCGCCTTCCACGGCTCCTCTCTCTGGCCTGAGGTACATACCTGTGTCTGTGCCAGTGGCCAGAAGCAGCGCTGGGCAGCACGGGGAGGTTCACGCGGGGCTGCGCACACTTTTGGGGCCATCAGCAGCTCCTGGCCACCATGAGGGTGAGGCAAAACAGGTGCCATCTGCTTCAGCTGGGTCTTCGCCAAAGGCGCAAGCGGTAAAGGGTAACAAACTCCGTATCTGCAAATACAATAGGAAAAGAGCGGCTACGGTGTGTGTGGTAGGAGAAGTGATGCCTTCTGATGTCCCTGCCCATGCCCCACTTCCAAGCAGTCCTGCGGGGAGGAAGAAGAGCATCCCTCAAAGGTTTGCAGTGAAATCAGATGGGTGCTGAGTGAGATTCCGGAGGGAGCTTGGGACAGGCAGCAGCTGAATCTGTCGCTGTTCTGCAGGGAAGGACCTGGGTGCTGCTGCAAACCCTCAGCTGAACCAGAGCCAGAAGTGTTGTGCTTGTGCAGAGAAGGGGAAAGTCGCAGCATGAGAAATACTCCAGAACATGCCACCGTGCACGGGTCTGGCCCGACACCAGCCGGGGGGCCTGGCCCAGCGCTGGCTGCAGCATGCCAGGGGAGATTTGGGCTGCCTGGAGAAGACTGAGGGAGCACCAGGAGGGGTCTGGACGGTGTGAAAGTGCAGCCTGTGAGCAAAGGCTGAAGTGGGACCGATTCACCCTAGAAAAATTAAAGGCTTGAGGGGAGCCACAGCAACATGCTCCAGTTACATACAAGGCTGAAGGCAGGACAGGACAACAAGCAACGGGGTTAGACAGTGATGGGGAAATTCAGACCTAAAGAAGAACCGTTTCAGGACAGTGAAGCCGTGGAACAGAGTGCCAGGGAGGGCAGAGGTGGTCCAGCATGGGGAGAGCAGCTCAGGTGCTGTAGTGTGTGTGACCAGCCAGAGCAGAGCCTCCCTTGGGCACCAGGTCAGTTGGGATGGTCTGGGCACAGCCACTCCAGCCTGCTTTGCCAACGTGCTATGGAATCCCGTAACTCTCCCATGGACTGGTATGGCTTGTTCATCTCTTCATCACTCACGGCACCAGCAGCTTCACCAAATTCACAGAGATGGTGACAATTATGAGAAAAATTGAAGGGGAGAAAAACCCCTGTAGAGTGGGAAATGAGCAGCTCTTTGAGTAGAGCTTGCAACGGGGCAGAAAAGCTAATATTGCAGAGTCGAGAAAATAGAACTTTGTCTGAAAGCCCATCCTGTAAGTTGGTAACCTGAAAACAGCAACTGGAAGCAAAATGATAATATATATGAAGAGGAAGAAAGTAATAGATACCAATCAATATGCAGCAATCGCCACAATGAGCTGTGCAGCAGAGATATTGACAGAGGAGGGTGAACGGACGGAGGAAAATCCATCCCTGGCAAAGCCAAGACCAGCAAGAAGTTGTTCACTAGATACATTAGAAACAAAAGAAACATTAATGATGTTGCAGGTTCGTTTCATAGACTTAGAGAAGCATAACAAGATTTTGGTCAGGAGCAACCTCAGGTGCCTCTGGGCCAACCTCCTGCTCGAAGCAGGACTGATGTCAAAGCAACAGCACCTTGCTCAGGGATCACCCAGTTAAATTTTGAAAACCTCCAAGCATGGAGAAGTCACGGCATTCCTAGATGAGGAGGTACATTGCTAGCGACAAGGCCCTCAGCGTGTCTCTTCTGCATTTAGAAAGGATGGGAGTGTGAGACATGAGGATGATGAAATCCTCTCTGGTCTGCTAACAACCAAGAGCATCTCGGGGGACATCAGCAGCTCCACATGGTGTGCACCTGAGCGCCCTGGAGCAGGGTGCTGAGCTGAGCTGCCTGCACTCGCTGCTGAAAAGCTCGAAGCCTGGGGAGATGCCAGGTTTGGCAGGACGCTAACGTGGTGCTCGGCAGGCAAAGCAGGTGCCCTGGTTAACAGCTGGTAGGTCCAGTGTGACATTCAGATTGAAAAATGGAGAGGACTCAGAGGATCCAATTAATATAGAATTCAAGGATTAAAAATACACCCATCCGTGTGGTGTAATGGAAAATGTCTTGTCAAATGAGCCTCATTTCATCCTTGGAGAAAATTACAAGTTTGTAGATAAAGGTTACCATGTAGCCATTATTTGCTTAGCTTTTGGCAACATGTTTGACTTAATATCATATGACACCCTAATTACAAATTTAGCACTATACAACCTCAATAAAGCCCCCATTAAATGGATGGAGAGCTGCAAACCCATCTCCAAAACAAGGAGTCATCAGTGAACAGAGATGATTTCAGTGGGATTCTGCAGGAGTCGGTCCCAGCCTGACACTAATCAATGTTTTCATCATTGATTGAGAAATGAGCACAAAACACAGCTGATAAATTATACAGCTGCTGGAAGCAGGAGGACTGGCAGAGAATAATTATGACAGAGAAGTTATACAGAGCAACTGGGATCTTTTCTGTGCACAAACCCATTTTCACTTGGCAGTGTTAAAATAGGCCAGCTTTCCAATGGCAGCGAAGGAAACGTTCCATCCAGAAAAGATGGGATGTAAAAAATCTAGACACCAGCAGGGGAAGGGAAGTCAAGGGCAGTTGCTTTTGCAGCACTGCAGCAACCTGGCGCTGGCCCCGGGGGCAGAAATTGGAGGAAGAGGATGGGGAAAGAGGGACTGTCCTGGCTGTGCTTTTCTGCGCCACAAGGAGCGGTGGCCACAGAGGGGACAGCTGATATCCCAAAGGAGATGGACAAAATCCCAAAGAGGAGACAGACAAAGTCCCCGAGCTGCAGACACCCCATGGGGTGCAAGCCACGGGGCTGGAGCCCGTCCCTTCTACTACTACGAGCTCTACTACTACCTACTACTTCCAGCTCTACCTTCCTGCAGTGCAGGGACCTGGCCATGCTCGTCCCAGCAGCACGCTCCAGCCGCTCTTCCCCATCCTCTTGGCACCATCCAAAAGTGTGGCACTAAACCAAAAGCACTCTTTCCTAAGGGAAAAAAAATTGGTTTCCTGAGTTCTTGCATCAGGCTTGGGTTACATTCCTCCCCCAACATTATTTTCTGCCACTAAGTGTTGACGCCCATATAACAAAGGGAAGCTGAGGTGGTTTTCTGAGGAGGTGGATGAGGAGGCTGGAGATGAGACATCCAAGGTTCACGGGTGGGTCTTTGCAATGAGCAGGGGCCCTGCTGCAAGTTGCCTCGTGATGCCTTATTTGCACCGCCAGCAGAGGCTTTTTCTTGGGTGGATTCTGGCCCCGCAGCCCAGAGGGACTTTCCATCACCTGCTCCTAAATCACCCCCAGCAGCCCAAGGGTCCCAGTGACGCTCCCGGATGGGGCCAGGATCAGGGCATCTCACAGCCGAAGCCCGACCCGGTGAGGCCACGGCCCTTCCCAGCTGCTGGGGAAACGCTCGGCTCTGCCGGTATTTTTAGCTCTGTTCTCCGTATCGCTCGAGTTCATGGCGTGACCTAGTTTGGCGAGGCAAAGCGCTCGCCCCATGGGGTCCCTGCTCGGCTGCGTGCTGGGGAGGAGGCCAGCAGCCCCAGGAACGGCTCCTCGGGGACACCGTGGCCCCACACATGGTGCTTGGGCTCCCTACGGATCTGCACAGCCGACCCAGGAGCAGATTTTGGGGAGGAGGAGGAGGGTCCCGCGGGAGCCAGGGCTGCCTGCAGCGAGGACACGTGCAGTACCCTTGGGTGGGTGCTGCTCCGCAGGGACTCAACAGCCTTTTTCTTGGGGCTCTGCACTTCCACTTTTTTCTTGCCTCATGCAAAATCAGCAGCGCCCAGATCAGCCTGGACACAGCCTGGATTTGGGCCCCCGAGGGAATGGCCTTCAACAGCTCCGCTTCCCAGACGGCCAAACTCTGCAGCCAGCCCGGCTGGTCCCTACAGAGCCCGTCCAGCTTGACTCCAGCAATGGGAACAGAGCTGCTGTGATGCATGATCTGTGCCCAGGCTTTGGTGTCCACCCTGCCCATGGCTCTGGCCAGGATGGGGCTCAGCCTTGGCATCACTTGGCAGCTGATGCATCTGCCCTGACTGTCTGTAGAGCCTTTGCCAAGAGCTGCCACGGGGCTTGATGGCAGGCTTGGCTCCCTGAGTCTGTGCCATCATGGTGCTTGAGGGACGGGGGCTGACAGGGTGCTACCAACCACAGCAGCCAGGTACTATTTTAAATCATCCGTCCCCTGCCAGGGCTTTAAAATCCCCACTCACCACCCCAGTTTTACTGCGAGGACATGAGCATGAGCGCTCTCCTCCCACGGCCCATGTCACACCGAGGAACAGCCGCAGTGCAGACACCATCTCCATGAACTTGGCAGCTCTTGGGCACTTAGAAAACCTCCTTCCTGACACTTGGACTGCCTGGAAGGTTCATTGCTTGCAGAAGAGGAGTTCCAGCAAGAGGCACACTCACATTCACAGAATCCCAGCATGGGAGGCACCTCTGGAGATCATCTCATCCAACCCCCCTGCTCCAGCAGGTCACCCAGAGCAGGGGGCCCAGGATCGTGTCCAGGCACGTTTGGAATCTCTCCAGAGACGGAAACTCCACAACCTCTCTGGGCAGCCTGGGCCAGGCTTGGACACCCTCGACCCACTTCAACCCCTGCAAGGCTCAGCTCTTCCCTCTGCTTTCAGGAACCAGAATCTCCCTCACCACCAGGTACGTGTCCCAGCAGGAGCCTTGAAGGTGGCAGGAGCTGGCTGGGCCGGGCAGCCCCACACCGGCACCCTTGGCTGCAGCCTGGGCACCGACCCAGGAGGCCGGCACGACCTCCTCCTCCTCGCCAGCTCTTTCCTGCCTCATTACCCCTGAAATCCCGGGGGTGCCGCGCTTTGCCAGCCCCGCTCTAAAAGCTTTTCTGATCTCTGCTTTGTTAAAAGCTTTCTATTTCCAGCGATGGAGCCAACGGAGGGGAGGGATTTTACAGCCCCCGGGTGACTTGGTGCCATGGCTGAGCCACGGGGCAGCAGCTTAAGGGATGTCCCGAGTCAGGCCGGCATCGCCCAGCTCTGCGGTGGGGACAGAAGTCACCCACCAGCCACTTCCAGTAATTCAGCGCCTATTTCAGGAGAGGGACAACAGCAACACGTGCTGTGGGAACAGCCCCACACCAGCAGGAGAGGGGAAAGCACCAAGACAGGACTGCGAGTAATGAAGCCAAGGACAACAGAGCTGGCACACATGTCCTTCCCTGCCACATCCAACCATGCGAGACCCAACGCACCGCAGAGCCTGGACAAGTTCTCACTCAAAAAGAGCAGAAATAACCCTCCTGGCAATGGCAGCGACTGGCTAAACCTGCCACTGAGCGCCTCTGCCTTGAGGCACCATTAGTCACCCGAGGACAAAGACTTGGGCAACTCAGCCCACGAAGAGGTGGCCGCACACGTGCCCGAGATGGAGCAACAAGCATTATACTGGTTGCAAGTGTAGCCGCGGGCACAGCCACCACCAAAAAGCACCCCGCTGTGCCTCGCGGAGCCCGGCGGGTGCAGAGCACCCGGACAGCCAATGTCAAGGGCACAGGGGGCATTTGGGGCTACCTGTGACCACCCGCAGTGGCCCACGCAGCAGCAACGGGCTCAAGCGCAGAGCTCACCTGTCCTGCCCGGGGATGCGCGGGCAGGTCAGGGCTGCTGGAGCCGGGCACTAGCCTTAGCTGACGTACCCTCTGGGGCTGTGTGTCACATCTAATGAGCTGCCTTCGAGGACAAAAAGGGGCATTTATGGTACATTTAAAATTAATGCACATTTGGAGTTCTTCCTGATCCCAGATTGTACACCGCATGAGTGCTCTAGCGCTGAGCCGCGCTCATCCCCGCGAGGACAGCATCGCCCGCTGGCACCGCCGAGCCTGCCCCCCCGACAGACACCACTGCTAAAGACAAGAGAGCCTGAAGTGTTTCCAGCAGCATCGTTAGTGTTCGTACCTCATGGGCACCAAGTCCTGCCCAGTGCCAGGGCTGTCCTGTGCCACCCAGGTAGGCTCGGGCTCAGCACGGCGTGGTTCTCTATTGAGGACACGTTGGACCAAAACATCACTCGTCCCTGATCAACCTCTGCCTTTCCAGAGCTGGAATCACAGAATTACAGAATTATTGGGGCTGGAATAGACCTCCAAGATGATCAAGTCCAGCCTATGACCCAACACCACGACATCAGCTAGACCATGTCACTGACTGCCACATCCAGTCTTCCCTGAAACACCTCCAGGGATGGCGGCTCCACCACCTCCCTGGGCAGTCCATTCCAGTGTCTAAGAACAGTGTCTAAGAAGGACCATTGTCTTCCTGATGTCAAAGGACCATGAGCATAGGGCTGCAGGACACTCAAGATGGAGAATGGGCATTCTTCTTGCATTAAAATCCTCGAGATGTCTTCATTTTTGGCAAGTGAGCACAGCAACCTGTGAATCTTGGCTTCTTTGTGACGGGAAGCGCGTTCCTCTCCATAACCCTCTGACGGAGTGAGGCTTTAATGAAGAGGTGTCCCTCCTGGTGCCGGCCGTGCTGGAGAGCGGGGATGGTGGCTCCGCCAATTACACGTGAAAATGCCACATCACGCTCTAGCCCCAGGTGCATTCCCAGTGCTCGGAACGCTGCTCCTGCAACGTTCAGCGTGTCTCCAGGAACAATCTCCACACACAATTCTATAGTTTTTTGGTATATTCACTTCTAAAATCAGGATGAACATGAATGCCAATTTAGCACTGCTTTTTCTGACTGTTTTTCTTTTAAAAAACAACAGGAAAATGCTTTTATTGCTTTTCTAGTGCCACGGGTTCCCCTAAAAGCCCCAAATTAAGGCCATTATAAAAGCAGCGTCAGACCCTCCAAGACGCAAGGAGGGGACGGAGCCAAGGAGCACAGACACAAGCCCCTCCAGACTGGAATTGGCCGTCAGGCGGGAAGGAGCCGCCGATCGCAGTTTGTTCCCTGGTGCCAGTAAGAGCCACGTCACAAAATCACGTTCATCAAACAAACAATGAATGTCTTAATAACCCCAACACCTCCTGCCCCGGCTCCTCTGGGAAGCCACGGTCCTGTGGCATCTCACGGCAGTGGCGGGTGCTGGGCCGGCCCCGGGAGCAGGAAATATTTGCTGGATTCCTCATTTGCTGATTTTATTATGCTGGCTCTTACTCACAGCAACAGTAAATTAAACCCAGAGGCGCAGTAAAGCCCCCGCATCTTAACAGCTTAAACACAGTCCTCAGGCGGCACGCAAGGGAAAAAAATCACACGTCGGAGGAGGTCAGGAGAGCACGAGTAAATAAGACGAGATTAATTTTGGAACAACACGCAGCGACAATGACGTCTGCCAGGGAAGGAGCATCGCAGGGTCCCGCTGCAGCCCCGGCTGTTCCTGCCTGTGGAGCAAAGCCTGGATGAGCTGCACACACACAACCAGCTCCGCACAGGACGAGAAACTCGAGAAAGTGTAGCAGGAGCCGTCGCAAACAGCCCTGAGTGAGCCAGAGCCACACGGAACATGATCAAAGCTCTCCCTTTGCCCAGGCAAGGCTTCCAGAGATACCGGACAGGTGCTTCCAGCTGCCACGTGGGCCACAGTGGTTCATTCTTCCCAGATCCCACCGGAGCTGTCTCTGAGCTGAACCAAACCACCTTCTCCTGCCGCACTTCCAGCAGGACAGCAAGAGGGCTGGTGCTGTGGAGCCAGGGAGCAAAGGGGTGATCCAGCAGCAGCCCCTTAGCACAGGGCTGGCTCTGTCAGTGGGCAGGGACTGTTTAAAACCTCCAAATATGCAATTAAAATTTTTTGCAATGAGGGTGGTGAGCCCCTGGCCCAGGTTGCCCAGAGAGGTGGTCGCTGCCACCTGTCCCTGGAACCATTGAGGTTGGCCGGGGCTCTGAGCAACCTGCTCTAGTTGCAGATGTCCCTGCTCCCTGCAGGGGGTTGGACTCGATGAGCTTTAAAGGTCCCTTCCCACACAAACCAGTCTGTGACCCTATGAGTCTATGACCATTAGGATGCACCCGGGTGCAACCCTCTTCTTCAGGAAAAAGATTTTTAGGTCTAAGTGAAGAATTGGGAGGTCAACAACAGGCCTGAGGCTGAACCACCAGCAGGACCCCGCGCAGCCCAAGCAGGCGGCTGGGCAGACCGCAGCCAGCAGCAAAGCAAACTGGAGAAACCATTTAGCTTTTAAAGTTAGACTATAATTGTTTTACATTCCGCTGCACAGAAGGAAGGATTGTTTTAATGTCCAGGGCTCAGCTACGGAGAACGGAGCTAGTGAGGAAAGTGGTGATCAATTATTTAGAAGAGACTTTCAGTCTCACATCAAAGGTTTATCTTCTGCCTTCGTACATCTGAGCTAAGCACCATGTCTCTGTGGAACAGAGCGCAAAGCAAATGCAGAGGTTCTAATTAGCACACCCAGGAGAACAGTATCCCTCTGTTTTCCGTGAGTCCTTCAGCCTGTGCAGCCACGAGCCCAGCAGCTCCCACCCCGGCTCCGGGAGCGAGTCTGGCTGCCGGGAAGCGTAGAGTTAGAACACACAACTTGGCAATTAATTACCTGTTTGAACAGAGGGGAAGGGCTCCCTTGGAACCGCACAGAGCAACACGATGACGCTGGGTTCAGGCTGACAGACCCATCGTCCTTCTGGAGAACAGCCCGTGCTGCTGGTCCTGCCCCAGGCTGCTCGGCAGCAGGAACGAGCAGCACAACACAGGTGTCTGACAAACAACAGCCCATCCGTCATCTGGAGGTTTGATCCAACCACTGCTGAAGGCACTTTAAAAAAAAAAAAAAAATCCTTCGAAGGCTGAAGGCCACCAGTTCGGAATGGGCTCGGAAGGGCAACCAGAGGAGCTCGGTCATCACTAGGTTAGTCTGTACCCCAGCCCTGTTCTCCATTTCCCAGGGAAAGGTTCCTGTACTGCAACCACCTATGAATACAGATGTGGATGGGACACACATCTGGCTTGCATCCCCTCATCACAAGAACAAGGTGGGCTCTCGCCTGCGCTCCCTCCCAGGCTTGTCCCCACACCTTACGAGCCCTCCCGTAACTGCCACCGACACCACCCTATGACCAATCTCAACAGAAATTAGATTTCTCCAGCCCAACAGGCAGCCAGTGCCTCCAGAGAAGCCCTCGGCTGCTCTACCTCCACTTCAAAAGCCATTTGTAAGTTTTCTTAGGAAGAATTAAGTCGTTTCAACAGCAGGGAACAACCTCCAGCAGCTGCAACATTGTCTGAACAATTGGATCTGAATGATCTGTGCAGGAAAGGTCTCCGACTGCTTCCACAGCTTCTGGACGGGCCTGGGCTCTGCTGGCGGTGCAGCCAGGCTGGGTGGTCTCACCGAAGGAGGGCTGGAGTCCCACTGTGGACAAAACACTGGCCCAAGGCTCTGACCCTTGAGTTTTGTGTTAGAGGAATGGCCTCCCTGGGTAAAGGCTGCCCGTTCATGGGCTTGATGGAGGAAAACACGACACAGGGCAAGTAGAGAAGGAGATTGTGCCATGAGGGGGTTCATGGGCGAGGAGGTTAAATGCAGGGAACAGGTCACACTTCACAGCACTACCAACCACCACAGTCCTCGGTGGTGCCACCAAACGTGTCTGGCCTCAGAGGTGTGCTGCCCAGCTGTGCCTGGAGGCATCGCCACCGGCTCCTGATGCAACATCAGAGGGCCAGGAGAGCTCAGCAGCTTTGAGGAGCATCTTCAGTGCTCTGGCTGGATGTCAAAACCCCTCAAGGCAACAGCACCTAGAGCTAGCGCTGAGCAGAGGAGTTTACATACAGCGAGAATTAGCTTGATTATCCAGCCAAGCACAGCCATCGGCAACGACAGATGTGAGACAAGCAGAGCAAGCACTGGGGGACTTCTGAACACGGTCCAACTCCCATGGACTGCTGCCGCCCTCGGGGAAAACGAGCACCGGGGGCTTCTTTCCAATGCTTGATAGACACCCAGTGATTCCTGCTGGGGTCAGGAACCGAAAGCCGCAGGCGTTCCTTTGCAAACCTGACAGGAGCAGAGGCAAGTTGGGCTCTTAGCTGTCGACAATCTTCTCTCTGTGGGACCCGACACGAAGAACCACGCAGACATTTCAATCCAGCAGAATAACTTTATTTCATGGGGCAAATACAGCCAAGTGGTGATTCCAGAGTTGCCTGGCAAGTGTCAGCTCCACGATCCATCAGTTAGTGTTCTGCTGATGGCTTGAGGATCCAGGCTCTATAGCTAGCGTTCACATTAATGATTTCTTAGGTTCAGATTTCAAGTGAAACACGTTCAGAGCGGCTCCCGTCAGAGCACTGCTCGCTAGCGTGCGGCTGAAAGTCACTGAGGAGTTAATTACGCAGGTACCTGATTCGGATGAGAAGAAAGCAACGCTGCTGCGACCACAACACCCCCCTCTCTCTCCTGCTGCTGCTCGGAGCCTTTTCAGCCCACGGCAGGATAAGATCCTGTTGGCTTTTGGGCCTGTAAAAACAGCGACTAGAACGTACAGCCGCAGAAATCAAGGCAGCGTTTAACTGCACGTTCCCAGCACGTTTCCCCTCTGCCGGTCTCGGAGCGATCAATAACCGGCCGCTCATGCTGGCACCCGTAGGAGGGAGCGTGGCACCCGCCAGCCTCCGTCACGGGACCTCCCGAGGGACTCGGGCAGAAATCTGCGCTTCGTGCTGGCGGCTGAATGCCCCACACCCTGTCCGGAGAAGGACCAAAGCTTGCTGAATTTCAACTAGACCTTATTTTGTTGTTTTGTTGCTTTTTCTTCAATATGTAATCAATAAAATACGGTGGTTGTCAGTCCCAACGGGCTGCAGCTCCCGGCCAGCAAGGTCAGCCTCCTCTGGGCGCTAGCCTGGCTCTCCCGTGCTGCTCGCCTGCCCGTCCACGCTGGGGAGACTCCTGCGCTTTCTTATCTGCATATCTTCATCCTGAAGGAGAATCAATAAATCGATAAATAAGCACAAATTCATTCTTCAGCATCCTCTCCGAGCTGCATAACATCTGTCCTCGTCCCCTCCATGAGCCATTACCCACCAGAGATCAGCCCAGCAAACAAAATCCTTGTGCCATCACTTCTGCTCCTCACTCAAAGCACCGAAGACATCTGACATCCTCACGTGGGCAGCAACCCAGGCCAGGCACCTTCCCAAACTGCTCCCACTGAGAAACTGTTGATGTCCAACACAACAGCTACACCTTTTACACCTGCTGGCCACTCTAGCTGGAGTAAGAGCAGCAGGGATACAACCCTTCTGAGCTTTGCTTCTCAGGCTGTGGGGCACATCGTGTAAAGTCTGGCCTCAGCAGAGGTCTTCCTCAGAGTGATGTCCCACAGAATCAAACAACTCTAGTTGGAAGGGCTCTCTGGAGGGTACTATACAAGCGCCTGCTCTAAGCAGGGCTAACGCTAATGCTAGATCTGGTTCTTCAGGGCACCTGTTTGGTTTGCTGCAAGGACGCATCTGCAAGGATGGAGTTTCCACCACCTCCCTGCAGAGCCCATTGCAGTTCTCAGCCATGCTTACTGGGAAACGCTTCCCCCTGTACCCAGTGAGGAGTTCCTTCAGCACAAGTTGTGTCTGTCACCTCTTGTCTTCCTGCCGGGCATCTCTGCAACTGTCTTCTCCATAACCACCCAGCAGGCAGCTGCAGACAGCAGTCACAGATCTCTCTTTGCCTCCTCTTCTCCGAGCTGGAGGAGCAGCTCCCTCAGCCTCTCCCCGTGCCGTCTGCTCCCCAGCCCTGACCCCCATCGTGAGCAAACCCACCGAGCTGTGTGGCCAGGTTCTAACCATGGCCAGGTTCTAACCATGGCCAGGCTCTGCCACACACGGTGCTGCTGTCGATGCCTGACCTGGACGCACCGTTTAGTGTTTCCACTGCACAAAAAGCAAACTTATTTCTGCACCGTCCTGCTCAGCGAGACTCTTCCAGCTGCTCCTCTCGGGACCTTTCCTGAGACCACCACCTCCCACCCACCACACAGCGTTCCCTCGGGACTCGGCGGTGACACAGGCACTGCCTGTTCCGGGCAGTTCGTACCGAGTCCGAGTCTTCTTCAGCCTGGTTGCTTACGAAATTGATATAATCGTCCTTCTGGTTGTCCAGAACTTCTTCCTCGTACTCAGTCTGGTAGTCTGACTCATCTGAAGAGAGAAGAGAGAACAAACAGTGGGTTTAACCAGCACTCAGAGACGCAGAGAAAGCTGGAAGAGGAGTGGCGGGTGCTTGCCGAGCCCGGGCGCAGGGCAGGGTTCCTGCTGGCCAGCTCTCCACAGTGCCCTGAAACACTGATACCAGCTCTCCAGCCACGTCACAACACAAACCGTGTCCTCAGCGTCCTGGAGCCCTCCAGAAACTGATGAGCCTGAAGCAGGAGCAGCAGATTGTCTCTGTTATGCCCAGCACAGCGGGACACAAACACGGACAAAGGGGGAGATGCTCCCTGGTGAAAGCTCTTCAGGGAACAGCTGCTGTCCCTCACCCTCAGACCAGACAAGACCTGCAGAATACCTTCAGAAGACATGCCTGTGAGCAACCCGTCCAAACTGCCCTGGACACATCAGTCACAGACTCACTGAGACAGGGGCTTCCAGGCACAGGGTGAGCTCTTCCTGTTGTGGAGATGATAATTACGTGTCTCTCAATCTCTGGCCCACAGAGACATTTACACTCCCCTCCTCCCCACAGTGGACAATCACCTGCTCTCTCCAGCAATCCAGCAGATCAAGATAATTCAGGGAAGCTCAAGAGCTGCGTGCCCTGAGGCACAGCAGTCAGCAGCAGGATGGGCACCAGGAGGGTCCCCAGCACTGCAGCCTGCTCCCAAGGAACGAGATACCTCAGCACAAAGCCAATGCCTTTTCCAGCAGCTGGACATCACCTTGGGGTCTATGAAGCAGACAGTTGGAGAGTCACCAGCCAACAGCACTGACTCTCCCTGACATAACTCAACACCCAAGGAACACACCAGGGCAAGACACCCATCATCAGCCCCAGGACACCACCCAACGCGCCAGCAGCCACCGCAGAGCCCCATCCCAACCGAGCATAGAACCAAGTGAAACCAAGCAGCTGGCACGAGGCCTCCTCCCCGGTGCACAGTTTCTGGCACGTGGTTTGTCAGAACACAAGTTAAAGCACTAAAATGGCAACATTTTGGTTGGTTTTTTTCTTTGACGCCATCTTTTCCACTGCTTTCATGAGTTAATTCACACGTGCTCCGAGTCGCTGAAGCCGTACCTGCTTTTCAGCCCACTAGTGAAGAAAGTGGCTCGTGTTTAAACTGGATTCTTGATTAAGTATTTCTTTTGGGAACAGTCAACAGCATCTGCTCCACGCTGAAGACAACAGCACAGTCTGTTCCACAGCATTTTCCTCTAACACAATAGCTACAACCAACTGCTAGAACATGAGGATTAAAGACATTTGGTCTTTTTTTTATTTTTTAATTTTTTTTTTTCCTGTGGATCAGAGAATTACCGTTATTTTATACTAAGCCTGCTACTGATCATCTTTGATAAAATACATCAGAGGAACTGGAAACTCCTCTGAGCAGCAACAGACAGCACCAACAACAGTTTGAGGTTTATAGCTCCAATAAACCGACTCCCTTCAAAGCCACACTCCTCGAATTTCCAAGCACTGTTCAGCATTAACAAGTCCTTATACAGATACAAAAAACCAAGAAAGGGGTGGCCCTTCTCATGTCCTTCCCCCAGCAGCTCTGGGTGCTGGAGGACTAGAGGGGAAGGGAGAAGAGGAGGTGGTTCTGCCGTCCCTAAATGTCATCTTCCATCGCACTGCTCAGGGCTGAGCTTCTGGAGCTCATGGGGTGGTTGCTCCTTTAGACTGCAAAACCTCCCAGAAGCATTGGGCGGGACCAAGATCTCATTGCCCTGCTCAACACACCAACACACAAACACTGCAGCTCGAAAATGAGCCAGTGAAGAGGACATGATGCCACAGAAAGGTACCTGGGCCTACCATGACCTGGGCTGAGCTAGAACAGAACTGATTCTCTTCAGTGGTTTCACTTCTCAGCTCAGTCTCTTCTCAGTCGTGGTCTGAAGTTAGCAGCAGATTTTCACAGCCGGTCTCTGCTCCCAGCAGGGATGACGCTCCATGTTGACAGCCCCTAACAAGGGTTGGGGTCTGCAGAAAGGCTCCTGCTTGTCCTTGCTCCTGTGCACACCAAGGTCACTGCTCAATCTCGTGCCCCACGCTGGGCTGCACTGACTGAGAGGTGGCACCTGCGCGGAGGAGCGGCCAGGCCAGCAGACCCCAACCTGACCAACCAGGGATTCCACCCCATGGACGGCATGTTCAGTGTGAAGCTGAAGGGTCACCAGGGTCAAGCCTCTTCTTCAGTGGCCAGTGTCCAAGGAGGACTCTGTCCCTTCTGCCTTCAATCCCAACCCACGTGTTCCTGGATCCAGTTCCATCTGCTGCTGAGTCCAGTCTGGGACTCCCCCAGTGCCTGCTCCAGCATCACTGGTGACGGTGACAGAATTGCCATCAGGGGGGTCAGGTTCAGTACTGGTTTTGTATACATTTCATTTTACTGTAATTATTTTCATAAAAGCCATTTTAGTTTTCCAGTCCATAAGTCTCTCTCCCTTATTCCCTTCTCCTCCCTTTGGGAAGGCAGAGGGGTTAATAGAGAGCGTCTGTCACTTGTCTAGGGGCTGGCCCAGCCCTAACCCTTGACATACCATTAGCTGGGGGACCATATTCACAGCACGAAGGACACACTTCTCATGCCAAAGATCTGCTTCGTGATTCTGTAGCTTTTAGCATTCCTTTTATATGCGCCTGATTTCCACAGGCAACACCACACATGAAGAAGATCGGTGCTGTGTGGCTGGAGGGTTTCTTTTTCAGTAACGCTGACAGGCTCCGATGTACATCAGGGAGCTCATCGTGACCTACGGTGCATTAGCACTTCTTGATAAAAGTACTTTTTAAGCAGCAAAGATGCAGAGGGTGACCTACTGCCTGATAATTGTGTCCCTTGAGAGGTTTTGGGATGTCTCCTCCTTCCGCTGTATTGCAAAACCAGGCATTTGGCACAATTAAGGTTTCTCTTTCCCAAGTCTTTCCATCCAAATGACTGTTGCTCCACTTGCTCTGCTACGTGACTCCTTCAGCCATGGCGTGCAGCACGTGTGCTGCCTCACCTCACACCGTGAGGCCTGGCTGTGGGCACAGCCCGAAGCGTTGCTGCCTTGAAAAATGTGACATGAAACCTGCTGTGGGAAATCAGCAAAGAGCCCACGCAGAGCCGGTCCTCAGCAATCTCGTCCAGGTGGGAGCGTGACCAGGGATGTGACTGAGCCACCCTTGGAGGACGGCACCTGTGCTCCCCTGGCTGTAGGCACGGCTGCGTGAAATGCAATTATGGCTGAACAAGGACGGAAAATCCCACCTGAGGAACTGTTTGGATGCAAAATAGAAACACAGCCACAAATACTGCAGTGGCTCAGCCATGAAAATGAGCTTCTGTTCTCCTACAGATGCTTCTCCACCTGCTCATCAGCAGGACAGGTACCCCAGGTCCAGCGCAGGGCTTCGCCCGGCTTCCCTCAACTCACACCTTCCTGAGGGACACTCTGACCCCCTTTTTTTTTTTTTTTTTCCTCCAGTTATTTCAATCAGTGCTCTCAGTTTGCTCAAGAGTGGAGAAGGAAGTTCACAGCCCTTTCCCCTCAGAGAAGATAGAGCTCCTGACCTGGAGGCTCCACCAGCCTCTGCCCGTCAGGGCCCTTCACCCTTTGTGCCAACACTTCCCCCTTCTCCCAGTCAATCAGAACATGATCACTGTCATTTGCTTTCTTTAGAACAAGACTGTTGACGTCATTTCTCCAGCCAGCCTGAGACTTGTATGCTGTCAAGACAGAGCCTTTCTAAACCCCTGTGGTCCATGGTCTCACTCAGGAAGGGATTTCCAGGAGGAAAGAAAGGTTTCACCCTCTTTGAAGGTGCCGTTTCACAGCCAGGCTACCGAGCAGCACCCTGTGTTTTATGTACATGGGACAAAAGCAGTCAGACCATCTTCACCACCATCACAAGCGAACGCAAAGGCTCACCAGCACGGACAAGGAGCCATCTGAGAGCCGCAAGGCCACTGCCAGGGAGGTGTCACCCCCACTCAAGCTCCTCTTGTGTTCAGAGGGACGCCTTTATGGCCACTGCCCACCCAAAAACAGGCAAGGTCCCTGCAGGCAGCACGTGGAGTCATCCACAACATGAATACAGAGTCCTTCAAGGCACAGCCCCCACAGCTGGAGTCTCTACAACCAACAGATTTCAGCACCTGTAAGGGGCACGTGGCACCTGTAAGGAGCACATGGCACCTGCCCACCCTGTCCCAGGTACCCCTGCACAGGCCTTAATTAGCCCCAAATCTGTCATATCGACTTTCTGAAAGACATGTCCCTTGGTTACTCGCAAGTTCATGGCCTGGCCCAGCAGAAAACAGGTCTTCTAATGGGGGTGAAAATCAGAAACTATATAAAGGAGGAGATCTGTCCCAGTACACTGGTTACATCTCAGCAGGTCCCGGTGCCTGTGCCTTAAATAACCACGTTTCATGAACTCTCCAGTCTTATTCACAATGGCTGCTTCAACCACATTTGATTAATATTTTCTTCATAAGGCATATGATTGCAATTAGCATTTCAAATTACCACGGGGACATCTCTACAAACAGTCACAGATGGGAGGACTGCTAACTTTAGATTTCCCTCTGCACGAACACGAGCCGGGAGGAGGGGAGGGACTGCTTCTAGAGAGCTTTAGCCCCGGTGAAACGCTCGGAGGTTTCAGGCCTGCAGAGCTCCGACCCTTTTGAAGTGAGCTTCGGTTTCGGCATGTTCAGGGAACAGCTCTGCAGGGCCCGGCTGAGGCACAAGGCACTTCGTGTAAAGATACAGGAGCCGTTACCTGCTCCTCATCCGTTCACCAGCACTCCCCGTGACAGGAGCGTTCAACAAGTGATGGAGCCAGTGAGTCACTCTGGATCCTACTCATGACAGTTGGGGAAAGAAGTCCTTCAGTCAAAGCTTTACATCAGCCTCCTCGCATCTCAAAAGGTCACGGGCCAAAGAGCGAAGCCATCACAAGGACAGGGGCCAGCACAGGGCGGGTGGAAGCTCATCTTTGCAGCAGTTGCCACACGATATTTCACTCAGCTGAGGCTCACTTGAGGAGGGATCGCTCCCACCAAGAAACCACACCAGTAACAGGCTGACAGTGGATGTCTCACCGTGACAAGAACATCCAAGCCCAGCCCTCTCCCAAGGAGGCAGCAGGAGGGGGATGCGGAGGGTCTGACCGGGGGCAAACTCGGGCACAGCTGCAGGCAGAGGCTCTGGGTGAAGCAGGAGGACAGCCCACCAGAGCTGGAGCTGGCAGCCAGCCCTGAACCGTCACAGCTTAGAGCACGAAAGGAAAGCAGGTAGAGCAGGCAGGGAGGAGCGAGCAGCCGGCCCTGCCTCGCTGCCCTTCCCGACGCTCCGCGGCACCAGCCGGGTCACCCCACTCACCGTCTGCCACGGGCGCTTTCACGGGCTCGATCCTCGACACGATTTCTGCCAGGTCCGTAAAAGAGGTGGTGGGACAGGTCACGTTCTGAAACACAATGAGACATTCTAGGTATGGTAACAAATACACACAAAAACTCCAAACAAGTCGAGACCATGTAAAAATGATCTTGAACAGACAAAGCTCCAGACACAGAAACTCTCCACGGTTCCCCCTCAAAAGCCGTTACTCATCAGTGAGTAATCCTCAAAACAACTCTCCTGATACAGCTCTGGTGGCACAGATGGGATTCCCAAGGGCAAACAGTGGGACAACCTCTAATAGCTCCTTCTCCATCCACGCAACAAGAAGCCTCTTAAAAATTCAGCAAACTACAGAAAAGACCACAAAGACACGAACCGGCAGGTCTGGACTCGTGACAGACAGTGCTCATTCTACTTGTTCTCCACCACTGCTACTCTAGAAGAGGGACCAGCTCTGGGCCCACAGAGTGATACCACAGGAGGCAGCAGCCCAGCCCTGGGGTGACCAGGACCCCAGCAAGCTGTGGAGCTGGAGGTGCTGCAGCCACCAAGAGCCTGAGGTACGTGGTCCGCCCACCTGGAGAATTATTTCCCTCTGTTACTCTTCTTTTCAATAAACCCTTTCTATTTTTACTCTGTCTCACCCAAGCAGTGGGTTGAGCGTTCTCTATTTTGAGAAGTTGCCTGCTCCAGTTTCTCCTCTAATAAAACCCAGCTTTGGCATTTAAGGACCGTTTTGTTCTTCCCGCGTGCTGTGAGCGGCCCTACCGACCTCCTCGGGGCCAGGCACAAGGTCACCAGGTGGAACCCTGAGCACTTCTCACCTTGTTTTAGAACCAGGGATGTTCACAAGTACAACAGCACAACCCCCCGGGGCGAGCGCTGGGGACACACTGGCACGGGGCACGTTACCGGCATCGGGCTGCGACAGTCACCCAGACCTGTCCACGTGCTTCCAGACAGGACAGTTTCCTAAGACAGGGTTTTATGAGCAATTCTTTGCTCTTCTGGCAAGAGCACTGATACTATGAATCATGCAGCCTCTGTGGGGGTCACAGCAGAAGCCCATTACAGCTGCAGCAGATCGCTCTCAGTTGACCTTTAATCCATAACTAACTTTTGATGTCATTCAGTACAGCCAAAGCAAGGTGTGGATCCAGCACAAACAGCTGGTGGGGAGCGGTGGACAGAGAAAAGCCCAAAGGGATTTAAAAATACCTGTATGAAATGAAACAGCAGTAGCTTAGGATACACACTTTAAAATATACAGAAGTCTGGAAGCTCAGAAGCTCAGTTTGACCATTAAGGAACCATCAAGAAGGGTGAGTCAGTCCAGCCTCATTTTGAGCATCTGCCCTGAATGGTCCCAACGAAACATTTGCAGAAGGTTGTTGCCCAGGATGGGAAAAAAAGCATCTACTCCTTTGTTTTGTGCCGTATGACTAAGCGGGGATATGTGCAAACTCTGGCCACCGAGCAGACGCAGCAATGTTCGAGGTAATCGCCTCTACTCTAAAAACATGGACTTTTAGCGAGCGGAGAAAGTGGCTGCACAGGGCACTCAGGTGGACACGGGCCAGGCTGTCCTTGGGAGCACGGAGAAGGCAAGGACCAGCACCGGCAGGGATGAAAGCCCAGGGTGCTGCATGAACTGCTGAAAAAAGTCCTGCAGAGACCACCACCAAAAGGTGCTGCAGGAAAACCACCATCAGCTCACGCTCCTACACACAAGCTGCGAGGACAGAGGAGTATGAAGCAATCGTGAGCGTGACCACACTCACGGGAGCATCTGTTATGTTCACTGATCCCATGCGTAGCCCTGTCAGAGGACACTTGGTGAGGCAGCTGCACCCCAACATCTTTGCACTACAACTGGGACACCACTTGTGGGAAACCAAGTGTCTTCCCACACTCATCTGATGCCTTGCAAGCAGGAATTTTACTACTTTTAAGGACAAAACCACACTCTCCTCAGTTAACACAAGGCAAAGACATGTCTCATTCATTTGAAATGGTTGGACTCTGTGATCTTTAAGGTCTTTTCCAACCCCAACAGGTCTATGATTCTACAAAATCCACTCTAAAACCTTTCTGCTGATATTTTTTTTCTCAAGGAGGAAAGTATTCTCTTAGGCACAGTCTTTATTAAAATAAATTAGAGGAGAAAGACAGTTACTACTGTAGCCGGCTAGATTATATTTAGCTTTGACTATGAATAACACTTCAGGAGACAAAACTTCCCTGAGGAGATCCAATTAACAGTATTGCATTATTCCGTGCTGGGGAAGAGTAAGGGTTGTCCAAGTGAAGTTTATGTGAGGTTCCTGTTGTTTGTGTCTTCAGTATTTGCATTTTTGAGACAAGATAAACAGTGATTGAATGATGAAAGCAAAGGAAAAGCAACTAAATGATTAAGTATCTGGAATTTTTAGTAAAACTTCAACGCTTACGACATGGAAACAAGGTGATAAGAAACTGGGCTCAGCTCTCTCAGATGTTGAACACTCCAGAAATAGCTGAAGAACTAAAACACCAAGCATCAAAACCTTCGCTAATGAAAGGCAAGTTAAAAATATCAGCTGTTATCCCTGGAAGATAGCAGAGCTAGAGGACTTAAGTGACTCTAATGGACTAAGGAGAAAAAAAAAAAACCAGACAAACACCCCAGTGGGAGGCTGCAATATGTGTTATTTTGTAGAAATAAATCTACTGAAAGAAAAGTCAGATGAAAAATATCTTGGCTTGAAAAATATCTTGGTTTTTACTGACCTCCAGAGTTTTCAGAGCAAGGGCAGAAGATCTCCCAGGTCCTTGGGAGCAGAGTCTGGAACCAAGCCTCAGTGTCAGGCTGGGGGTGGTCCCTTGGGTGGGATTCGTCTGATGATGGGAAGTCATCAGCGCTAATCCCTTGGCTCCCTCCCCACGGCCAGAGCCAAGGGTGCTGTTCCTCTGACCCCCGCGGAGCCATTTCCATTTCATCAAGTGACTCACACCGAACAGAGCTCACCTCTCTCCGGTGACAAATGGGGGTACGGGCGAGTAGCTCAGACGTGGGTGTCATCCCCCCCTCGCTGCTGGGCTAACGTCCATCCCTGCAGGTCCTGCCCTTCCTCTCGTCCTGCTCACGCCACCTTGCTCCTAACCAACGTGCTCCACCAGCCATCTCTGGAGGAGCTGCAAATGTTGTTTTTCACCTCTCTTGCCTCTCCTTAGCGAGGCTCTCCACAGTTACGGCCCATCTTGGCAATCACTTCAAACATCGCTGCTTATTTCCCTATCTCTAAAAGGCGATAAAGATGAATTACTGGGTAAAACATGAAGCCTCGTGGCACTTGGGTTTTAAATCAGAGGAATTCAAAGAAGTGTAAGGATGATAAACCAGCAGATTATAATATCGTATCCAAGTCCTCAAAAAGGTGGAAACTGTTTCTTAAAAACAACAGAAACTTCCCTGCCAAGACATTCAGGCAGCCCACTGAGTTATGAACCAACTCGAGAGGCTGACCTCAATCCTTACTCTCTAAAACCAAAGGAATTTCATCCTACTTTTAAGAAGAAATCTTCACGGGACTGTAACCACAGAGCAACACGGTGTATTCTGTAGATTTACCATCATCAGGCATTTACCATTAACTGCTCAGATGTGCTGAAGTGAACAAGGAGTGTGAACCCCAGTACCTGGACAGAGCTCCAAGTTCTGCAGAGCCCCCATGACAGCTCTACAAAATGCCTCTTCTATAGGGGAGTGAGGAAGAAAAGTACAAAGTAACCAAGCAAGGAATCTATGGCTTTGCAGGGATTTTAACTGCTGGCTAAAAGCACGCCTCCACCAAGGGTTTAATTCAGGGTTTCTGGAAGCATCTGAGAACGACTTGAGTCACATCCTGAAAGCCACCAATGAACAACACCAGCGATCCTGACCCACGTCCTGTGTGACAAGCACTGGGCAGCTGGTGGGAGAGAGCCACGGCCCTG
Organism: Eurystomus gularis; assembly: GCA_013400335.1. Taxonomy (NCBI): domain Eukaryota; kingdom Metazoa; phylum Chordata; class Aves; order Coraciiformes; family Coraciidae; genus Eurystomus; species Eurystomus gularis. The sequence continues at coordinate 153,182 of VZZY01012140.1, read as the reverse complement.
GCAGATCAGTGTCTAGTAGCAAGAACTATACCCAGGTACCACCTAAAGTTTGTGGCACAAGAATAAATAAAAAATAATTCTTAGAAGATTACTTGTGCTTAGTCAGCACTGCTCAGGGAGGTAGCTGCACGTGCCTACAAGTGATGGGGACAGAAATGGCCCATCACAGAAACCACAGACCATCCTCTCTCTCAGGACCTGTGGGGCACAGCCACAGCTTCTGCTCCAGTGCTCGGGCAGAAGCTCAGCCAGCAGCTTCAGGTGCCCTCAAGACCACTGACACACAGGGGAAAGGAGAAGAGAGCAGAGGGTGTGCAAACACCATGTACACACCAGTTACGTGTCCCAGAAAACGCTGGTTACTGGTGAGCATCCTGCCTTCCTTCATGGACTTTTGGGTTGTGAATGACTCCAGGTTACAAACATGGTATCAAGAAGTTGTTAGAATGGAACAGCAACATGAGAGCCACCCTCCAGAGCACTGCATCAGTTCCTGGGGTTTCAGAGAGCCCCCTGCACTTGCTGAGGACACAGCTGGATCTCTGCATGAGCACGCAACAGGTACCAGGGGTGGACAGACAGACATCGGAGCGTGGGCTCTGGCAGGGCACACGTTGGCCACGCTTGTACCTGATGATCAGAGAAGTGCAGGACCTCACTCACCCAGGCTATGGCTCAAGGGAAGAAGTTTCTGAAAAACTGATTATGCCTTTTCTTGTCCAAAATACAGTTTTAATTAATAGGTGCACGCTCACCATAAGGACATGAGGGAATCGACTGTTCTCCTCCCCAGCCCTGCCGGGGTCGGGGCAGCGCGCAGCAGGGAGCTCTGGCAGAACAGGGCCTTTAAACCCAACACTTACATCGGTTTTGGATTTGCAGGTCTCCTGTCTGTCTCGTAGCATCTTCTCCAGGACTCCACTCCTGCACCAGACATTAAATACAGTTTTCCCATGCTGATATCCCACTTCCTGGAAAAAAGAGAGCCAGAGGAAAAGCAGTAATTAGTTACTAAAACCCCATTATATCACATCATCTGCAAATCAGGAGGAAATCCAGAGGTCGACCCCAAAGCCAGGATGTTCTTTTGCTGCCTTCCAGCCTCAGCCACATAAGCTGTTCAGCCTAAATTAGGGGAACAATTAAGCAAACAAGGTGCTATTTTAAGTCCAAGTGCTAACCTGAGCTTTGGCCCCACAGCCTGCAGTGAAAAGTGCCACTTGACACAACTATTTTTACAGCAGTGGCTTCGAGCAGGCTGCTCATGGAATAATGCCATGTGAAGAGAAGCTTAGGATGCATATTTATACATCTTTCCAGTACTGGCTCTTTCTTCTTCAGAAGGTATTCATTAATTTGTGTCTTTTCCCGCCTCGGCTCAAGCTTCGCAAAAAAAAGTCACCTTAGGGCACCCGGTTCCAAAATCTCTTGCAACGAGTTAAGCCAGACAGCACCAAACATGCAAGCGCGAGTTCTGGAGCAGAAATGATGGCACCAAACCCACAAACTCCACACACTCCACATGTTCCTCTAATTTAAAAGCATAAAGTAATTCGTGCTTGGAATAATCATAGAACCATAGAATGTGTTGGGTTGGAAGGGACCTCCAGAGGTCATCAAGTCCAACCCCCCTGCAATAAGCAGGGACATCTCTAACTAGGTCAGGTTGCTCAGAGCCTCATCAAGCCTGACCTTGAATGTCTCCAGGGATGGGGCCTCCACCACCTCCCCAGGCAACCTGTTCCAGTGATCCACCACCCTCATAGTAAAGAACTTTTTCCTAATAATAATAACACGGCGCTGCGTCATTGGCATGGAAACAACTGGAAAAAATAACCCGATTGCTCCAAGTCTTTCTATTTTTCTAACAAGACAGTAGGAATGGTGTTGAAAAATCCAATCAAAAGGGCTGAGGAACAGGTGTCGGGAGCCCTGGATCCTATTTCCAGCTCCTCCGCTGGCAGCACCAGGCCTGTGCGGCAGCTCCGAGGCTGGCAGCAGCCCTGCCTGAGCTGCTGGTGCTTCTCCTCCGGATTTTGGAGCAGGGTTCAAATCACAGGAGGCACTCAGGCTGGAATGCTCCTCTCGTAATCGATGGTAGCTCCTCAGCCCAGGGCGGACGTGATTACTCAGGAGGAAAAGGGACCTGACAGATCTACAGCTGCCTGGGTCGGACTGATCCAAAATAACTGCGAGGAGCCGAGCTTTGGGAAGGGACACGCAGGGACTGACCGCATGAGGCTGGCACAGAAGAGGGGCTGTGACAAGAAAAGGGCATTTTTGTTCTTTGGAACATTCTCAGTGGTTACATGGTGCCCGTTTCTATTTTCTGTACAATCCAGGTACACAGCTGAAATTCAACCACGGCTGCCTCACAGCCCAGAAGGACACAGGAGTGCCTGCACTGCCCTTTCCTTTCAGGGCTGCACAGTTCAAAGCTTCCCTGCGGACAGACGTTATTGAGCTACGCTGCAGGGAACGAGCATCCAGGAGGGTGCTGACCCTCCATCCTAGAGCGTCTTGTGCCAAGAACCTGCTCACAGGAAGTGATGTCTGTGAGAAACCGCAACTTTTCCCCATTTTCTTCCACTCAGAAAAATTTGCCTGGCATCTTTAAATCTCTTTAATGACACCAAATTAGACAGACACAGAACAATGATTTGGTTTTTGGATTTTGATTCTACAAGACAGCTAGGGAGGGACTTTTTACAAAGGCCTGTAGTGATAGGACACGGGGTGATGGGTTCAGACTGGAAGAGGGGAGATTTAGACTGGAAATTAGGAGGAAATTCTTCACTCTGAGGGTGGTGAGACCCTGGCACAGGTTGCACAGGGGGGCTGTGGATGCTTCATCCCTGGAGGTGTTCAAGGCCAGGTTGGACAGGGCTTTGAGCAACCTGGTCTAGTGGGAGGTGTCTCTGCCATGGCAGGGGGGTGGAACTACATGGTATTTGAGGTCACTTCCAACCCGAACTATTCTATGATTCTGTGATTTGACACCTTACTATGTGCTCCTATGTGCCCTACCAGACCTGTCTATCAAGGTTTCTGAATGGCCAGGACAATCCATCTTGTGAAGAGTATTATTTATCAGCAAAGTCCTAGACCCACTGTTGGCAGAGAGCACTGTTTGCCCAGGAGCTGTGAGACACCAAATATCCTTGAGAAAACATTCATACTGGGTAAATCAGGCAGTGGTTTGGAAGCTGCTGCTCGGTCCTAAGGACTCTGTGTAATGGGAATCTGCAGGGTGTAACTGTATTACTGGTATGTTTAGCACCAAGAAGGCCAGTGGCATCCTGGGTTGCATTAAGAGTGCGACCAGCAGGTCAAGGGAGGTTCTCCTCCCCCTCTGCTCTGCCCCAGCGAGGCCACATCTAGAATATTGTGTCCAGTTCTGGGCTCCCCAGTTCAAGAGGGACAGGGAACTACTGGAAAGAGTCCAACAGAGGCTACAAGGTTGATTAAGGGACTGGAACATCTCTTGTATGAGGAAAGGCTGAGAGCCCTGGGGCTGTTTAGCCTGGAGAAAAGAAGGCTGAGAGGGGATCTGATCAATGCTGATCAAGAGCTAAAGGGTGGGTGTCAGGAAGATGGGACCAGTCTTTTTTCAGCGGTGCCCAGTGATTGGATGAGGGGCAACAGGCACAAACGAACACAAGAAGTTCCACCTCACATGAGGAGAAAATTCTTTACTGTGAGGGTGGCAGAGCCTGGCCCAGGTTGTCCAGAGAGGTTGTGGAGTCTCCTTCTCTGGAGACTTTCAAAACCCGCCTGCTCTGGGTGACCTGCTGGAGCAGGGGGGTTGGACGAGATGATCTCCAGAGGTCCCTGCCCACCCCTACTATTCTGTGAGTATTTGTACAATGGTATCAGAGCAACCAATCTGCAGCCTAATGCACATTGTAGGTTCTCTCTACATGTATGAGGGAGATCAACTTAAATACTGGTGGTGGGGGAGTTCCAACCTAGGATAAGAGCAAAGCTCTGCAGAAACACCTGAAGACAGAAGATGCTGCATGGCTGAAGCAGGCAAAGAACGGACAGAGACAATAAAATAACTCCCTTGATGACAGACACCGAGTCCGAGCTGCTATCCTCACCTCAGCCTGGGCAGAGACGGTTCTGTTGTGAGGTGCAGCAGCACTAAGACAATTCAGCAGCATGTCCAGAGTCAGCTCTGCCCATGCTGGTTCCTGGTACAGAAACAAAACTAAATCCCAGGGACGTGTGACCTGGTACTACCCTTTTCACAATGTCCTTCCACTGACACTGGTGCCCTATCAGGTGCAGAGGAACCGTGCATGATACGTTTTATTAATAGAAGTGTTGAAACGTGAACTGAGCCAGGTATTCTAGCGCGTTACCCTCCATTTCAGTGATTCACGGCCTCCCCTGCAGACTTCTTCCAATCTTTCATGTGACAACGAGCTACATAATGAAGGGACAGAAATGGCACCGCTTGACAAGCCCCAACCACCCGAAGCAGCTCGGGCACCCAAGAGTTCTCCCCAAGCAGCGGAGCAAGAATTGTCATGAAACGGAGCGAGCAAGCGCTCCATTCGCGGGTGGGCACACGATCAGGGTTACGAACTCGATTTCTGCTGTCCATCCCGTCCCACCGCCGCGGCACCATCCCACAGCATGATTTCGTGTCTACTACTCACGCTCTGCCAACAGACCTCTCTTACTCTCCAGCAGCTCAGGCACTAACCAGCACCACAAAGCAGCAGATTGCTGCGGTACTGGGGATGCACTTACACAGATCTCATCGAATTTCCCGAAGTCCAAGGTACCGTAGCGGTCAATGGGCGGCCGGATGTACTCGCAGTAATCGCTGTTCTTCACCATCTCCAGCTGCCGCACGCAGCACACGTAGGCAAGCCGCGTCTGGATCTCTGCCATATTCAGCACCTGCCAACCAGGCCAGACACACCAATCACGATTAACCCAGAAATTCCATTTCTGAAGATGTTCTGTATTCACAATGGAGAAAAAGCAAGTTATCTATCAATTTGTTTTTTTCCAAGAGCGCACAGAAGCCTGCTGAAGCCTTCACACATCAGCACCTCCATCTGTTTCCCAGGCAGCGCGGACAGGTAGCCAATGAGTCTCCATAATCAACAGCAGAACGGGCATTGCCTTCAAACATATTTCTGCCGCTCAAGGTTGAACGGAGTCTTTCATTGCAGGATTTAGTGGTACCTTAAGAGAAAGATCTGTGCTGAGGTGAGAGGGACACAGTGATCTCCCAAGGCAGAAGTCAGTGATGATCTCTGCAGTACCAGGGCAGAGATTTCACAGAATGGTTGAGGTTGAGAGGGACCTCTCAAGATCATCTAGTCCAACCCTCCTGGCTCAAGCAGGGTCAGCTGGGGCAGGTTGTCCGAGACCATGTCCAGCTGAGTTTTGAGTTATCTCCACAGATGCAGACTCTACAATCTCTCTGGCTGGCCAGTTTTTCACCCCTCCCAGTAAAAAACAAGTGTTTTCTGGTGTTCTGAAGGAATCCCATGTTTTCATGTGTGCCTACTGCCATTTGGGCAGCTGTAGTATTTCACTGGGCACTGCTGAGAAGAGACTGGGTCTTCCATTTCCCCCACCAAACACTCCCACTACATGCTGGGAGCAGCATGGTCAGCTCTGCCAAGGGACAGCAGGACACTTCACAGCTGTACCAGCTCCAAAAGGCCACTTCTTAGGGACACCAGACCTGGTCAGGGAAAGGAGTTATCACAGAGGAAAACTTCAGATTACAGAGCAGTATCCACAGTTTGTCATATTTTCCCCAACTTTGGGAGGCACAAACAAGCGTTTTACTTCTAATTCCAGCAGAGCAACGTGTTAATTGGAGTTGGAGGGAGGAAGGAAAAAGAACATTCACCTGGGGGACAGCTGCAGAGCCAGAAGAACACGCCACAGAGTTGGCGTGACTGCATGCAACAAGAGAAAATAAAAATCATGCTTTGCAGCCCCCTGCTTATCAGTATGAGTGACGTTCATTACTGCCTAGTGCTGACAGCTCCCTAGACCAGCAGCTCAGAGAGACAGGATGAACCACCGAACTGGGCAAAGATGTCTCTGCTCAGTGCCGGGGGGTTGGACTAGATGATGTTTAAAGGTCCCTTCCAACTCAAACCGTTCTATGATTCCACTAATTTTATTGGTAAAAGTCATGAATTTTTACTTGATCAAAAGTTAACACACCTCTAAGAAAAGGCTCCTTTGCTCTAAGAGTTCTGCCACCCCCCTCCCAGAGCGGGGCTCTTCCCTCTCCCATGTCACCGCCTTTCCTTTAGTGTCAGGCCACTGCCCAGCTGTCTTTGTCCATGAGTAAGAGCTCAAACCCGAGGAAGACAAAGGCCTGTCCCCAGGTTTGCTCCCTGAATGAACAAGAGGAAGCTTCCTGCTCTGTCCATAAAACCAGCTGCTATTTGAATACAGTCTACAGTACCTTGACTTTCTCAGCCAGGGGATTCCACCTCTTCCAGAGCAGCCACCAGCCAGACAAGCAGTCGCCGTAGTTGGTGAGGTCTGTCTCATCCTGGCTCCCCACATCGATGGCGATCACCACCTTTGCGCCCATGGACTTGGCAACATCAGCTAGTGGGAAAGAAGGTCGTGTGAGCTCCAGCGCTGCCAACCCTGGTGCTGCTCAGCCAAAGCCTGTGCACAAACTGCCAGGAGTATGTAACCTGACATCGCTCCTACCACGAGGGGCTCTGAACAGCCTCAGATATAAAACATCTGCAGCCTCTCAGGGATGTTCCTACTCTCCTACCCACGCCAGTTTGATAGGGAAATGCCAACATGCTGCCTGCTCCACACCCAGCAAGCCCCTGCGTAACCTCAGGGCGAGTTCCCACTGCTCAACTGCTGGGAGACATCACTCGTGGGGTACGTTTTGCCCCACATTGGTGGGATGAGCTGATTCTCCCTGAGGCTACCCTGTGACCAGAACCCATGTGAAGGCAGCAGCAATACTGGGAGCAGGGGAGAGGACGTGGGACACACAGCTCAAGTCCACAGTTACACCACGTTAGGGATAATGGGAAAGAGCACAAACCCCCACATTAATTCTATGTTGTGCAGCAGTTCTCATGACAACAGAAGATCTGGGGACCTGTAGAGAGAACAAGTGGCCATGGCCTTAAAGAGAGGAATGAGCAGTGCAGGGGTCAGCCCTGCAGATAGGAGGTAATAAAGGAAAGGGGCAGCACAGGAACCAGACAGCAAGGAGGGACTGGGAGGATCTGGCCTCAAGTTGCACTAGGGGAGGTTTAGGTTGGACACGAGGAACAATTTCTTCCCCACAAGAGTTGTCAAGGGCTGTCCCAGGCTGCCCAGGGCAGTGGTGGAGTCCCCATCCCTGGAGGGGTTTCCAAGCCGTGGAGACGTGGTGCTGAGGGACATGGGTTAGCAGTGACCTGGCAGTGCTGGGTTAACGGTTGGACTCAACGATCTTAAAGGTCTTTTCCAACCAGAACAATTCTATTATTTCTGTCCAAGAAAAGCTTTGGGAAATAATGATTTGGGAAAAAGATTCATATTTGGAAATGAGAAAGACATGAGGCAACTCTTCCTTCTTCAAGGTCAGTAAAAGGACCAGCTGCAGGCTTTGGATATGGGCAAGGATTTCGGGAAGTGCCAAGGGAGGGAAGAGAAGGACACATACCCCACAAAATGAATTTGTATTTCTTTCACACCCCCAGAGTCCAAGATAGTTGCAGTTTCCAGAATAGTTATGCGTAGGAAAACCACAGCTCTGAAGAGGCAATTTAGATGCTTAATTTAGACACTTATTTAAATCAGACCTTGGGTTTATATTCCTGGGCTCGTTCAGTCTGTTGTACCTTTTCCACCCAGTGTCACCTGCCCATGTGCTCTTTGCCCCCTCCAAATGTGCAGGTGGAAAAGGTGCTTTGGTTTGCAATTCAAGCCTTTGCTACAGACACAAACAGAGAATGCCAGAGGCAGATTCTGGGGGCCTATTTTTTGTTGTTTCCTTTTCTGTGTTTTAGGCAAATACAGCCCTGATGGAAAAATATAGTCTGGGTTTGTTGGGAACATGTAAGAGATTTAGGTTGCTTGGAAGCGGAGACTCCAACTTCGAGTCCTTCCTCTTCATCTGTACACAATTATAGGCACAAACTGCAATGACACCGCGTGTCTCTCTTCTATCTTGGCCACCCTCCTAAGCCACCCACCTTCCAACACTGTCTGACTATGATGGCAACCCTGACATAAAACAAATCCCAAACACACACTAATGAATTCACACACCTCGGACCCTTTTGGGTTCCATCCTCAGAACACCCCAAACTCCACATCACTTGATTCCCCCACTGCCACGTGCTAGCAGCTAACCGAGACACCAACGTGTGCCAGCTGAGCCCTTCAGGCTCTGGGTGGCACCAGTCTGGACAACAAAGGGTTAATGCTGCTGCTTCCTCACAATTATTTCTTATTCAACCAGTACTTTTTGAAAAGAAACTCAAAGGCAGACTATTGGAACAGGCTGCCCGGGGCAGTGGTGGAGTCACCACCCCTGGAGGTGTTAATAAACGGGTAGACGTGGCACTCTGGGACATGGTTTAGTGGTCATGGTAGTGGTGGGTTGATGGTTGGACTTAATGATCTTACAGGTTTTTTCCAACCTTAATGTTCTAGGATTCTTAAGTTTGCAGTTTCACTTCTCTCTCCTTCCAGCGAGCACTAAAATTCAAAATCAGCTTGGTGTTACATGTTCAGAATATGTCTATTAGGAAATAGATCATAACAAAAAATAGTCTTAATAAAGCCATGATAAAGCAGACACCTAGGAAACTGAGAACAATGACTCCTGGTAACCATCAGGAGACTAAAGCTGTCTGCAATATTTCTCTTTGCTTCCTTTTCTGGAAAAAAAAGAGGAGGATGAAGTTTTGCAGGCTGTTTGCTGGGCCGTGTTCTCTGTAACTTCTTTCCAATGGATCTGTGCACCCACCTGGAACGTTGTTGATGTAGCCGCCATCCATCAGGAGATGCCCATCCTTCGGGTCACAGAGAGGAGGCATATACCCAGAGAGGGACATGCTGGCACGGATATACCTCCAGAGAGAGCCTGCGGGATGAGCGGGAATGGCAACAGCATTAATTACTGCCCCAGAGCTGGGGCAGGGCTTTGCACTCATTAAAATAATCAGGAGATTGCAGCTCTCCTGAGAATACCGTTAGAAAGTTATTAAAGCAGTTCATTATTTTCTATACCATAATCCTGGCTAGGAGAGGAGAAACCAAAGCTCTTCAGATACACTATCAGGCAAAGGCCTTAGAAAGCAGAGCTTTAAGCCCATGCCTCATATTTATTGCCCTCAAGGAGATTTCAGCATATGCTTGACTGCAGGAGCATCTTTAGTGCTTTGTGGAGCTCACACTGATGAGGAAAGGAAAAGGCTTCTCCTGGGGACAAGGACTGAAAGAATAAGCCAACTGAAAGGCAGCTAAAGCCATTATGTTCTACAGAGAGCCACAAAACCCAGACCTGCAGCAGGAGCTGGACGTGAAAAACACAGGCTGTAGAACCCCCCAGATTCTGTTTTCCCAGCTCTGTAATAAGCAAACATTTTCCCTGGTAAAACCAGATCTCATCTCTTCTTAGGACATTGCTGCTAATAGTGCTGTAAGGATGAAACTTCTAATCTTTTAAGCTGTTAGAAACAAAGTTTAATCAAGCAGAAATTGATGGGATCTGGTTCCTGTAAAACAATTCTGCTTCCAGGCTCTTACTTATTTAGTGATTTCTCTGCTAACATCTGCGTCGGCTGAACCAGGAGGACGCGGCGCTGAGACAGAGGCTACGAGTCTTGTTTAAGAAACAAATCTTTAAAATATCAAAGCTCAGTAAGACTGGCAGCGTTAGCTCACTTCTCAATCATTAACTGCTTGGTGCTTCCAACAGCAACTCTCTCCAGCAAACTGGGAATTCATTTTTTTCCTTTTAAAATAGGCAAGAATTCTGTTTGTAACGATAACCGAAGCACTCCTGCTGCTCAGCACAGGCGGATTTGGGTTTATTATTAATAATTTTAGTTGAGTCGGAACTTTCACCCAAGAAAAATGCTGACGACTTGTGTCACACCCCCCAGACAAGACCACGGTGGGAAATTGCAGCAGCTGGGAAGGAGGAACTTCCTTCCCCTCCTTTCAGTGAATTCTGGAGAAGACCGTAACCATTCTCCAGCTGATTTCTATCCTTACCTTAAACTTCCACAGGGGCAAGTAGCTGGACAGAGTGAGTTGCCTGACCTCAACTGGCTTAACCTGCTGCAGAGCAGGAACAAAACCTCTAAGAAAAAGGTTAATCCTTTCTGTGCGTGTTTTAGCTCCCTTGGATGTCCTTGGCCAACAAAGCCCCGGTGCCAGCACAATTCAGTGGTTCTGACACTGAAGCCCCAACAGCAGGAGCAGAGCTGGTGCTGGTCGGAGTCTCCAAAGACAAAACATCAGAGACGTGGCAGCAAAGGCTTCAGCTACCCAAGGAAGTATCTGGGGCACCTGGTAGGCTTGTCCTGTCTTTGCTGGAGCCTGAGTCACTGCATCGTTACCCCAAATAGACAAAAGCCAAAGCGAGTGTCCCACGGGGCTGCCACCACGTCCTGACAGAGCAGACAGCTCAGACCCTTCTCTGCTCAGTCAGTGAAGCACATCACAGGTTTCAACCAGAGAAACAGAGAACTGGACACAAATGAGAACCTAACCCCGTGCCTGAAGTAAAGGCTGGGTTCAGTTCCTATTTGTGTCCGGTTCTCTTTATTTCTCTTTATTTGGAAAACAGCTTCATTTACAGGAAATTTGAACCTTAAAATGTTTTGATTGCATTAGGTCTGATTTATGGATAAAACATCTGCACTTCACAGGATGTTTTAAGGAAACGGAATGGTGTCGATGGACCCATTTTCTCTCTAAACAGTGAATAAAGCGTCTCATTTAATTTCTTCCCAACAGCTCTGTTCCTTGTTATCTGTGCACAACCACAGTTCAGCGCTCAGCAAATAATAGAGAAGGGAGAAACAAAAGGAAACACAAATTTAAGGGTGTGGAAAATTCCAGGAACAAGGGGTGACACTGAAGTCTCTCATCGTTATTTACGACCTGCCGCTGGAGAAGCTGCCCGCACACTCACCGTCCGTGTGGACCCTCATCGCCGAGGCAGTGATGTCAGTTGTGATCGTGAAGTAAGGAATCCACAGATCCTGCAACAGAGGAGGTCCCAATTTTACTGTATCTGTAACCTTGCACTTAAACTAAAAGTCATTCCTAACACAGACCAAAGCAACCTCTGTACCTTAACAGAGCTGTAGACACAAACACCTGCAGGGGTGGAGAAAAACCCCTCAGCCCACACTTAAGTTCATAAATGTGTTTCTCAAGCAAACACTTCATGAAGAACAGACAAAAATCCTTATTTTCATTTTTGAATAGCAAAAAATACTTGTTCCAGAAGACTGTCCAGCATAGAGAGCAGCACAGAAACCTCATCACTCAAACCAGGAGGTCACCTTCTTTCTGGTATCTGTTGTTCCTTCAGATGAAGTGTGGGGGTCTGCTAAGAACTCTCATCTAAAGAGATCCCCAGGTTGTTTATTGCTGGAGGACAACGTGAAGGGAAGACTCACCTTTCATGTTTGGTTCTTATCTAGGTCGATAAATACCTGCTGCTTTTGACCTCTGCAGAGACATGGCAATAAGCTAGGAAGAGCTTTAATCGCACCCAGTATGGCCATTCTTGTGTTTCACCCAACTGTTTCCACTCAAGGTGGTGTCCATAACCATAGTCACCATGGATGAGCATGCAACTACTCAGTTCCCCCAACCCCAAGCTAAGGCTGCAGCAGGCAGCATCTGCCTTGCCTCGGTTCCTGAGACACTTCAGCCCAAGACAAAGAGAGAAGAACACAAGTCACTATGGCCTCTTGGCTAGAAGATGTTCAGTTTGTACCTCATGGTGATGAAGGGAGGGGTCATTTCAGCAAGAGATGCAGAGCAATGCTCTGGAGACCCACGGCTGCCTCGAGTCAGAGACAACACAAAGCTTTGCAGCATGACCTACGGGAACAGAGGATCCTGCAAGGCAGAGCTTCAAGGAGACCTCAGAGTTTGCTTGAGCTATTACAGGGTAAAACAGCAGTGGAGTGTGGTCATAAGAAGAAGAATGAAATACAAACAGAATGGCCAAGCTAAGAGCTTTAAAAGTTTATTCAGCAGGGCCAGACCAAGTCAATAACTGGCAGGGCCAGTTCTCAGTTTGGTTTCAGCCATGTCTGTACTCACTAGCTGGAAAAACTGAACGGGAAGGTGACCTCCCAATTGCATAGGAGCTTGTTGGAGAGAGGATAGTTTTGGAAAGTCTCCATGACGTCTAGGGTGGCCTGCAGAGGGGAAGGAGGAGGACTTGTTTGAATACATTGAACTTATGCCCAGAGAACAACAGCTGATAGCTCTCTGTCCATCAGCAAAGCTGAATGGAGCCTGCGGGGAGCTAAACCTGCTTTCCCACCCAGCCAGCCTCTCTGTTCACGGGACAACATGTCTGGGCCTTTTCTAGCATAGCTTTGATGTGCCTTAAACTCAGGGCAAACCAGGGTCTGGACTCCAGCCATGGGCTGGGGCTGAGCTGCGCTCCCTCTCTGCCCGGTCGGTATTTCTGGTGCTGTTCAGTACGAAATCCCAAACTACCAAGAAGGAGGACTTTTTTTTTTCCCCCTAGTGAGTTTAATCTCTTAAGCAGCTCTGCAAAGATGGTGGCATTGGGGAGGACGAACAGATGCTGCAGCACAAGTTATTACAACCCATCTGGTACAAATGCCATAGGAAGGCGGAGGAATAAAGTGTGACTACGAGAGTATCAGGGGTGCCTCTCCATGCTAAAGAGGCTCCAACGATCGCAGATCCCAGCGCATCCACCACGTTTTAAGCAAAAACGGGGGAACGGGGAAAAAAGCCCATCTGACACTTCCTTTCATAGTCAAGCCAACACATGCACGACGGAAACTCAACCAAGACCTATCACGCAGTAATAGAGGCTGCATTTCTCTGATATCGTTCCATTTATTCTATAGGCAGAGCATTATTCAAGTCTGAAATAGGGCTTGATAAAAGTCTTTCCTGATTCCTCACACCTGAGCCTCCAGCTGAGATGACTTGCAAGAGCAATTTGTGCTCTGGCACTGAGGATAGAAATTCCAGAGCCTGGGGCTCTGCTGGAAGGATGGGTAATTTTAGAGGAAAGAACTGGTTTTCTTAAGAAATATATCTCTCAAGTGCCCTGTCCTTGATTTCTGTGTGCTCTCCTGGAAGAACTCAAGCAGCCTGCTCTCTTCTCGTGGTGCGCCTTGGGCTGACATCTGTAGCAGCAATGATGGGGGCTGCTGGTAACCAGGGCTACCCCACAAACAGCAGTGCTGGGAACCAGGAGACACCTACGTTACAAGGGTTGGTAGAGAGCAAATTTAAGAGAAAATGGAAACCTCCCTTTCAATGTCAGAAATAACAGTTCAACGTAAGTGCTTCTGCTGCCCGGCTCTGACGTGCAAGAGGGATGAGGGCACGTGTGAGAAGTGCAGGAGTGAGGCACCTCACAGCCATGGCTAGTAGAAAGGAGGATCTGACCCAGTGCTTCCTAATTTTAAGCTTTCATGGAGACACAAGGGCCAGTACCCACCCCAGCCCTTGGGTAGGAAGGTCTCAGGTTCTGCTATGGTCACTGTGGATCCTCCCAGGAAGGAGTTCTGGCCGAGCATCCAAACACAACTTGTTTCTAAGGCAATAACTAACTCTTATTAATAAGCATTTCCAGTTGGAAATCACTGCTACCCACCTGCCTCCAAAGACACTCCAACTACTGAGAGAAGATGGATGTTCGCAGCTTGGACGCTTTGAAATAATGCTTTAGGAAAACATTTGTTCAAGGCTTAATGCTTCTCAGCTCAGCTTCTGTTCCTAAGTTACCCTTTACACTTGGGCAGCTTTCAATTTCCATCTGTCTAGTGACATGACTGGTTAACCTGTGCTGCTAACACAGTTTGCAAGGAAGGAGTAATTGCCTCTTTCCTTGCAGAGCTACACCACATTTCTCCTCATTTGTCTGATGGAAGCCTTCCAATGTGAGGAAGTCCTCAGGCACAGACTGAAGGGGTCAGCCTGTGACCCTCAACACGCACGCACAAAAATGATGGTTGTTGCATGGATCAGAACTGGATTCCTCTTGGGACAAAACCCTCCTGTGACTGCAAGGTTAGACCAGATCACAGAATCACAGAATCATTAAGGTTGGAAAAGACCTCTAAGATCATCGAGTCCAACCATCAACCCAACCAATGAACCATCATACCTTTACAGCTGTTAAAACTCCCAAGGAAGGAATCTACTGCACCTCAAGGGGAAGTACAATAAATAGACTGCTGAAATCAAAAGCACTGATAGAGCAGGGAAAGCTGGGGCCACCTAAGCTCAGAGGAGATTTTCTTCTGTTTTGTCACTCACTCCTTCTCAGAGCTCTGCTCCGCATTATCCTACAGCCTCACGCTGCAATGTACCACCCACAACTCACACCAAGGTAACCGATGGAAGACCATGCTCTGCAACACCGAGAAGATCTCTTTGCGTAAGGCAGCTCCTCGGCTACATCAAAGCAAGTAGAGAGGAGTTGGTTTAGTCACTGGACAATCACATGTTTTCCTATCAGGCACGCCTGAAACCAAAGATAGGAGCTGGAGTGCTTCTGGAAGGGATACGTGTGATGGAAGAAGTAAGGGATGGCTGGTGCTGCCCAAGTCACAAAACAAAAGTAATTCCAGTCTCAGAAGGACCGGAGCACCAGTTCCATAAAGAACACCTGCCTTATGAGGAAAGGTTGAGAGACCTGGGGCTTTTTAGTCTGGAGAAGAGAAGACTGAGAGGGGATCTAATGAATGTGGATCAATAGATGAGGGCTGAGTGTCAAGAAGAAAGGGGCAACCTCTTTTAACTTGTGCCCTGCGACAGGACAAGGGGCAATGGATACAAGCTAGAGCACAGGAAGTTCCACCTCAACATGAGGAGGAACTTCTTTCCTGTGAGGGTTCCAGAGCACTGGAACGGGCTCCCCAGAGAGGCTGTGGAGTCTCCTTCTCTGGAGACTTTCAAGACCCGTCTGGATGCGTTCCTGTGTAACCTGCCCTAGATTCTGTGGCCCTGCTTGGCAGGGGGGTTGGACTCGATCTCCAGAGGTCCCTTCTAACCCCTAACGTTCTATGATTCTATGACTTATCACTCCAAACCCTGCTTGTTTCCAGCACCATCCGGTGCTCAGCACAGCAAAAGGCTATTTTAAGCTATGTGATGATTAATCACTTACTTTCAGACTTGCATTTAAGCAGGGAATGTTTTGATCATTTTTAATAAATAGATTTAAAGTGTATATATAGTGTGCATTTGCTACATCACCAGGATTCCAAACAGAGGAGTTATTTGGTTAAACCTGCAAATGAGGCAAGATTGCAAGACTACCCAAGCACTCTCGAAGCTTGGTGATCTTGGTTGATCATGTGCTTTATAAATTGCTAGAGCTGAGGGGCAGAGGATGGGTGGGATTCTGAGGGTGGCTGTCAGCTCAGGTAGGCCACACGACATCTAGCAGTTACAAGAAGGTCACCATCTGCAAACCAGGACACAAAACACTTTGGTGTTACTGCAGTTTTCAGTCAGCTGTTCATAAAAACTCACTCCAGCTTCAAAAATAGAATTTTAAAAAGTCAAACTCATGCTACCCTCCTCAAGACCTTCTTCTAGCGTGCCCTAAGGATCTCTTAGACCTGATTTGCAGAAAAATAACGATAAAACAGGCTCAGCAATTCTACTTCAGTGACACAATTTTAGCTTTGGCTCTCACAAGTTAAATCCACCAAAATGAAAGAATAGGCTCCTTCCTCTATCGGTGTAACATCACGTTCACAGTTTGAATCTGTTTTCAGCCGTCCCACAGCTCTGTATCTCATATTAGCACGGGAAAAAGCTATTTCTGCGACAATCGAATACAGTGACATCATTTACTGTGCATGAAGTGAATAAGCGACCTACCTCTATCTGCTTGTCTTTGAAGATGTTGTTGATGCTTTTGTTAAACGCTGCTCCAGAGAACATAGAGGTTATTGGATATGTCAAGTCTAGAATCGTCCTAAACACTGAGTTCATAACCTAAAAAGAACAAAAAGGCATTTAAAAGGTAAATATATGCAAGAATCCATATTAATGTATGCAGTAAGGTATGCAATTGGAGAGACACCGTGTTGCAGATTCTACATGTTGGAAGCATTGCTATTCTAAGTACAAAAGTTGTCACGGGGATGGAAATACAGCTACAGAACCCAGCAAGTCCTTCTACGGTGCCACAGATTTAAAACAAAAAGCAGCAAACTCTGTACCAGTTTGCAGTAGGGCTATGGAGTAAAGTCCATTTGCATCGCTTCCCTTCTGCCCATAAATTAGAAGGTCCCTCTAAAGCAGCGTGCACGGGCACTGGTTCCTGCCTTAACAAATGCATGCGAACGGTACGCATTTAATTCCTGATTTATTATTTTTTTAATACAGAAAGACATCAGTTATCTCCCTCTTCCTCATCCTTTCCACAGTGTACGTGTAGTTCACCAGCGTGGAAGGAGATCGTAAATCTGCAGAGGAATCTACATCTTCTACGTCCCTTCTCACGTGTGGATCACACCCAATTTTTCTTCCACTCTTCAATCCTTCTCCTGCCTCCCTGTAAGCGCGTACAAGGAGTGGCTGTGACTCGCTGTGCCTGCAACAGGGTTCAGTCATGCACGTTCAACGGCGTTAGACACATTTTCTGTGTAGCGCTGCCCATTATTTTCTGGTCCCTTCCCCAGCTGCCTGGTCACCAGCACTTCGATACCACTGCAGACACCTACATAAACCTGATAAACCCAGTCACTGGAGGGCTCCTAAAGAACCCCAGATACCTACTATGTTACATAACAGCGGCAGGCGCTGTCAGATGCGTCTCTCCTAAACACACGTATACTGTAATTAAGCTTTCATGGAGTCTTTCTTTTTTTTTCTCCCTACCTACAAGATAAAATGATGAAAACACCTAAACTATACAGCACTGTGGCCACCGTGTTTGTCCCATAACCATGCTATTGGTCTCAAAACCTCATAAATCCTAATAAAATTCAGTGCCTAACATATTACACCCTACTCAGTTAAAATAGAAGCCCCAAAACCTCAATTAACTCATTTGCGATTAAATAGGGTTTCCCTGGGTGAAATATTTCTATTAGATGAAATACCTTCTCTCTCTCTCCATGTTCTCTAGAATTTAATAAACAATTTAAGGGACAATGTGGGATAGTACCCAGGCAGGGACCTACCAAACAGCCCCTAAACCTGCAGGCTGAAGGATCTGTGATCAACATCTGGCCTTTGCTTTACTCGAGCAGTGATTTAAAGAGCAGCAAGATTAGCCTACATCAGCATGTCCAGCTGCTTTTAAATATATATTAGGTACTGCCCAGAGAATAATGTCCGTGTATGAAAAAAAAAAAAAAAATATCCTTAAAACCAGGTATATAAACAGGAAACGTGGAGGAACGTAAAAGCCTTAGCACAAACCCAATTATGAACCTGTCTCCTTCATTCCCATCTTCATTTTGGGTTCTGATGAGGTAAGGACAGTGTGCCAACCTAACTACAGACCTGCTCCCCACAGCTGCAGAGTTAAATGGAATTAGTTTTGTACTTAAAATAGGGATTTGGTCTCTGACGTTACTTAGAATGATTAAATCAGGGAAAGAGGCATTTACAAAAAGTCCTTTATTTAATACCAAAGAAAAATCTCTCCAACTCAGCACCAAACACTGGGCTATCCTTGTTGCGAATGATCTTTATAATTCTGAGTCTCTACATTTGCCCTGTAATTAATGCTACAGTAATCTTGGACAGAAACAAAATACTTCTAATTAATGGTTATTCTTAACACTCTCATTTCTCATAACTGGAAGATGCCCTTTTAGCTGATGCCGGTGGCCAAGAGCCTCCCTCAGCCTTCCAAGAATAGCTGCTACCACCTACTGTTCCCAAGATAAATGAAGTTCACCCCTTGGAAAGGCAGCCAGAGCCTTCTGACTTCTACTCCACTTCATACATCTCTACCAACCAACAGCACAAGAGCCAACACCAGTGTCTCCATGAATGCCATCGCGTCGGCTCCCTATGGCAGCGATGAGAAGCGGGGCCTTAAGGCACCTCTGCCAATTCTCTTAGAAGAGCAGACATTTTGCAACTCTTCATCAACTTCCCATGAACTTTCATTTCTACAGCTCTGCTGCAAGACGAGGTTTCTTTTTAAAAAGACCTTCAATTCTAAAATTATTTTTAAAAGCTCCATGGTATAGGACAAGCTCAACAAGGAAGGGACATGGTTCCTCTGCCCACAGAGCAGAAGACCAAGAGCAAACGCCCATGATGACGATGAACAAAAAGAAACCTGAATTGTAATCTCTGGCTGTTTGTTCTTCAATGCAGGATGGTGGGAAACTGGTGTCAAAAACCAGGATAATCCCAGGATTTTTCAGTGTTTCTGAGCAGGAAAAAAAAGCAAGGCTACGGGAAAACTTGTTGCAAGAACAAAATTTTAAACAGCAGAACAGATTAAGTGTTTTTTAAGCTAGTATAGATAGCATCCAGCATTTCTTCAATGCCTTTTTAGCTCACAGATAAAGCTTTGATGAGACAAGCAAAGGAATTCACAGAGAAAAAAATGTTAAAGACAAAACAAAAACGTAACTTGGGCCAACGCTCCCAGATAAATAGGGATCTATTTATCCCGAAGGCGGGAACTACAGATAATGGAAGTTCAGATTTAAAGGTAAACTATTAAGAAATCTAATTGCTGAAGGAAATGAAAATCAATCCACATAAGAAGCCATAGCGATCTCAGAGCCAGGCAAAGGCAGAGGCAAGGTGAACGTTTAAAATCAGATTCAGATGTTCCGACCCCATGACATTCACGTGCCTCTAATTGACGTGATCGTTGCAGGGCAGAAACAGGACAGTTTGTATTCTGTGATTCTGTGATTCTTGCCCGGGCATTTCAAATCAACAAGCACGTATGGATTTCTCATGCGACCTTTTATCTGAACGTCCCCAGTTATAACGTTGATTTAGGGTTCATTTCAACCCCACAAATAATATGATTGACATGGTAAGTATCAACCATCAGGCCTTATCGCTGTATGAAAATGGATTTTTCATGTTCCTCTCGATATAACAATTTTTTAAGGTTTAACAAAACCACACTCAGTGTTTTTCTCTTCTGTTGTTAACCTCAAGTACAGAATTCCAGAGGGGCAACCAGAGGGAACACTTCAGCCGACTTAGGAATGAAAAGCAATCTGCCTTAATTTTTGCAAGCAGAGAAGCCCAGGGAAGAAAACCTTCCAGAACCAGTTGATAAAGTTTTAAAGACACAATTAAAAAGCACCAAAGCGCAGCAGAGCAGCCCTTGGCAGGCCAACAGCCTGGAGGACACCCAAAGCAGGGTCTCTGCTGCAGCTCATCAACTCCATCTAAGAGACAATATGTTCACACTCGTTAATGGGCAATCTGTAATTAACCTCTTATTTATTTAGGGTTCGCTGGGGCCTTTGAAGCTGCTGTAGCTCCTATTCCCTTTTGCTGGGGCTGAACCAGTGCTCAGCCACAGTCACCAAGACTCCCCTTGCCTGGGGAGGAGACTGGTTTGGCTGGCTGATGTCCTCTGGTCAGGAGGTGTCTTTCCCACAACATCCTGCCTGCTCTTCATGCCGCTCTGGTTTGGCAATGTTCACCTTCTCCGCTCAGATGTTGTGTTAGTTTGCAAGGATCTGTCCTTGTCACTGTTGTTGGGAAGATCTGGTCTGCAAACACAACACAACAGTGTGGGATGCTAAGTGATTTACCCAACACTGCACCTACTAAAGCTGCTCTCTTCTGACTTCCACAGCAAAAGGACCCTTTGTGGTCCTCGTCGTGTGGACATCACACTCTTCCCTGCTCCTCCTCCATGCTCCCAAGCCACCCTTGACCTGCACCCAGTCCTACGTGGGCTATGGCTGTAAGCATAGAACCACAGAGTGGTTTGGGTTGGAAAGGACCTCAAAGATCATCTCATTCCAACCTCCCTGCCATGGAAGTGACACCTCCCGCTAGACCAGGTCACTCAAGGCCCCATCCAGCATCACCTCAGTATGGTAGAGAACAGGTTTTTTCCCTCAAAACAACAGATCAGGAGGAGTGTCGGGGTCCAGTCTGACAGCAGCCTGACCTGAGGCAGAGTGGGGCTGCTGGCTCTGCCTGCCCCTGCCTGGGGCCAGCACGGCTGCCTTGGCAGCAGGCAGCTCAAGGAGCCGAGCTGGCCAGAAAAGAGCATGACAGAAAAAAAAAAGTGATGAACTTTTGGCCAGAACAGCTCATTAAACCACAGTATCTCCATATTCCCAACCATATCCCAACAGTAGAATATTCCACTCTTTGTGAAATATTTATACTTTAAAGTATTAGTTCTCCAATGAAAAACCCTGACAGAACCCAACAATCTGCAAACACTAAAGCTTTTGTGTGTTTGTTTTGCTGGTTAAACACAGAAGCCACGCAGAAGCAAGAGATGGTAACAGCCTGCCTGGAAGTTTTCATAACCCTCTGGATTTTGACAAAAGAATCATTTCTTTCTTTGCTCCTTCATTAAGCCCAGAAAACACACGCCATTAAAAACGTCCCCTCTCCCAGCCCCAAGTGTACAGCCAGAGAGATGCCAATTTCTAAAAACACCAAAAAGAAATAACTGCAGGACAAACCCAGCCGTTATTTTGATGGATTAAAAAATAAGTAAGTATCAGAGTTATCTAATCCATCACAACGAAGACACTTCAAAAAAGCCCACAGGCTAACAAAGCCAGGCTGCAAGGTTCTGCGCAGAGCACTCAGCAATAGCCTTCACCAGCAAGAGCTCAGAGGTTTCGGAGGAGCAGAATCAGCAGGTTCTGTAGCAGGGAGCGCTCCAGCCTTTATGCAAAGCCTTGGCTTTAGGAGGGATGCTCCCAGAGCAGCTCTTGCGCAGCAGCCACCCCTGCAGAGATCCTCACCAGCAGCGATGCTGCCATAGAACAGTCCTGCAGCTTCAGGACACTGGGAATTTCACAGAACCACAGAATGGTGGGGGTTGGAAAGGACCTCTGGAGATCAGCTCATCCAACCCCCCTGCTCCAGCAGGTCACCCACAGCAGGTCACACAGGAACGTGTACTGGTGGGTCTTGAAAGTCTCCAGAGAAGGAGACTCCACAACCTCTCTGGGCAGCCTGGGCCAGGCTCAGACACCCTCACAGTAAAGAATTTTCTCCTCATGTTGAAGTGGAACTTCCCGGGTTCCAGTTTGTGCCTGTTGCCCCTTGTCCTATCACTGGGCACCATGGAAAAGAGACTGGTCCCATCTTCCTGATACCCACCCTTCAGATATTTATAAACATTGATCAGATCCCCTCTCAGCCTTCCCCTCTCCAGGCTAAACAGCCCCAGGGCTCTCAGCCTTTCCTCATACAAGAGATGTTCCAGTCCCTTAATCAACCTTGTAGCCTCTGTTGGACTCTCTCTAGCAGAGTCCCTCTTGAATTGGGGAGCCCAGAACTGGACACAATACTCCAGATGTGGCCTCACTGGGGCAGAGTAGAGGTGGAAGAGAACCTCCCTCAACTTGCTGGCCACACTCTTCTTAATGCAGCCCAGGAGACCATTGGCCTTCTTGGCGATAAGGGCCCATTGCTGCCTCATGGTGAACTTACTGTCCAACTAGGACCCCAAGGTCCTTCTCTGCAGAGGTCCTTCCCAGCAGATCAACCTGTACTGGTTAAGACCTGTACTGGTACAGGGGGTTATTATATATATAATTGGGTTATTATATAATTTGGGGCTCATCTGCTGGGTTTGTCAGCTTGCCCACGCTCAGTCCCTTTGGGTGGATCTTCGATGAATCCCCAGCAAACCCCCCTGCTATTACCCACAGAGCTGGTGCTCGGTGGAAGAGGCCACTCTCCTTGCTCCGTCTGCAGTTGCTGCAACACAATACAGGAGAAAGCAACTCAGAATAGCCACCATTAAAAGGATTTCTAAATCCCTCCAGCCACTTTGTACATTAGCTGTGATCTGATCTTGGAGAGCGGGTTTTCCTGGCTGGCTTCTTTACAATGCAGCCGTTTTGCTGGACTATGCTGTTAACTGTGAGAAGGGCTTCAAACAGAGCTGTCTTTGCTTTTTTCCTTCTCAAAGCCTTGAACAATTTCTGGTTTGGATGTGGATCTGGCAAGCTTGTCAGAACACTCATGAAAAACCTCAAGAAAGTCCATTCTTCATTAACAGGATGAAATGTTTGCTCTAACGGAGGTCATCAGCCTCTCCTCCAGCTACTTATTTGCAGATTTCAAGGCACCGATACCTCAAACAGCCCGAGGCTGGGCCCAAACCTGCCTTTTCCTTTGTGAAACGCTCTCTGAGCTTTGCAATATGTGTTCAAAAGTTAATCAATCGATTAAGCGTCTTCATTTCACCTTTCACTATTCCTGGTAAAAACTAGTGCAATCCCAAATTAGGCTGGTGAGCCCAAGAGCTTCAAAGCTGGAAATGAAGCTGGCTTCACTGGGAGCACAGCCCTGAGAAGCTCAGAAAATAACATTTCTAGCTCTGCATTGGCGCCTGCGCAGAAGAGATCTGACAAGTTAACAAAGAAGAAGAGATAATCCTCTGGATAAATGCACAGAAGAAAATTCCACCACTCCAGCCAAACCAAGAGCAAGGGAGAGAGGGCAGCGAGCTGGAGGCTGGGAGGTACACCACATGCCTGCCCTGCCCAGACACTGTCCTGTAAGCGTTTGGTAGCGACCAATGTGGGAAATAGAGTACAAGGTTAAACACATCTCTGATAGGATTCAGTATGGTTGGTTTTATGTCCTTAATCTCAAGCCTCTTCCACCTTTGCGATTCCAGCGAGCTGCTCTGGATCACACATGGTTTGGGTTTTAGGTGCTTCCCCTCCAAGCCGAGCACAGGCAGTTCTTAAATAAAAAGCACAAAATCCACGTTCTTCCAGCAGACAGTGACAGGGAGATGAAACAGAGTCCCGTGGTCCTCTGCCCTCCAGGGCAGCACAAACATACCGGGGGCTCAATACGGATTTTAATGTCCCAGACTATCAGGCTTGCAAAGTTATCATCTTACCAAGATCCAGCAGATTTCACCTCAAAGCCATGGCAGGTTAGAAGGCCCTTGGGAAAGGCAAGCAGTACATGCGTGTCAACGACAGATTCCTGTCTTTCCCCTGGAAGTCCAGATTTAATCTAATTTAGATTAATCTAATTTAGAAAATTCTGCACGTCACTTCCCCTTCAATAAGCAAATCCACATGAAAATGTGGTTTTCCTATCAGCAATACAAAACTGTAACCAGCAAACTTCACAGCAACACTAATCTTCCGTGAACTTGAACCAGTGTCATCTGCTGCCAGTACAATTTGTTTCCCTGACATCTTATCAATAAACAAATTCACCCACAGAAGTCATTGTTTAAAACAACCTTCCCAAATCTTGGTTTAACGATGAAAACAGGTTTTTGTTTGTATTAAGTACAGTTAGAAATCTCTCCTGAACCAGAGCACCACCACTCTGGAGTTCTGAGGCTACACCCTGAAGTACACGATTTGTATTTAGTTGAGAGAAGGATTACCTCTGTCAATCAGTTCCACTGACAAATGACAGCATGTGAGAACGAAAGAGAGAAAATTATCCAAAAGAGAAACACATTTGTCAAGAGTTGGAAAGGAAACAGATTCCAGCACATAGAAAGAGAAGATAAAAGCAAGATAAACAGAGGCTAACACACTTAGCATCGCTCTGCATTTATAGCGTAACTAGAATTGGAGCAGAGCGACGTCAGGCAGGTGCCTCCTGCCTCCTCGGGCATCTCCTGCCAAGGGACATGGAGCAGCTTTCCCGACCCATTCCCTCACTGCCGGGCAGGGCCCTTTTCGTGCGCTTTCTTTGGGTGGCTGCATGTCCTCTGCCACCTGCTAAGGCTGGTGGTTAAGCTCTTGTCCTCCAAGGACAGAAGTACCACGTCTCCAGCACTTACCATGGCCCACTGCCTAGCTTTGATCCTCATCTGATTGAAGCTCCGTTCTTCGGCGTACAAGGCACTCATGAAAGCACCAATGGACGTTCCTCCGATCATATCCACGGGGATGCCGGCTTCAATCAGTGCTCTGATAACTCCCACTTGGGAGCATCCCCTGTGCCAAGGAAAGGAAAAGAAAAAGACATTACTGGACAAGAAGCCATTGAAAGAGCGTAAAGATAGGAATGCCACCTTCCAGGGAACTCGGCTGGGCACTGGCTGAGCCGCCAGCCTACGGCTAAACAAGCCTCAGTGCCAGAAACAAACGCGGTGAATGTGGAAATCTTCAAACAGGCTCCCTGGGGATCGTGGGAAATACAGACAACCCAGCCTGACTCCAGCATGAAAGGCAGCGATGCGAAAACAACAGTCAGCATCAAGGCAGTGGATACGAGAGGGAAAAGTCCACATGGCTTCAAGGGAGCAGCGCATCGGAAAGTCTGCTGCAGTTCTTCCAACGCCGCCCAAACCAGCTGGATTTCAGAGACCTTTCCACAGGTTTCTTTTCCAGCGATGCTTCAAAGAAGCTCAGCCAGCCTGGGATCACGGGATGGGTCACCGCATGGATTAATAATGAATTTGAAGATGGAAAATAAAGAGCAAGAAGGAATAAACGGTGATGAGAAGGCAGAAGTTTTGTCTGCACACAGACCCAGGGAAGGAGCAGGTGAGGAGACATTTGAGGGTGAGACAAATTCCTTCAGGACAGTAAATGCATTCCTAGATTTCAAGGAGTGCAGAAGGAACCCAGAGCAGTGAGGGAGTCAAGTGATAAACAACAGATGAACCTCGGTGCTGCTGGGACAAGAGAAAGACAGAAGTAGCAATGCCCTGCAGCAATGAGCTCTTAACTAGCTCTGCTCACACAGAGCTTTGGGAACCACTGTGCGTGTTCTCTGAAAAATCTCAACCGAGCCTTCAGTGCAAATGCAAGAGGCAAATCTTGAAAGAAAAAAAAAAAGAAACCAGAATAACACAGGAAACATAAGAACACACGTCCAGGATGGACCAGCGTTTTGAAAACTGTGAGCACGCTCAGACTTCTCACTAAAAAAAAAATTAAAAAATAGCAGAACTAGAATATAACAGAAAAGCACAAAAGATGACCAGAATACAGAAAGGAATTCACTTGAGAAGAAGCTGGACTCGAATCTCTGACCAGGGAAGCGCACGACTGACGGGAGACACACAGGGCCAGCCACTGGTACCACCATGCAGAAAGCTTAACGTAAAGCAAAGAATTGACAGACATACATGTATGTAAAGCACAAACTGGGGAAAGCTCTGTTACCACGTGCTGAAGAGGTCAAACCACAAATGGATTTCAATGTGGACTGGATGAATCGAAGGTACCAGGCTGTCAGTGGCTACTCAACATGACAAATGGGAGGTGCGAGCTTGCGTTCAGGAAGCTCGGAAGCTGCTAATTGTTGCAAATACTCGTTTCTGAAGCAATCGCTTCTGCCTCCCGCCAGAAATGAGAGAGCAGAGGTACGACATTCGCTCTGATCTTATAAAGAGCTCTTACAAACAGCGATTCCCCAGTGGCAGAGGGATCCCTGCCCATTCCACGGAACCATTACAGGAACAGTTAGCAGCGGAGGCTGATTGCCTTCTTATCGATACAAACCCACAGCCCCTTAATTAGTCCAGTTAATACCAAGCATGTCAATTAGCTCATTCCGCCTGGATGGACGCTCTGCAGTCCAAGCCATACAGCAGTAAAAATCTTCCTTTTCCCATTTTTAACCCATTTTTCTGTTCCTCCACGGTTTGCTGTTTCCATCCTCTTTCCCCTTGCTGTTTACATCCTATAAATACTTGCTAACAGCTGCCAAGTCCACCGTAGGTGCCATTTGGCCAAGCTATGCCTAACGCATTCTTTCCATCTAAATAAATCCCCTCCAGCTGCTGAAATGCTTTGAGACAGGTTCTCAGTTATACTGGTGTAAATGACTTCAGTGACTGGTCTGCGCTGGTGTAATCCAAGAGCAGAAAATGCCTCATTTCGCCTTCCTCTCCATATTCTCCTTCCCCTGCTTTACTATTGCTTCTCCTCATAAGATGCCCTACATTAAAAGAATTGTACTTTTACCCCTGCCAGAGGAGCCCATTGTTTTTAGGCTTTTAGACCACAGCTCTTTTTGCAGGCTGCTTCTTGTGCCGCATGGCTCCACGTCGCTGGCTGACACGGGTGTTTCGCTGAGGAACGGATCTTACACTACCCAGCCTGCTTTCCGGAGAAAGCCTACACCGATGCATTTGTTAAGGCATGTTAAGTGCTCTAAAGCATTTCCTGCTTGGAGAGCAACTTTAAACTGGCCAGGACTAGCTCCAGACTGGGTTCTCTCCCTTTAGCCTCTTCCAAACCCGGATCTCCTCACTCCTACGTTCATGCATCCATCAGATATGAGGGATTTGATGTGATTCACTCTAGATAGGATTTTACTTTGCTGTGTGGTGTCCCTGAATGAACAACAAAAGATTGTTATTACTTCTATTGGCGAGCCATCCCCTGCTGTCCCTGCCAACACCCAGCTAAACGTGTCACAGCCACGGATCTCCAACAGATGCATCCATTTCAAAGCACTGACCTGCAAGATGGGAATGAAAGTATTTTTCTTGCTCAGAAGAGGACCTCCTATAAACTGCCAGACTAAATTATGTTTCATTTATACACAACTACAAAGCTGATTCTTCCAGCGCCAGCATCCTGAACAGGAGCAGTCGTGACTGGATGTATTTGTGCAAACTAAAAGCCTGAAGAAAGGCAAATGTGCCTGAACCCACCCCATTTCTCCATGTAGCATCCAGCCTCCTGAATGACAGGGTTTTTTTTTCCCCCTTCCCTACAGCTTGAGGCCATCATTACCCCAGCAATGCTACCGCGTGAAACTCTTCAACAACTCCTCGCAGTTGGTTCTCTCTCGGCCACTTCTTGGCAGCTCGCGGTGTCCGTAAACACGGGCGCGCTGCCAAGGGAAGCTGTGCCGGAGCCGGCGCTTTGCCAGCGGCATGCGTCCCGCTCGCTGACAGCTTCCCGGTGGCACCGCGGAGAGCCAGTGTGGGCAGCTCTCGAGCTACGACTAGAGAGGAAAAGGAACGAGGCCAGGAGGCAGGTCTGTTAGCAGAGGACTAGCGCAGGACAAAGCCGGGATCGAGCACTGCGTGTAATACCAGGCACCATTTCCCAGAGGACCTGTCCTGGTTTAGGGCAACGTGAAAACACAAGTGTTTGCAAGAGGTGCACAAAGGCAGGCGGCTTGTGCCGATGCTGTAGGTGCATGTCAGCGCCCCAGCGCCCGCGTGGAGTGGAGGAAGGGATGGGGAAAATCTCTGGTTACCTGGCTGACACGCAGCTGAACGTCACTCACTGCGAGGAACGGGGGAGTCCGGCTAGACGGGAGGAGCAGCGTCAGGTAGCGGATGCACAGCGTGCTGCTGGAGCTGCACACCCAGCTGTCCTCTGCCTGAAATCCGCCTGATGGTGCAGCTGGATGGAGCATTTCCCCTGCCAGGATTAACACCTCTCCCCAGGACGGTGACAAGGGCTCCTGGCACCAAGGACAAAGGGCCTAGAAGATTACATTTGCACCAGAACCCAAAGATTTGCCCAAGAAGTGCAGAGTCTAGATATTTACAAAAACGCTTTTTTGTCATCTCTCGCTCCCTAGGAGAGACCTGATTAATGAGTGCCCTTTGCAGAGAGTAGAAACAGCACCAACCAGTTCAAGGAGGAACTGGAACTAAGTTCTGGAACTGGAACAAAGAACCACACTCCATTTTCACCTTTGCCACTGCCTCACAGCCCAATCTGAGGAGGCAAGTCAGGGGCTGCTCTGTGCATCAGCTGCCCCAAAGTGCTGCTTGCTGCACAACTTACCAAATTCCTGCTCAATATGCTTAAAAAAACCTCCAAAAGCAGTGCTGTACTTCCTAAATGCCAAGCAGCATTTCTTCTTCGCTACTAATGGTGACAAATGAATGACCACGAAGCAGGGAGAGAAGTTGCGGGGTTGAAGACGTGCTTCCTTGAACTAACGCGGCACGGCTCGCAGACAGCACAGCCTCTCTGGGAGAAGGTCTTGCAGGAAAATTCCTGCTCCTGAAACAAGCCCTTGCTTTCATCCCCCGGGGAAAAGCCGCCGGCACGTGGCTGTAACACACGGGGGCCAGAGCACAACTGAGGAAGGCAGAATTCTCCTGTGAGACGTGCATGTGTCGGCTCCGCACGTGCCTGCCGGAGCTCAGGCGAGATCTCGCCCGCGGGAAGCAGCGAGCAAACACAGCAGGACGTTGCCGGTTAAAGTGTCAGCAGAAATACAGGCTGTTCTCTGCGCTCAGGTCAGGGGGCTGAAGAAAACACAATTAATACAAAAACAGAGCCCATGTGCCAGTATTTTCTCCACAAGCCGCATTTAATGTATCAATAGGACGTCGCCTGTCAGCGTTAGAAAGAATGAATGTGGTGCCGTGAGGACACAAGAGAGGGGACGCTCGTTTGTCTGTGACTAACGGAGCAGCAAGGAAAGGCTGGAGCGTGGTCACGTTGCTCACCTCCAAAGTCCACTTCAGTTTCAGAAAGCGAAGAGAAAATACAGCTCAGACATTTGGCCTCTCCAGCACCCACCTCTTCTCCTGACTGACTCATCAGGATGAAGGACATCTCTCTGAACGCGCTGGAGATGCTGTTTCCTTTGGTTGAAAACAGGGTTAAGGTCGTGGCTGCTGCAGAGCTCTGGCCAAAGCTTCCCCGCGGGGGACACACCTTGCTGCACCACCCTCCTGATGCAGTTAACTGGCAAAGTAGGTAGAAAAATAGAGGAACTGCCAAGGGGACTTTAGTAAGATCCACTAGAGCCTAACGAACCCAAATTGGGGCATGCTCATAATATTAGAGCTCCTGAAGAAGCAAAGCTATACAAATAAAAAGAGCTTTTCCTTCATGTGACGCCTTTGATTCAAAGCATGTTAGGAGCAGTCGTTCGATCACTCAGCTTACGGGGTAAAAGTAGAAGTAAACTGCAGGTGACTGAGCCTCCAGCCCATGGGAATGGACAGCATGTCCCAAAACACCTCCAGGTCCAGCACGTGGGCTCCCCTGTACTTCTCAGACTGGGATCACAAAACTCATCTGTATAACATATTTTGTGCTCGCGATGTTAGATACTTCTCAGAGTTATTCTGAAGGTGTTCACTGTATTGGGGCAGGGGGGAAATCAAAGAATCATAGAATCGGGTTGGAAAAGACCTTTAAGATCATTGAGCCCAACTGTTCCCCCAGCACTGCCAGGGCACCACTGAACCATGTCCCTCAGCACCACATCTCCACGGCTTTGAAACCCCTCCAGGGATGGGGACTCCACCACTGCCCTGGGCAGCCTGGGACAGCCCTTCACAACCCCCTCAGAGAAGAAATTGTTTCTCATCTCCAACCTCAACCTCCCCTGCCTCAACTTGAGACCGTTTCCTCTTGTCCTGTTGCTTGTTCCTTGGGAGAAGAGCCTGACCCCACCTGGCTCCAACCTCCTTTCAGGGAGTTTTTGAGAGCCAGAAGGTCTCCCCTGAGCCTCCTTTTCTCCATGCTCAACACCCCCAGGTCCCTCAGCTGCTTCTCACTACACTTGTGCTCTAGACCCTTCCCCAGCTTCGCTGCCCCTCTATGGACACGCTCCAGCCCCTCAATGTCCTTCTTAGAGTGAGGGGCTCAAAACTGACACAAGGATTCAAGGTTGGGTCTCCCCAGTGCCCAGTCCAGGGGTTGATCCCTGCTCTAG
This sequence comes from Eurystomus gularis, assembly GCA_013400335.1. Classification (NCBI taxonomy): domain Eukaryota; kingdom Metazoa; phylum Chordata; class Aves; order Coraciiformes; family Coraciidae; genus Eurystomus; species Eurystomus gularis. The sequence goes on along the minus strand of VZZY01012140.1, from coordinate 123,173 downwards.
TCCTGCTGGCCACACTAGTGCTGGCACAAGCCAGGATGCTGGCGGCCTTCTTGGCCACCTGGGCACATGCTGGCTCATCTTCAGCTAGCTGCTGACCAACACCCCCAGGTCCTTTTCCAGGTGTTATTTAAATGAAGGGCTATATACAGTGGTATCTGGATATGTGAGAAAACAAGAAGTTTCCTCTTTATATAAGAAGCAGCATTTTTGGGTCTGTGTTTCATTGCTGACACTGACATTGAGTGATGGAGTCGTTGACATAGAAATGAAGCAAGTCTTCTACAAGTTGCAAGTGCATTATGTCCAATTTGGCACCTTCAATATTTTGCAGCTCCAGCAATACACACAAAACATCACTTTGAAATCTAATCTAATCTAATCCAATAACATTATGACAGGCTGAGAGAGCTGGGCTTGTTCAGCCTGGAGAAGAGAAGGCTCCAGGGAGACCTTCTTGTGGCCTTCCAGTATCTGAAGGGGGCCTACAGGAAGGCAGGGGAAGTCTATTTAAATGGGTTTGTAGTGATAGGACAAGGAGTAATGGTTTTAAGATAGGAAAGGATAGATTTAGGCTGGATATTAGAAAAAAAGTTCTTTAACATGAGGGTGATAGAGCACTGGAACGGGCTGCCCAGAGAGGTGGTGGAGGCCCCATCCCTGGAGACATTCAAGGTCAGGCTTGATGGGGCTCTGAGTAACCTGATCTAGGTAGAGATGTCCCTACTCGTGTAGGGAAGTTGGACCAGGTGACCTCTAGGGATCCCTTCCAGCCTAAAACATTCTACAATTCTATGATTTTCTAGTTTTCCTGACCATAAAACCTCCTGGTATCATCAATCTGTGAGAATAATTACAGTGATCAGCTGTCAGCTCAGAAAGATGACAGAACACAGACCTCTGCACTCCTGCTCCTGATGTACTTGTGCACACTACCTGTGCACTTACAAGGAAGTTTCCAATCTGGACAACATTAATTAATTAATTAGGCCCTATTTCTAAGCTAAATATAGGGAATGATCCCACATTACTGGGTTCTCATCCTAACATCCAACTACCAGCAGCATCTTTCCCAGCAGATGCCCTGAAGGAAGGTTTCTCCTTCCACTGCCCAGTTTTAAACCCATCCCTAGATACACACCTATCGATCCTAAGACCTGAATTCTTCCTGCCTTCTCCTGCATTAGCAACAGCCTGCTTTCATCCTCCCACTTTGCTTTGCCCTTAGATTCCCACCATCTCCTTAAGTCAGAGCCGAGGAGCCACTTGCCCTCCAGCCTTGCCCATCAGCCCTGCTCACTTGGGGGTTTTTCAGCAGAAAAAGCAACTTCTATTTACCACAACCCCAGAGAAACCATCTTCCTGCGAGAAAATCCAAATACAATGTCCTTTTAGAGCTGATCTTGTTTCTGCTGTACATGCTAACTTTAGAACAAGCTTTAAACAGAGAGATTTGTGCCCAACACTGAGATAAATGAGCAGAAATTGTTCAGCCCTTCCTGGAGGGCTGTCAGGTCTGCCCAGTCCAGGGCTGAGAAGGGATATGTGAGTAAGCCACTGGAGGGGAGAAAACACACAAAATAAAGCCAGAATAAAAGTAAACAAGAACGTGCACCAGGGTTTTTGTTTCCGGATCCCACTTGCCAGCAGCACACTCCAGGAGGTGTGTGCAGGAGGAGGAGGAGGAGGGAAGAGGCTGAAGAGCAAACTGCACCCCCCCATCACTCTCTGCTTGAGGATGCCAAACCAAATCCTGTCTCTGGGCAGGAGAACAATTCAGTTATCTGCAAAGAGTGATCATTTCTTTGGAAAACAATTAGATACTCCTTGCCCCTCGCTTTTGAGGCTTATTTGTGAAAAGTCTTACAAGGATTCATTTTGAGCACGGCTGGAAGCTGCAGAAATAGGACAGCACTTTAAAGAATTTAACTGTGATTTAACTTGCAACCTCTCCAGTCTCCTCTTTCTTACCAGGAAAGCTCATTCCCTGGCTAAGATTAGACAAGAGATTCCTAAAAATCCCCGCAGTGCAAGAGCTCTACCACCCTCCTGAAAGCCCGTGGACTTGCTAACAGAGCATTATGACCGCCCCGTGGAAAGCGTTCCCTCCAACTTGTAGCTCTGTAACTCGGCACATGTTTTTTCAGCTGGTAAAAAGAGGTGCAAAACTAGTAACAAGAGTTAAACCACAACTCCAGCACCTCCTTTTTTAATTTCATCTGCATATCAAAGCGCTGCCATGAATAAATGAGTTTGGTGGGTTGAAGATGGGAGATCAGGACAGGACAGTCCAAACAAACCACTTGCAATTAATTTAAGTCATAACTCTGAAGTAGATGGCTCCCAAGTTCCTGCTGCCTGGAGGATTTAATGGAAGCCATCTACTTCAACCTCCATGGCAAACGGGAGCAAATGAGCAATTACATAGGTGCTACAGATGGGAAAAAGAAAAATCAGATCATTAAGCATTACGTGGGTGCCAAGCCACATGAACACGGCTTTTATGTGCATGCGATGACCCAACTATTACACAACTCACTGAGCAATTAGCATCCAGATCTGAAAACAGCCACATGGCTCTGCCCGTGGTTAAGAGAACTGCACTTGGAGGCAGAATTTGGAGCGGACGCATAAACATGATTAATACGGCTGAGCTCTCGGGCAGTACACAAGATGGTCCGTCCCTGAAGAAATCAAAGCAAAGCCTCTTAGGAGCAATTACGCTGCAGCCTATTACCAACCATTTGCAAACAGAGAGTCTGAAGCCTTCAGCATGAGTTCACAGCCGTGCCTCATGAGGTTTTCTCAACAAAAGCAAATACTCAGAACTCACTGTTTTATTTTTAGGACTTGGGTTTTGTTTGTTCAAACAATATACTCCAGGGCTGACCTGGATAAGACTCAAATTAGGTATCCAAGCAGAAGTTACCATCATCTTTTGCAAGGAAGAGTCCCCATTCCTCACCTTTCTCCTTCAGCCCCTACAAAACAGCACCAAAAGTAAAACACCAAGTTGAAGATGTAATTTTATTCTTTATGGATAAAGGGTTTCGACTCTGCTCTGTTATTTCAGCTCCTGGATGTTTCCTGAAATCAAATCTGCTTTCTGAAAGGCACAGGGAATCCAGGAGCCTGCCTGCGTGGCTGACACTGGAACTCAGATTTCAGTCTGGTTTATCTGCACGTGGCAATGGATGCTCTGCTGGTGACAAGAGCACAGAGACGCAGGGCACAGGCCACTTCTCCAAACATCTGGATCAATCATTACAAGCTCTGATGCCCCCACACATCAACCTGAGCTTCAAAAAGGGTTATAATAATGAAAAACTGCAACTTTGCTGTGCACTGAGACAGAGATATCTATCTATACACACCAAAACACCGCAGGTCATCGAGCATCCCTTCCTCTGAAGTGCATCTACCACCCTCCAGCCGTTCGTGGAGGAGGGTGAAGGCCTCAGGCTGACCAATGCCAAGGTCACAAGGATTAACCTTGCGGCTGCCAACTTTCTGCCCTTCCAAATGTCAAAAGACAGATTTGGCCTGGTGTACAAAGGGGTTACTTTGAAGAAAGGGAACTGGAGGAAGTGTTTTTCAAGTATTCAGTGTTTTTTTCATGACACAAAACAGATTCAGCCTCTTTTGTATTATTTTGATACTTCCATAGTGCAGAAATCTTGCTTCATTGGCCGTTACTGGCCACTGAGCGACCGCAGATGCTGGGCGGTCAGTTCCTTCTGCCATTTAAAAGAAGAGAAAAAGCTTTTTTGAAGTTTCTTTCATATTTCAGTTGCATTTCCTGACCTCCTTTACAGCAGTATCAGGCTGAGGAACAGGATCCTTTTAGCGGTGCATATTCTTCAAGACCTGTCTTGTTCCAGAAAAAGAAGCAGAGTCCTAACATGCCATCTCAGCACCTTGAGCAAGCAATCGGAAATGAAACACAAATGTCCTGGATGCTGCCTGACTGTAGCAGGGGGAGAGACAAAGAAAAAAATAGCAATTGCAAAAAATCCTCACTTTTATCTTGCATAAGCACAAATCAGGAAACGGTGTGAACGGAGTGCAGAAGGACCCAATCTGTGCCAGACTGGCTCCGTACGGGACTGCCAGACACCAAGCTGGTGACAGGGATCTTGGCCAAGCCCAAGCAGAGCCCAGCACCGCTGACCACCGCTCTCCACACCACCAAGGCTGCTCACCTGCCTGAGGACAGTGCTGGACCCACATTAGCTCTACGAGCTCACACACCACCACGTCCAGCCACTAACCTCTCCGCAACACCAGGAAAGCAAATGCTCCTGCCCCACAGCCGACTGGGACCTGGCACATCCTACAGACTCGGTTTCAGAGGCAGCTACGCAGGAACCTGTTGGCTTCCATCAGAGCCCCTCTCTGACAGCATCTCCAAGAAGACGCCAGGGCTGGTGCTGCCCAGAACTGGCTGGAGACCAAAAGGCTTGTGTGGACTCTGCCCACAACAGGCGAGGAGACTCAAGTCTCAGCGGCCTCTGCAAAAATGTTCAGCAAGTCTCAGCACTGTACCCAGGCAACACAAGCAGGGTTACCAGCAGCCTGGTCATTCCTCAGCCACTGCACACTGGAGTAAAGAGTTAATTTTATCCTAATAATTGGGCCAAATGTCAGGTTTCAAGCAAATTCCCCAGATACATCTAACCCATGAGACCAGAGCATAAATCCATATACATTTAGAAGCAGCAATACCCTCCTAAAACCCCAGATAGTTCCTAGTGGCACTGGTTTATACTTCTCCGTGTAAGTGCTTCAGATCAGTTTACAAAGGGTTACTTGCATTGATGCCAAAGCTGAGATGGCAAACACCTTGTTTTCCAAAAGAAGAACGCAAATTATAAGCATTGAAGCCATTTGCTGAAGCCCACGTGATACCTGGGGCTGAACACCAGCCACGTGAAATCCTGGATGCCCGTTCCTTGCGTCAGTCAGTTAACCGTCAAGAGCTGCAGTAACTCATGACACCACGAGCACCTCCGAGAGGCTGCTGTTGCTCTTTCAGAGCTATCCCAGCCAAGGTCCTGCCTTGAACGGCAGGTCCTGCCTGACGAACCTGAACTCCTCCTATGACGAGGGAAAGGCTGTGGATGTTGCCTACCTAGACTTTCAAAAAGCATTTGACACTGTTCCCCATAGAATTCTCACGGAAAAACTGGCTGCTCATGGCCTGGATGAGCATAAGATCTGCTGGATCAAACACTGGCTGGACAGACGGGCCCAAAGAGTGGTGGTCAATGGAGTTAAATCCAGCTGGCGGCCGGTTACGAGTGGTGTTCCTCAGAGCTCGGTGTTGGGACCGTTTCTGTTTAACATCTTCATGGATGATCTTGATAAGGACATAGAGTGTATCACCAGTGCATTAATGACACCAAGTTAAGCAGGAGTGTTGATCTGCATGAGGATAGGGAGGCTCTACAGAGAGACTTGGATAGATTGGATTGATGGGCCAACGTTAACGGTATGAGCTTCAACAAGGCCAAGTGCCAGGTCCTGCACTTGGGCCACAACAACCCCATGCAACACTCCAGGCTTGGGGCAGTGTGGCTGTAAAGCTGTCTGGCAGAAAAGGACCTGGGGGTTCTCATTGACAAGTGGCTGAAGATGAGCCAGCAGTGTGCCCAGGTGGCCAAGAAAGCCAATGGCCTCCTGGCCTGTATCGGGAATAATGTGACCAGCAGAAGTAGGGAGGTGATTGTGCCCCTGGACTCAGCACTGGTGAGGCCACACCTTGAATATTGTGTCCAGTTTTGGGCACCTCAATCCAAGAGAGATCTGGAGGTGCTGGAGTGAGTGCAGAGGAGGGCAATGAAGCTGGTGAAGGGCCTGGAGAATAAATCTTACAAAGAGCGATTGAAGGAGCTGGGACTGTTTAGTTTGAGGAAGAGGAGGCCAAGGGGAGACCTCATCACTCTCTACAACCGCCTGAAAGGACATTGTAGAGAGGTTGGTGCTGGTCTCTTCTCACAGGTAATTAGCGATAGAACAAGAGGGAATGGCTTCAAGCTGCAACAGGGTAGGTTTAGACTGGACATTAGGAAAAAAATTTTCACAGAAGGAGTAGTCAGCTACTGGAATAGGCTGCCCAGGGAGGTGGTTGAGTCACCATCCCTGGAGGTGTTTAAGGGTCGTTTAGATGTGGTGTTGAGGGATGTGGTTTAGGGGAGAACTTGTAGAGTAGGGTTGATGGTTGGACTCGATGATCCCAAGGGTCTTTTCCAACCTGAATGATTTTAGGATTCTAAGGTCAGAATGAAGAACAATGGTTTTAGCAAGAATTTTGTCTCATAATTTACTTCAGAACAAGTGTTTTATCAGATTATGTTTTTTGAACAGTTCAAAACATCAGAATCTAATTTGTACACATTTTTCCAGCTGTCAGCCCTCTCTTTACTGTGGATTTTAAGCACTGTGAGATAGTGATAACAAATAAAGGGGAGACCTGTATCCCACAATAAACCACCGAGGCCAACCTTAGCCATTGCTATTGATAACCGATGTCCAAAATGCAGTGCAGTCCTGAAGCTCACAGCGTGATCTACAAGTTATTTCAAAGCCAAGCACATTTCTGTTGACAAATAAGGACACCCCCAGTATGGCAGAAGCAGTTGGCAAACTATATTTTTTGCAATAGGTCCTCTGAGAGAGGACTTGAAAACAAAGACTGAGAAAGGAAGTAAGGGTAGATATAAAGAGGACAAGCAGGAATGACAGTGGAATGAAAAGGATGTGAAGAAACTGGGTAATCTTAGATGTGTCAGAAAGGGAAAAAATCATAGAACCATAGAATGGTTTGGGTTGGAAGGGACCTTAAAGATCCTCTAGTTCCAACCCCCTGCCATGGCAGGGACACCTCCCACTAGACCAGGTTGCTCATGCAGACTTACAGATCACCAGAGAGCTGGCCAGGTGAAAAAAGAAAAAGGATAAATAGACTATATATGATCTACACAGGAGTGGAAGCATGGAGTAGACATTACTAAGCAAGCCCTCAAGATGAGTATTACTTTTACTTTCCAGCACAAGGAACTGGCAACACCAGCACATTTGGGGTCCACAGATCCCTATCCCTTGTACCTTGGGGTGCCCCTCATTAGACTCTACGTAAAGCTTTGAACCCATCAAAGGAGCTGAAAAACATTAACTGTGTTACGACTTCTGTGAAGAACATCAGGAGTCCAGGGAATTCCTAGGGGATTTTCTTTCACCTCTTCTGTAATCTCTATAGAATCATAAAATCATTAAGGTTGGACCTCTATGATCATCAAGTCCAACCACCAATCCAACACTACCATGACCACAAGACCATGTCCTGAAGTGCCACGTCTACATGTTTTTTGAACTCCTCCAGGGATAGTGACTCCACATCCCTGGGCAGCCTGTTCCAGTGCTTAACCACTCTTTCAGTAAAAAAAAATTTTTTAATATCCAACCTAGATACTCTACATTGAGCATGTTTAGGATCCCTGCTCTGTGCTCTTCACGACAGTCTGCAGTGCACGCCTCTGGAGGTAGCTTCCGAATTCAGGCAGCACATTCCTCCCCTCTCCCCTCACATACACTTTCAACAGCGCATTCTCTGGGTGCTTGTGGTTGACTTTGACTCTTCATGCTTCCAGTGACTAGCCTGAATTTGAAGTACAGCGATTGATCTTACGAGCCCACCATCTCCATTCCAAGTACTGCAGCTCTGCAGTGGTAGTTTTAAGACAACATCCACACACTTCTCCCACTGATAGGAGTAAGAAGCCTCATATCATTAGTTATCTGTCTTAGCTGAGGAGTAAAAATTAATCTTCCTTAACTGCTGGAACTGAATTTGAAGCACCTGCACCATAAAACTTCATGCAGTCTCCCCAGGAGATTCTGTTATTGCCCGAGATTGAACATCAGGGTTTCATAACCACCACGCTGCTATCACCTGCATCGCAGGAAAAGAAGCTACAGCGTGGGAAGCGTCCAGAGGACAGCACTTTGTCATTGGAACATTGTTTCCACCTCAAATCACAGCTTTCTATTCCTCAGATGTTTCATCAGACACTGAAAGCTGGGCTATGAGATGTCAGCTCCACCACCACACTACCAGCCAGCCTGCTCCCACCCCATGGTGCTCAAACCTCAGTCCTGACCTAGGAGCCTTCACTTTTATTATGCCCTAGAAGACTCACCAAGCTTAGACATTTACTGTGCAGTCTTCCCTATTTTCAGAGAACAGACACGCATCTCTGCTTTTGTGGACCTTGGAGAAAAAGATGACAGTCCAGAAGGGATCTCAGTTGCTAGCTACCTTGCACATCTACAGCTCCCAGTGCTCTTCTCCACGACAGCACTGCTGGAAAGCAGACCTTCCTGCGTTGCCATGTGACCTTGGTCTTTGGCGGAGCTAACAACAGCCCCCCAAAAGAAGAGGTTTTATTTCTAACATCCCTTCCTTGCAGCACATCGCCCTGTTAAGTCCAGCTGTTGCAATATCATGTTATGCTGCCGAGTATTTGCATGTTTATTAACTTTGGCAGCTTGCCAACTTCTCCTTAACCAATTAAAACAAGGGAAAGAAAACAGTCACTTCAGAGCTTCTCCCAGAAAAAGGCTGATGAGCGTTTCACAGGAGGTGAAAGTGGAATTTCTGTTGCCTGCAGTGATCTTCTGGCCAAACACCAAAGACCTGCACTATGCAGTGAAGAAGTGAAAGTTTCTCAGCTAAGCTGGCAAAATCCAATTAAGTAGGAAGCATCAAGCAATTAAGTAACAGGGTAACCACAAAACACCTCCCATTCTCCATTACCCTGAGAAGAGGACAGAATTAAGATCAGCCTGCCCTCACCATGGATGAGACCACACGGTTTTTGTACATTCTAAGGCTCTTCTCCAAGTTAAAATAACAAACCAGACAGAAAAACAAAACAAACCCCAAACATACGAGTACCTCGAGTAATCCTTCCTGACTCCTCACACCCGCAAACTGCAAATTCAGCCTCTGCGCTTCGGCCAACTCTGACACCACTTAATTGCTGGCAGTGTAATTAAAGTACTGCATTACCGGCCACGGAACATCAGCAACACGTCCCTTTGCTGAAGGCTGCCGGGAGCTCCCCAGAAGGCTCTGCCCCAGGGGAGACCCATCTGCAGACACTTACAGCTCAGCATTTACTTGCCTTCGAGTGTTTCACAAGGATATGGAAGTGCTGGGTTTACAGTTGGGCTCGATGATCTTAAAGGTCTTTTCCAACCTAAGTTAGTCTGCGATTCTAGGATGGGCCAGGTCATCAATATCCAAATTTAATTCTTTCTTAAAAAGATGGAGCAGGGGAAGCACTACAGGGTTGTTCATCTGCAAGAGCTCCTCACCCTCTAGCCAAATGCACGGATCAACATTCAGAAAAGGAATGTCATCTTCTGAACGTCTCAAAATTACTGTTTCAAGTTTTTCCTCATGTTATGTTGGGAGCTTTTCATCCGTTCTCTACCATGATTGCTCAGAAACATAAAGGGGCACAGTGACAGCTGGGAAACCTCTCAACGTGCTGCCACATTGGGCCCAGCCTTCAAACAGAAGTTCCTTGTATCTGCACTGGGAGATGCCCATGTGCATCCACCACAGGCCAAGGTGGTGTGGGCATGCTGCACTTCCTGACCCATGGATACAGGACAATCTGACCTGTAGATCCCTTGGGTCCTTCCAACTGCTGAATGCGGTTTTGCCCAAACTCAGGGACTGCTCATAATCTGCAAGTCTTTGTCCCAGTGAAGACTAAGCACAAACAAATTCTGTCTTTGTGCCTTCTGGAGGAGCAGCAGTGCCAGGGGATCAGTGTTTCGTGCCACAGAAGGTAAGCAAGACTCACAATCAGGTTGTTACTCAAACTTGCCTGAATGAACAGGAGTTGCAGCCAAACATAATGGATGCAGCGACAGCAAAGCCTCCTCCTTTAATCCTTTGTGCAATCAGGGGTCCGGGAGTCAGACACTGAGAGGGCAGAAGGCCAATGTGATCTCCTGAGAGCAGAACAATTATGAGATCTGCCTCTCGGGCACTCTTCCAGCATTTTTCATCATTGGGTAAAGCCACTGAAGCAGAAGACAGAGCCAGATTTAAGGAGCACAGAGACCCAAGTCAGGCTCAGCACAGCAGCCAGTAAGGGACCAGGTGGTAGATCACAGAATCATAGAATGATTGGGTTGGAAGAGACCTCAAGGATTATCTAGTTCCAACCCCCCTGCCATGGCAGGGACACCTCCCACTAGACCAGGTTGCTCAAGGCCCCATCCAACCTGGCCTTGAACACCTCCAGGGATGGAGCATCCACAGCTTCCCTGGGCCACCTGTGCCAGTGTCTCACCACCCTCAGAGTGAAGAATTTCCTCCTAATTTCCCATCTAAATCTACCCTCTTCCATATGGACCTGCACGTTTGGCCTTCTCTGAAAACCACAAAGTGTGTGCACCCTGCACGTGGCCCAGGCTTCAGGAGCACAGACAGAGAGACGAGGCAAGAAGTGGGTTCATCAGACACAAATATCTCCATAACAAGAAAGGCATAACTTGCTTTTCCTACACTGCTGCTTTTGTACTCCCTTTTCAGAGGGTTAGAGCTGAAAATAAAGAAGAAAAGGCATTAAGAACAAGTTGATGAAACTGGCCAAAGGCTTGAGTCTGAGTCAAATCCTTAGAGCCAGCAAGAAAGTGCTGTGGAAAAAAAATACTTGACATATAAAGAGCTGAGGTGAAATAATAAAGTGTGAGGAGAAAACTAAATGGGAAAAGGAGAGATGAAAAGACGTCCTGATGAAATAGCTACAAATACTTTTCAACAACAGCTCCTCGGGGAAGGCTTAAATGTTCTTCTGCCTGAAGAAAAGGGCATTGGTGAGGAGAGGATGGCCACCCGTGCATCATGTACCTCAGATGGGGCAGGATGTGCAGATTCCATGAGCACCACCCAGTACCACGAGCATTCGTAGATTCATTAAGGTTGGAAAAGACCTCTAAGATCATCAAGTCCAACCATCAGCCCAACACTACTGTGACCACTAGACCATGTCCTGAAGTGCCATGTCTACATGTTTTCTGAACCCCTCAAGGGATGGTGACTCCACCACTGCCCTGAGCAGCCCATTCCAGTGCTTAAATCACTCTTTCAGTAAATACATTTTTCCTAATATCCAATCTGAACCTTCCCTGGTGCAACTTGAGCCCTCTCCCTCTTGTCCTGTCGCTTGTTCTTTGGGAGAAGAGCTCAACAGCCATTCACTCCCAGCATGCAGCTGATGATTGTGCCTTGTTGTAGACAGCACATCCAAACAAGGCAAGTAATGCCTGTTGACAAGAGCCCTTCCCAACAAGCACCTTATGGACATCATGTGTTTGTGTCATCTGCACTCCTGCAAATAGAGCTTCTTATCAAAAGAACCAAACCAGAACAGCTCTAGTGCTTTCTATTTTCCCATTATGCCTGTGCAGAAGAGGCACATCGGACAAATTCACTGCTCGAATTAGAATCCGCAACAAATCTCATCATCACAGTTTTGCTCAAGCCAGTCTTCTGAAGCAGCACGACCCCTTTTTTCCCCCAAAGCCCTAGGGACTCCCAGCTACTTCTGTATTAATTATTTACTCCCCATAAATTTTAGTTTTCAAACAGCTTTGCTACGACAACTATAGAAAAGCAAAGGAAGGGTGGGCTGTGCGTGGGCTGGCTGAAGGTCAGGAGGGTGATTTAAGGGAGGGGCTCGGCCTTTGCTGCAGGGTTTGACGTGTCATTATTCCTGCAGCTACATTTCAAAGGTATTATTTCCCCAACGCAAATCCCCTTTTCTTCCCTTCCCTCAAACTCCACAATGTTTCCAAGTGAAATTAAGTTAGCACTTCACAAAAGCAAAACGCTGTAATTTTAGAACTGTATCGCTTCGATTTGTTTTATTTTTATACTCACAAGAGAAAGAAAACCTTTCGTTCCTAGCAGCCTTTTGTCATGACAAACCACAAAGATAATTAGTAGGAAGCTGCTCTGGTAAAACCTCCCAAACCAACTGTCATCGGGAAGCCAGACAAACATTCCCAAAATAACAACTAGATAATTGATGTTGCTGGAGTCTCAGGACACGGATCTTTAATGGAAAACAACAGCCAGCGAGCACCCTGGAACTATCAGCTCTCTGGTTTTGGTGACCAGTGTGACTCATGCTTCTGGAACAAGGCAGGGGGTCATTTGGGCAGCGTATTATCCAATGGCTATGCCAGCAGGAGTCTGCACAGTGACCCATCAAGATGTTTTCAGCCAGAATGGGCTTTAATCACAGAGTGATTTTAAGTACCTAGTGCACAACCTCTTGAATTTCCCTTGTTAGTAGAGACAGGGACTAAGAATCATAGAATGGTTTGGGTTGGAAGGGACCTTAAAGATCATCTAGTTCCAAACCCCCTGCCATGGCAGGGACACCTCCCACTAGACCAGGTCGCTCAAGGTCCCATCCAACCTGGCCTTGAACACCTCCAGGGATGGAGCATCCACAGCTTCCCTGGGCAACCAGTGTCTCACCACCCTCACAGTGAAGAACTTCTTCCTAACTTCTAATCTAAATCTCCCCTTCTCCAGTTTGAAGCCATTACCCCTTGTCCTATCACTACAAGCCCTTGTACAAAGTCCCTCCCTCCTCAGCTTTCTTGTAGGCCCCTCAGGTACTGGAAGAATTTCATTTGACCTTCCAAAGGTAGATTTTTACAGAGTTCCGAGTAACTTCGTCCTTACCCCAGAGTCTTAATTATATTCTCACTGCGAAAAAACAAACTTTTAAGAAATCTAAACCTTTCATCCAACCACAATTTAGACGACAATGCAACTACAGCAAGAGCATTCTGCATCTTTCCATTGAAAACACAACGTCCACACCATCCCTGGGCCAGCCCGAACCCCCAGGAAAAGCATTTCAGTCTGTGACATGAATAGGGTTTCAGAGAAAGAAGAAATCATCATATTTATCTATTCTGCTACTTAGAATCATAGAATTGTAGAATGTTTCAGGCTGGAAGGGACCTCCAGAGGTCATCTAGTCCAACCTCCCTACACAAGTAGGGACATCTACCTAGGTCAGGTTACTCAGAGCCTCATCAAGCCTGACCTTGAATCACTCCAGGGATGGGGCCTCCCACCACCTCTCTGGGCAACCCATTCCAGTGCTCTATCACCCTCATGCTAAAGAACTTTCTTCTAATATCCAACCTAAATCGATCTTTTCCCACCTTAAAACCATTACTCCTTGTCCTATGACTACAAACCCCTGTGAACAGACCTTCCCCTGCCTTCCTGTAGGCCCCTCCAGGTACTGGAAGGTCAGTATAAGGTCCCCCCGGAGCTGAACTCCCTCAGCCTGGCCTCATAGGAGAGATGCTCCATTCCCCTGATCATTCTGGTGGCTCTCCTCTGGACACGCTTAATCCTCTTCAAGTTCTCCACATTTCAAGGATGCAGAAATGAGCAAATCAATGGCTAACGGCACGTGGTCACATTGCTGGAGTGGTGATGTGCACCCAGGAATCCCAAAGCCAACACACGAGCCATGCAGTGGTTCGGATTTGTGGAGGAGGAGAACACAGGACCAACACACAGGCTCAATCCTGCCCTTCCTTACCTCTGCTCCGGGAAACCAGCAGGTGGGAGCTTGATTAAACAGTTTGGCAAAAATTCCAGAAGTGTTTACAGAAGGAAGAAAGGAAGGGAACAAGCACAATGTGCTGCCAGAAATAGAGGAGTGCACATATTTTAGCATGACACAGGCTTCAAGTCGAGATGGAGATGGCAGATAGCTTGTAACAACAAAAAAACCAATGACAAATGCTTTGCACTAGTCGATTAGAAGCCTCCTGAGATACCCAGATTAAGCAGAAGCTCCCCTCCTCTGCTTTGTGTCTCCACAGGATAGTGCTCATCTCAGAAATGGAATACAGAAATCATCTTAGGTGAGGAAGCTGTGAAATCAAGCAGGATAAAGGCATCTTTGCAGGCGCCCAAAGAAAGAGCCACCGTGCTGGCTGTCTCAGCATCAAGTGACTAATCAGAACAAGCTGTCACAAAGGAGCTCTAACCTTTACTGCGGCGAACACTCCCCCCAAAACACGCCCTGGCCCAAAGACAAAAATGTGGTATTTCTGTGGACTTAAATAGGCAGACTATGTGCAAATTGGAATTTTTATTTTTGAGAGCAGTAATTCAAAGCACTGTTTCAAAGAAGGGCCTCAAGAATGTGGTGATGAAGACAATGAAGATGGTGCTCTCTTGAGACAGAGGGCTCCCAAATTCTATGGCAACATAAAACTCTCAAAGTAAAAAGGGATTAAAAAAAAAAACAGCAGTAATAATTTATTTCCAAAGCTCACCAGGAATTCAGATGGAATTCTAATAGTGTGCAGAACAGCACACACCTTGCCCTCACGTCTGCAAAAATACAATCTTCCTGTGAAGCACGGCTGTCAGAAGTGGATAGGTACCTGGGGCTTGGGGCGATTATAAAGAAGAGAACATTGTCCCACCGGAGGGACATAATTCCTCTTGCTGCTCAAACTTTGAAGAGCTTTGGAGGCCTCTGAAATATCGTGAGCCATTTTCTAATACAAGAATCCATAAGGGACAAAAATGAAACCCATCACGTAGGCCAACAAAGGAAAGACGCATCATATTTAGTGCCCTGGTCATCTCCTGGTATTAAGCCCAACTTATGAGAGGTCACAAGAAGTCACAAGCTCTCATATTTCTTCTGCAGAAATCCAAGCACAAATCCACACAGCAGGTTAAGTTTGTGTAACAAAAGCAAGTCCTCAGCATCTCCCCCGACTCCTGCTTACAGAACAGGGCTGATTTTACAGGACACCTGTATCCTGAAGAATCTGTCGCAGCCCGTGACAGTGGTGCTCTAGCACCTGGCAGCAATGCCCAAGATAAGGCACCTACCTTGCTCCTCCACCCCCAAGCACCAGCGCGATGGCGTTTCCAGTCAGCACACGAGCCAGGCGAGAAAAGTCAGAGTGACGGTCTGGTGGTTTCTGGAATATGCGATCGTACATCTCAATCTGCAGAAGAGAGGCAGAAGGTGGTTGTTCTGAAGGTAGGGTAGTCTACGGTGCCAGCCAACAACACACTGATGAAAGGTGGAGAGATGTTCTTCAAATGAGAAGAAGGTTCATGAACTATCCAAATGGTTCTATAGAATCGTACTTTTATAGTAACTGGGAGAACTTCATTGTGGTAGGTTTTTCTTCGGAGCTATTTCTCTTTCTTGACAAGGATTTGAAGTTACTGGGAAGCAACCCAAGTCTGCCTCTGCTTTACCTTTAGCATGGATTTCACAAGCATGGACGTGCTCCCAATAAAAAGCACCCTACTACACACCAATCAATATGACCATGAGATAGTATTTACTACCTTCAGTCTATCCAAAAGCCAAGTATGCATCCATGAAGAAGACGTGAGACCTTCATCCCAATGCTTTCTACAGTAAATCAAGGTCAAACAGATTCCAAGCAGGAATCTCTTACCAGCTTGGGCAGGCTTCTTTTGGAAAAGACTCTGCGTGGACAGTGGAGATGAAGATGAGCAGAACACCAGCTCCGCATGTTGAGCCATTCAGTAGTTCGGGAAGGGAGAGGCCCATCCTCCTTATGGAGCAGGATAAGTTGCTTCTGGGCTCGGACCGCGGTGTTCTCCAGCATCTTCTCCAGCTACAGCACGTTACAGTAACCAAAGGAAAGGCGAGTCAGGTATTTAGCGCTCCAGTATCAGTTTAACAGATACTGTATTGTGGAATACATAGAGAATCAGAGGACGGTTTGAGTTGGAAGGGACCTCGAGGATCATCTCATTCCAACCCCCTGCCATGGCAGGGACACCTCCCACTAGACCAGGTTGCTCAAGGCCCCATCCAACCTGGCCTTGAACACCTCCAGGGATGGAGCATCCACAACCTCCCTGGGCAACCTGTGCCAGTGTCTCACCACCCTCACAGTGAAGAACTTCTTCCTAATTTCTAATCTAAATTTCCCCTTCTCCTGTTTGAAGCCATTACCCCTCGTCCTGTCACTACAAGCCCTTGTAAAAAGTTTCTTCCCAGCTTTCTTGGAGGCCCCCTTCAGATACTGGAAGGCCACAAGAAGGTCTTCCCAGAGTCTTCTCTTCTCCAGGCTGAACAACCCCAGCTCTCTCAGCCTGTCATAAATATGTATATATGTATGTGTACATGCACACACACATGTATGTATGTCTGACCCCTATTCCTATCTGAGTCTGCAGACAACTATGCGCACTAAGAACTCTCAAGAGAGATTTAGACAACTACGTTCTTCGCTGTGGGCTTACATGGCACACAGAACTCTTTAGAGAGTGTCTGATTTTTAAACCAGACAAGGAGTCAAATCCAAATGCCGAAAAAATAATATTTTTTTTACCTAAAACCCAGAGCATTAAGTGCACGGCACAGACACACGCTGCTGGTGTGTCTGAGATGGCTTCCTAAGCCGCATGTGAACCTACAAACATTCAGCATCGTTTGTTCCTTCACTTCCAATCAGAGCATTTTTTTCCTCCTTTTATTCCTTATCTTTATTTTTTTGTTGTTTTAGGCAACTGTTGGTGACTTGCTTTCCCTGTTCTTCCTGCCTCCCACATGCAGTCGTGAAGAACCGACACAAAGCAACACACGAGAAGGCTGCAGATGGTGTCAGTCCCAGGCTCTTCGGAGGCCAGACTCAGCACTCCACCATCCTAAGAAACCCACTTCTGACCACATTTTTAAATTTCTTGCAGAATTTATGTGCCTGGTCAAACAACTTTGGTAACAAAATTTCAAAAATAAAAATAGATAGTAAGGGGAGGAAAAAAATACGGTTTACAATCTGGAATAAATTAAATTATTCATACAATACAATTTATATCTGCTTTTTCCTAGGTACACACCACACATTCCATCCAGGCAGAAAAGAATTTCTCTCTCTACCTGGAGATCCTGCAAAGAGATTCTGGACAGAAAGGCAAAGCTTCAAAGCAAGCTGACTTTTGATTTACCGTTGGTCAAAAACGACTCTTTAGAGGAAGAGAACTTAGCTGGAAATACTTCTTACATAAAACCTGCCATTTCAGAGGATCCTCTTTCAATTCTTTTTCTATTTATAATACAGATTTCTCAGGAATATTTCATTATTTACGCTTCACTGGGTATTAAAACCCAGGAAGATTCATGAGTATGAAGCAACCTTTCTTGAGCCAGACTGTTAACACCGCTAGAAGGGAAGGAGCTCTTCCCACCTCTCCCACAGTGGGCTCCTGGTCTCCCAGCCCGACAATTAAGATGCAGTCAGCCTGCCGGATGCAGCGCTGGGTCCAGGGCGTGAGGGTGCTGTCGGCCTGGTAGAGCACGATGCGGTGAATATCCTCCTGCTGGCCCAGCCAGCTCGTCAGGCGGTACTCATGGATACTGGGGACAGAAAAGAAAACCACAGAACTCAAATGGGTTTGTATCACAGCTCCTAGATAGAGGAGAAATCTCACGTGTCAAGCACAAGATCTGAAAGGCGTCAGAGACGTGCATCTCTTGCTGGTCCAGTCTAAGAACCTGATTTGCTCACGTTTCCAGGCTCACGTTTTTTTTCCTCCATTATTTATACCATTAGCTATAAGCACAGAGGAAGAGGATGCAGTGATGCCTCACATCAGTAAGGCTTCCATGGCACCCCTAAGAATGAGAACACAACACCCACTTGGAGCAATTCAGCTTTTCCAGCTTCACACGTGAGAAACTAACTATGGAAAAAGCCATCCACATCTGAAGCAAATACTCTTGAAACACTGTTGTCTCAAACACCTCGATAAGAAAGCATGACACATGTCAAAACACAGGATTTTCTTCCCGAACACTGTATTTACAAGACCAACATGGTATCTCTCTGCATTTTTTGTAAGCAATATGAGGGCAGGTACCTGTCCAGTGCAGCAGATCCAAGTCGCTGTTTGATGTTATCACTGGTGAGCAGCAAAGCAGGACCTGGAAGAACAAGAAGTTTTGTAGGTGAGCACCTGCCATGCAGCTCCGGACAAACCGTATCGAGAAAACGCAGCTTTAACAAACGCGGTTCCATGAATTTGCTTTGAAGGCCACGATGGATCCCTGCATTGCCCAGAGCTGTTGTAGAAGAGCTGGCACAAAGTCCGTACAAATTTTTCACACTTCTCTACAATAATATCTTCCTATTCTCCATACTCTGTCACTGCATTGGTAGCAACCTACAAGCTCTCTTCTACCGCATTCCTCAGCATCACGTACGACAAGTTTCTACCGCAGCTGCATTTTCGTAAGCACGACATCCAGAACCTCACCTAACTTCTGCAACCACAGATACCCAGGATTCTGGTTCCAAAGAAAAAAGCTCTTTCACTGACCTACTGCAATACATAATCTCTTCATCCCACACTGAACCAACTCCTCAGATGAATCCTAAAGCTCTCTGTATTCCCACAAGAACCTACTCCACCCCCAAACCCCAAGGAGGAAGAGACTCCAGATCCGTAGGGCGTGCTCCAATTCACACGACTTCCAGGACAGAGATGGGTGTACGCACACATCTGCCAACAGCAGTAGGGCCGAGATGGATTTTGGTGCGCACAAAGTTCCCTGCAGGCACTTTGCTTTATTTTTCTTATTAGCCATTCTGTTTCAGCCGCAGCGATACACGCCATATGGGGTGGAGGCTGCAGAAAAACTGCAGCTAAATACAAAACAGCAAAAGCAAAGGAAACTTCAGGGATTAACCTCATACCTAAAGAAAATACTGTCTGTCTCATATTGAGAGAGAAACTCCCGTTGACACAACATGAAAGAGCAGTTGCTTTGGATTATTATTGTATTTCATTATGTTAGCCTTCATTTTTTCATTAATGAAAGAACGGAAATTTATGCATGAAATAAAATGACTATGAGAGGTCTCTCAAGGCACTAATAAAGCAGCGTGGCTTCTTGTGGTTAGTAAAAATCAAGGAACCATGAACGAACAACGTGGTAAGAGGTCGCAATTTCACACTTACATGCTCAAAAAGCAAAACCCACAAATACAGTATCTGGAGCTGGCCATCGTGACCTTCAGGGTCAACTCGCTTCCCCCACAATGCTCGACTCCTCCTGCGAGGACTTCACTGTTTTATCATATCTTAGTGTCAGACTTGAAAAAACTCCCAAGTGTGATTGTATTTTCAAACACCCAAATAATGCTCTTTGTTACCCTGATGATGAAGGGAGGGCAAACAAAACTGGACAAAAATCTTCTGTAAGCAGAGATCAAAAGATAAGCAGCCGGCAAGAAAGCACAGAGAGGACTTGAGCATAGAATTTGGTTTCCTCAGTCTCCAATAAGGTTTACGGCAGTTGGTTCCTAAGAAAACAGCAAGTCCCAAGTAGACGGAATTAGTTCATGAGCATCTCAAGAGCAGAGCTGGTTTAACCTGCCCTTCAGTCCTGCTGCTCCTCCGCTTGTGCTCGTGGAACCACCTGTCTGCAGGGAACAGACCTGATGCACATGGAGTTTTTTTATCACCTTGTTTTCAAGACTGGTGGATTCTTTGATCCGATTCATCACTGAACCTCGCAAACAGCTGGTCTAGCACAACTTTGGATGGCATAACAGGATTAAGAGAGGTCTCCCAGAAGCAACACTGATGACATTGCGCATGATGAAGCCAGCAAGGGGGAGGGCAGGTCCATTCTGAACAAGCGTTCGAGAGCACAGTTATCACTTGTGTTCATTAAGGTGTCAAAGCTCTCAGCAAAACAGAAATGAAATGCAGACCAAATATTCTTCCAGGATACACGACTTAGGGAGCTTTACGACAGTGGTGGAAGCTTAGCAGGCAAAGACGAACAGTCAGGAATGCAAAACGCGCTGAGGAACACAATAAAAAACACCAAGCAAGAGAGACCAACGTCGAGGAGGGAACAGCACGCTCACCTCCGCGTCTGCCTGTCACCTCCTGGCACTGAGATCCCAGGAGCATCAGCCAAGGAGCGTGGACTGAGCTGACGCACTGGGGCCCATGCCCTGAGAATCACCGAATCATAGTAAAAATGTAGTTTAAATAAGATGGCCCAGCACCCTGTCGAGCTGAATCTTAGAACTGTCCAATGCTGGGGACTCCACCACTTCCTCAGGAGACTATTCCAATGTCTAATTGTTCTTGTGGTGAAAAATTTTCTTCTGGAGTCCAATCAGAATCTCCCCAGGAGTAATTTGTAGCCATGACCCCTTGTTTTTTCCATGGGACTCCTTGTAAAAAGGGAGTCTCCATCTTCTCGGTAGCCACCCTTTAAATACTGGTACATGGTTACAAGGTCTCCCCTAAGCCTTCTCCTCTCAAGGCTGAACAAACCCATTAAACCCAGTGACCCTGGAAGCAACAAGACCTTTTATACAAGGCAAGAGGCAGGCCCTGTAGAGCTGGGGTGCATCTTCAAGTTAGTCAAGGTGATGGCTACTTCACCCTCAGATATCTTGAATGGGGACAACACATCCCTGCCAAGCATCAAAAGAGCCCTGGAGACACATCTGGCTTCACAAATCATGCTCACTCACCTCACTTTTGTATTTGGAACAGAAGCAGTTCACAGCGTACGACACAAAAACCAGTGGGTACAGACAGACAGACAGTTGTGCTGGCTCAGGAGGGGTCTGCCCAGCATCCTCCCTGCACACCAGCAGCATGGGACAAAAGCACCCAGACCCTTATTCATCCCCAACATAGAACACGGTGATACTTCCAACTGAACCAACTGTTTTCTTTCAGAAGTAACAACCATCTGCTCTACAATTCCAATTTCTAGCAAGCTCCCAATTAACCAGCCATTAAATAACCCTCCATTAACATGATCGAGAACACTAACATATGTGTTCTCATAAAACTGGGTGACCAAAACTGTTACTTAAACTAAACTGCTGAAAGAAACAAAGTAATAAATGAAAAAATAATTAACCCCCCCCCCCCATCATTCTGAAGTACGAACCCCTCGAATGGCCACAGCAGGTAAAAGGGCTGGGGCACCTCTCCTATGAGGCCAGGCTGAGCGAGTTGGACTTGTTCAGCCTGGAGAAGAGAAGGCTCCGGGAAGACCTTCTTGTGGCCTTTCAGTATCTGAAGGGGGCTACAAGAAAGATAGGGAGGGATTTTTACAAGGGCTTATTGTGATAGGACAAGGGGTGATGGCTTCAAACAGGAGAAGGGGAGATTTAGATGAGAAATTAGGAAGAAGTTCTTCACTGTGAGGGTGGTGAGACACTGGCACAGGTTGCCCAGGGAAGCTGTGGATGCTTCGTCCCTCTAGGTGTTCAAGGCCAGGCTGGATGGGGCCTCGAGCAACCTGGTCTAGTGGGAGGTGTCCCTGCCATGGCAGGGGGTTGGAATGAGATGATCTCTGAGGTCCCTTCCAACCCAAACCATTCTATAGCTCTATGATCATCTAGCAATGCTCTTTCCACACCTGACATCAGCCTCACAGGCACTTTACAGTTGCACTTGGCATCATGAGAACATCCGCCCACCCTCCAGCAGCTGCCTGCACCCTTCAGGGACCGTTCTCTTCCAGCAGGATTAGACATAAGGTGAATAGCTCAGTTAAGAGCATAGAAGGGGTGATATGAGGTAACATTAAATATTTATCTAAGCCCAATAGTGTCTCTCTGGCTGCAACCAGCAGCAGATTGCTGGGGAAGAGTATTAGAGCGCAGAAACCTTAAAAAAGTTCTCCAAGCCTCCGGCAATTTGCGGTTCATTAATTTCTCAAGCCAGAGGCAGTGACTTTTAATAGCCCCTGGGCAACAACTTTTTCAGCAAATTTGCTGGGATTCTGAATCCTTGGTTTTATGTGCTTTAGGGGAGAAAACTGCACCAGCCGCAGTCTTACCCCTGGGCACAGAGGATCATGATTCACGGAGAAACCTCATGGAGCATCTAAACTGGTACTCCAGAATCATCTGTTTTTCAAGACAGAACTACAGTTCCATGAAAGAGAATTGAGGAGAAAAAAAATACTGGCAAATATCAAAGGTCTAGTTCCTTTCCTCATTTAAGAATAAAAGGCACTCAAGAAAAGGGTTGCTAGAGCCCTTCAGCAAGGCTTCCAAGCTCAAATCTCACCCCGGGATGGAGACCTAAGCATCACACATGAGACATAGAGCTCTTCCTTTCTTTCCATGCATGGTACTCACTTTGGTAATTTTTTTCCACATAACATCAGTTTCAGAAGACATGCAGGAGTGGGAATACAGATATCCTAGTTCCAAGTCTAATAAAACATGGTCAAAAGCTGCCTAGAGAGGGGCCCAGAGAGGTCAAGGAGTGATCTCAGGTGCTTAGAAATGGTTGCAAATCCACCTCACCTGGAAAATATACACAGAAAGATATGTCCAGTACTAAATGCGCTGTGGAAGAATTACAGCACAGCAAAATTACTCGCCTGGACTTTGTCAAGAGAGAATTTATATTTGCCCTAATAAAAGTCTACAAAATTATGTGTCAAAGAGACAAAACTGATAAACGAGTTTGCTGTCCCGGCGTCAGAAGATGTCACCCAGCAAAAAACCACCAAGTTGGGCCAGGGTCCAGCACTACATTAAACATGGAACAGTTACATCTCACCTGTGTGTGGAGAAGGGGAATTCAGGCAGAACTACAATTAGAAACCCCAATAAATCATTAGGAAAGATATTTCAGTGAGCTTTCCAGTGCTTTATATATTTTTAGAAAAGAAAAGAAAGCTTGTATTTAAAGGGCAGAAAGGAAGATGAGACACATATGTTGGATTTGAATCCCTCTCTACTTGTTCCAAATTCCATACGATCAGAGGGCTCCCCGTGTAGCACTAGAATTCGCCCAGCCACGTGGCATCATTTAGCTGGTCTCAGAAAAAGAATAGTTAGGGAAATACTTATAAAAAATCTGAAGAAGAGATGAGCAGAAGAGCTTTTTGATAAGAGATGCTCTCAGCTCTACCAGGATTATGGTGAAAAAATAATTAACAATGAAAACAGACCTTGTGAGCATTAAGCAGAATTCATCACCAACCTGAAACTTGGCACTCCAGTTCAGAAGCGGAGAATTCTGTCCCTGCTTTTTGGAAGTTTTATATTCTACATCCTCTTCCTTTGGAGACCCAAAGGCCAAGATTCAAAGAAAGAGCTTTCACACTGAAGCACACAAGCAAACGGAGCGAGGAAGTGGTGCTGTAGCCCCCCGGTTCACCACGCTCTGCGGGACTCCCCTGCTCTCTCCTCAATGCTCAGATCGTATTTTACATTTATACCTGTCTCAAGATGAAGGCAGATTCTTGTAGAGTTACTGCCACCAGGTACCAAGTGATTGCTTCACAGTCCGGCTTTTAACAGAAAAAACTCCATGGAAACACGAACATCTCTTAGTATTTAACTGGGACACAATCCCACTGTCTGGAAACAGTATTTTGATTATGATAAACCACAGAAACACCACATCTCAGAGATGTTCGATAAAGCACAAATTGGTTGGATAAAGCTGTGGGTGGTACCACACGTTGATGCAAGCACAACCTGGCCAGCCAGGCCAGCATGCTCTGGAGCTCAGAAAGCCCAGATGGAGAGCAGTCTGGTCACGTGAGGTGTTCCCATCACAGATTTTAAAAAAATAATACAAATTTGAAAAAAAATGTAATTAAACTCACATAACAGAATCAAGCAACCAAACCAGTAAGTCCTGCCTCATTACAGGCAGATTAGAAATTGGGAAGAAATTCTTCACTGTGAGGGTGGGTGAGACCCTGGCACAGGTTACCCAGGGAAGCTGTGGATGCTCCATCCCTGGAGGTGTTCAAGGCCAGGTTGGATGGGGCCTTGAGCAACCTGGTCTAGTGGGAGGTGTCCCTGCCCTGGAACTAGATGATCTTTACGGCCCCTTCCAACTCAAGCCTTTCCGTGATTCTAACCCAGCCTGCACCCCAACCGCTGTCCCCAGCCGAGGGCCAGCTGGAAGTGAGGGCACATTCCTCCCAAGAGCTGCAGCAACAATCTCAGTATTATTGTCTGCCCCCTCCTAATTTCTTCCATCCTCTTATGTCCAGCCTGCAGCAAGGGGATTCGAGGCATCACTACAATATTCATCTAAGTATTAACAGGAAGAGTAAGAAATTTTCCAAAATAATACATGAAGTTGCAAAAGAAAGCTAAACCCAACTGCTTTCATCCCACATGCCAACGCTGCCCGCCACTGCTCTGGAACATATTTCAAGCCCAGAGCAATGAAACAATATGGATCAAATGTTAAGTCAAGTGTGAAATGGCAACATCTGATTACAATTTCCAATTTAAAAAAGAGTTAGTTCAAGAAAAACAACAAAATAATGAACTGCAAACATATGCTAATAGCAGCCAGTCCACACTTGTTTTCAAAATCAGGAACATATATACTGGAAGAGACGTCCTTAGGACAAACATTTTCAGTTAGGCATATTAAATAACACCTCTCGTTTTCATCTGTACGTTTAAGGTCTAATCACAGTTTACCAGTCTGAAAGTCGGGAGCGGGGAAGCGCTCAGGTGGCAGAGCCACGAAGCTCCAACCCACCAAGGCTTTGATGCAAACCTTTTCTCAGAATGTTTAAATTCCCCTACGTGTAAAACACAGCTCCAACGGCCAGGTGAACACCTAAAAATAAATCAAAATATTGCTTCACAACACTGACTGCATTACTTGTTTCATTTCTTGATGCAAGAAGTCAGAAGAAAAATCACTCCAAACCCGAGCCCCTTTCCATCTAGCACATCGCTCACAGCACTTTGTCATGTGCCAATAAGGAATATCCAGATTATAGCCGCAGGATAAAGGAGAAAATGCAGAAGCTACCAAAATGAAAATAATGAAAACAGGGGAGNGAAGAAAACAGGGGAGAAGAAAACAGGGGAGAAGAAAACAGGGGAGAAGAAAACAGGGGAGAAGAAAACAGGGGAGAAGAAAACAGGGGAGAAGAAAACAGGGGAGAAGAAAACAGGGGAGAAGAAAACAGGGGAGAAGAAAACAGGGGAGAAGAAAACAGGGGAGAAGAAAACAGGGGAGAAGAAAACAGGGGAGAAGAAAACAGGGGAGAAGAAAACAGGGGAGAAGAAAACAGGGGAGAAGAAAACAGGGGAGAAGAAAACAGGGGAGAAGAAAACAGGGGAGAAGAAAACAGGGGAGAAGAAAACAGGGGAGAAGAAAACAGGGGAGAAGAAAACAGGGGAGAAGAAAACAGGGGAGAAGAAAACAGGGGAGAAGAAAAGGAGATTGCCGCTTCTAATAAATAAAATAAAATTTAAAATCTGCAAGAAAGACCCCTCAGCACTGCACTGTACGTAAAGCACAAGGCCAACGAGTGTCCCGGCGCGTCGGGGGGCTGCAGAAGCAGGGGGCCGAGCCGAGGCCGGGCCGGCCGGGGCCCACCAGCTGTGTTGGGGCCCGCATGGCTCGCTGTGTTTTCACACAACACTTTCCTCTTCCCACTGCAGCCGTCTGCTCCATTTTGGCAGGAACGTCAGATGCCAAGGTTGTATAGTACCATCTATAGCTGCCAAGCAGTGCACAGACGTCCGTTTAGGAAAAGAAAAAGAAAAAAGAAGGGTGAAGGAGGAGAGGCCAAGCAATAACAAGACCCCCCGTTTTGTCACGTTCTAGCTGCTTTCAACTGCAGGGGTTATTTTTATTCCGAATAGTCCCTCTACCTACTTAAGTTTCTGTTTGTTGTATTTACAGGCTCCCAGTGCTGTCACACATCAAAACAAGCTGGCAACAATCCATAAGAAGTACCCATTAGCAATGTAACTACAGCTGAGATCTGTGCTCTGCTATGGATATAGAATTCTTCTGCCATCTCAAAATAAGAGGAATCTTCAAACGCCCACCAATTAATTCTCTCTGTAACGTATCTCCACCATACGCTGCACACAAATTCCTATTTCAGAAGGTTAACGAGTTCAAGCATCAACAGCTTTTTCCCCGTGCCTGCTCACCTGGAAGATTTTTTTAAGCAGAATAGCAAGTGCCAGCTCCAGACACCCTTAAGGTCAAAAAGGAAAAAAACCCAACAAATGTAAGTGGTTATACCTCAAACATCATGTAACCTGCTCTTCTCCAAATAATAAGCCGTGAGATAGCAGACTAACAAATCATTGAAGGACTACAGGAGATTTACTCAAGAGATCTGTGACAGCGCATGAGGATGAGAAGAGGATGTTCAGGAAATGTCAGACTGTAGCACTGAGCGTGAACTGAATCGTGAATTAAATACACGGGTTTGTGAGCAACTGGAACTTGCACACACAACTTCACCAATGGATAAAGCAATTAATGACTCAACCGCGAGCTGAACATATGGTTTTGTGAGCGCGAGAGAGACTAACAAGCTGGCAACAAATGGGCCAATGATTTAAGCCTTAAGTTTGGACTTACAGTGCCAGCCTGGACCTCCTCCACAAGACTCTTCCTTCAGGTCTCATGCTTACCACTCACTGCACTGCCTCAACAAAAGAAAGCTGGGTAAGAAATCCTTTGCTGGATGAAGTTGTACAATTGAGGAAGCCTGACAAGCTTTCGCACAGGAGAGAGAGAAAGAATCAGCCTCTTGGACATGGACTGGCGGTGTGATCTGTCCCCTGGATCCCTGCAGCCTGAGGAGCGCTGGTGGCAACTAAGGTGAGAGACCAGACAGGTTGGATAATATTTCTGAGTCATTAAGACCACAAGGTCAGGTCTCTCAGCACTTGTAAGACTGCACCTTGAGCACCGTGTCCAGTTTCGGGCACCACAGGATAAGGAGGACATTGAGAGGCTCCAGTGGGTGCAGAGCAGGGCAACAAGGCTGGTGAGGTGTCTGGAGAACATGTCTTATGAGGAGCGCCTGAGGGAACTGGGATTGTTTAGCCTGGAGGAGGCTGAGAGGAGACCTCATTGTTCTCTACAACTACCTCAAAGGAGGTTGTGGTGAGGCTGGTGCTGGTCTCTTCTCTCAAGTAAGTAATGACAGGACAAGAGGTAATGGCCTCAAGTTGTGCCAGGGAAGGGTTAGACTGGATATCAGGAAGAAGTTCTTCACTGAAAGAGTGGTCAGGCATTGGAACAGGCTGCCCAGGGCAGTGGTGGAGTCACCAGCCCTAGAGGGGTTAAAAAAACAAGTAGATGTGGTGCTTCAGGACATGGTCTGGTGGTCAGGGAGATGTTGGGATGAAGGTTGGACTTGCTGATCCTAGAGGTCTTTTCCAATCTAAATGATTCTGTGATTCTAAGGTTTTCCACTAAAAAACAAACGCACATTAGGGACAGGGACAGAGAAGCAAGAGGTCATGAAAAAAGCGCGGCTGTACCGCTACCGTCCTAAGGCAGCACGAATCCACCTCTGACTGATGACAGGTACCTGGCCACGCCTCTCTAAAAAGATTACCAGGTTTTCTTTCCCGTGATGCAGTAACGTGTAAACGCTTCTTACCCACAGCGCTGAGAGCATGCTTGAGCTCCAGAGTAAAAGCTGTGAGCGGCACCTCTTCAGACACCGGCATAATTGCTACCGTGGAGAGATTGCTGGCAGGATTTCCGGCATCCCACTTGCTGCTTGAGCTGTGTAGTCCAAGAGGATGACCTGTTGGGAAAGAAAAAACTCGCCATCAGCCAACCCACAAAGCTCAGCGCCATCCCATTGTCTTCAACTGCTGGGCAGCGAGGAAGGTGTCACGGAATTGCTCAAGCCAGGCTGAAGGTGACATCCTCCATATCACACAAAAGGGAAGAGTTCCCACCTATTTCATTCGTAAGAGGGTGAAGAACAATTTCCATCATTTTTGGCTGCTGACATAGCATGTGTGGGCAGAAGTCAGGCAATGTTGAAATTGCCTGGATGCCAGAAACAGGTTAAATGCAACATCCATTTGCCTGAGCTGTGAAGAAAACAATAAAAAGGCATTTTGAATCGCTTTCAATGGCTACAACTTTGGAATGGGCATTGATTAGCCCACAAGAGGAAACAGCTTAACTAACCAAAGCCCAAAACCTGTTGTCAGTATCAAAATATTCCAAAAATTAACATTCATTTTTCATGGTAATCCTGGAAATAAATACCTGTTCTCAACAAACAAAGTTCCCATAGGGAATGTGCATCTCCACCTATTTTCACTTCTCTCCAAGAGGGGAACATGCAGAGCTTTACAGATACGTCTCAGGAGCATTAAAATAAAATATGGAACCTCTGAAGTAGCTGCAAAGTACCTGTGGAAGTATCTCTGATATAACCTGATAAGCTGAGGAAGGACAAAGAGCATGGGCAGAGGAAAGCATTTTTTTGACGGAAGCACGTGATGCACATGGCAAAGATCTTCCTAAATAGCTCAGAACAGGAAAAGATCAACGATTCAGGTGTTCTACAAACTTTTTTTTTTATTTCAATACTATTCCTTTTCTCTTTAACTCGGTCTTCTCAGATAACCTTACTTTGCTGCTAATGCCGGACAAACCCAGCCCTAAGTACACAATAAATTTATTGTCATTTAATTTGGGATTTAACATCCTGCCTATCTCATTTCCCCCTGCAAAGGCCTAAGATGCACCATTAAGCTGAATTCTTGAGGGGGACACGTGGAAGCACTTCACATACCATATGAAAACTCATTCAAAGTCTAAAGCGAGATCAACAGTACACTGCAGGACACAAAGAAATATCAGATAAACTTTTTTCAAATATATTCAGCGACTGAGTTATTCATTTCCAGTCTTCTAAAATAGCTCTGCACAGAACATTAAATATTTTTTCCACTCTTTTGGGCGATCTTCAAGAAGATATTTGTAGGTTCAAACAAGTTACACATCACTGCTCAGTTCCTTCATCTCCACCAGCTCTTCCCTCCTCAGAACTTCAATGGTGATTCTCTGATTGAACTCCTATTACTGCCGCTAATTCCCCTCCCAGTTTCTCCGGATCACACATTGCCCTATTTCCCAGGCAGTGCAGGCTCTGTCCCAGGCCACAAAGGCATTTCAGCATGCACAAAACTAAGTATAATTCTCACTAGAGATTTGCACACAACTGGTTGGGTACAGAAAGCCGGGGAACGTAAAGAGTCGGCTTTGAGATTCACTCCCCAGGGCTGCTCCAAACCATGAGTTGGCCACCTCATTTTCAGCCTCCTTGGAATATTGCAAAACCAGCAATAAAAGTATTTTAAAACAACAACAGCAAAGAACCCCACAACGCCCTCAGTCATTAATGTGCATCTGTTTTCTTTCAAAAGCTGCTCAAGAAAATTGGGAAGATTTCCTCCTCCTCCTCCCTCCGATCAGCGAATTTCCTTCGTTTTGCCTCTGCCATGTGCACGGAGCTTAAGAACCAACCCACAGCAGAGGACTGTTCCCTCAGACAATTCATTAAGAAAATGCACATACAGATGGATTAAGCCAGATGCCACTCGGCACGACTATCTGATCCAAGTCTATCACAGCTCCTACTTCCAACGCTCCCTTTGAGCGCTTCTCTTGCATGAGATTTCGAGGGGATTTCCCTGCACAGATGCAGGACTTTTCTATCTCAACAGCAAATCGTTCCATTCCCACACATAGTTAACCATGCTCCACCAAAAAAAATAAAAATAGTGCACACATATATCTATAACGAAATCACCTTGCACTTGTGACAACAGCTACAAGATTTAGCAACAAATTCTCTTTTCAGGGACGCGTGTTCTGTTTCCAGGTTTAATGGTGTAAATGTAGCTCCAGGGACGCACCAGCATCACCGGGACTAGTGCAGGAATGAGTCTTACCTCCCTGCTGAAGGCTGCCAAGAATCTTCTCGCCCAGCAAGTGAATTAGTCTAGTCACAACCTAGCAACGGGAGAGAAAGAAAAAGAAAAGAAACAAACATTCAGGTAGAATATACTAAAAAAAGTGCATCTAGACTTCCAAACTTCTGTAAGATGCAATCTCGAGCTGGCCTGCACAGAGACAAGCTTTTAGACCCACAGCTTCTCTCCCGGCTGTAATACACAGTGACTGGTCATTTGTCTCGATTTTTTTAACATTATTTTACTCTAATCTGGAAAAAAACCAAGAAAACAAAACCAAACCAAAAAAAGCAGCATGTAACTTGCTTTGGGAACTAAAGCAACAATCTAATTCTCTGGGGAAACATGTCCTTGCATCTTCAGTTCTCAATTCTCTCCGCCGTGCACTTGCACCTCTGAGTCCCTTTCGCTGTCCAGCGGCTGTTCCCTCCTCCAGCTCCCATAGGCACTCAAGGCTCAGAAAGGTTCACGTCTGTACTCAAGCAGATCCCCCCCCTCCCCAAATCTTGCTTCACCTGAGCCCCTGTGAAGTAGCCAACATCTACAGTAACCGATTTAAGGCATCTCAAATAAAAAGGATGAATACACACTCTAAACGCCAGCAGAATGAGAACAAACTAAGACGCTGCTTTCCCCCCAACTCATGTTTTCATGGTACCTTTGAAGGGACAGGGGTTTTTTTTCCCAGCTTTTTTTCCAACAAGACTTGCATTGGTACAAACCGATACTCCAATAGCCAAGCGCAGCTGAAAACTGGCAAGCTCATCTCCAACATGAACAATCAATAGTTCCCAGCAAGGGCTGTAGGAGAAGACTAATAATCACAACCCCAAGGAGTGACACGCTCGGAAACTGCATCATTTATTCTCAAAAGCTGTGCGCAGCTGTTTTACCAAACAGCGAAACGAGGTATTTAAATGCATTAAGAATTAATAGAGCAATCACTGGATGCTCTCCCCCAGACAAATAATTCAAGATCAAAATTACTCTGTTCAGGAGGACATTAAAAAAAAAACAAAACAACAAACCACATATCAACATAAACCAGCACAACAGTTCTCTAAACTCTTAACAAGCCAAACAAGCAGCAGCTAAAGGCTGCCCTGGATTTTGGACAGAGACAGACACACTGTTCCCATCAGAACAGGCACCTCAGGACACATCTTTCAAATAAAAGACCATGTCAGCACCAAGACAGGTCAGCACACCCACTGGAATCATTTATATATCCTGCTTTAAAACAAAAATAAAATACAACCAATTGCCCTAGACCCGGAAACACCATCGCTTTCATAAGCACCAGTATTTTTTAAGCGTCTGTAGGAGGAAGGGAGAAGAGCACTCGGGCAGGTTCCAACAGAGCGCGACACGCAGCAGAGCATGGGGCAGGAGCTACACAAAGTCACTGCAGTCATTTCTGTCCCGTGGCCATAACTGCAAGTTCCTACAGATGCCATCAACCATCTCCTCGGCGATCCAAGACCAACTTCTTTAGTTTCTCTAACTTGCACCAACAGTCGACACACATTGTCCACACCTGCCTCGCTGGAAGCACCAACGGGGCACGACCACGGGCACTAACATGCGATGGCAGGTGAGCCCCCGGCCTCCCTCCTTACCCTGGAATCTCAGACGGGATCTGAAATGCTGCTATTTGTCCAAAATTTAACAAGGGCTGATGATCACCCAGAGGGCTCATTACGACTCTTAACATGGCCGAGATCTGTGGTTCTGGGATTCAATAACTAGCGCTGGGTGTCGCTACAGAAAATTGCCTTGACTATGGGGTGCAGGGAAGGAAGGAGGAAATCCTTAATAACAGTTAGGAGACTGATTGGCCTTCCTAAGGGAGACGAGGTGCCTCTCAAGAGCGTTTGCTCTACCCAGGTCTCGTGCACTCACCTAACAACCTGTATCTGCTCACCAGGACTTCCCCTGAGCAGTTTTGGAAGGTGTTATGAACATTCTACACTTCTGAGCCACTTTAAACGTCAGAATTTTAATTACTTTCTAAACCCATCTCCTGTATTTATAACTTTTTCTGCTTTACAGGCAGCTGTGGTGAGCTCCAGCTGAGTTAAAGGAAATGTCCAAGGTTAATGAGAGAACTAAGAATAGAACCTACCGGTCTCATTTTCCAGTTGGCTGCTCCTATTACCAGGAAATATTATTTGTCTTGTTTGCTAGAGCAAATCTTACAGCCTTGGTACGTATAGATATGGAAATATTATTTCCCCGGTGACTTTGTAAGACAAGCAAATTGCTAACCATCACGGGATGAGTCACTCTGCCGCAGTCATGGCAACGTCGAAGGAACATCAATTTGGGATCGGAGCTAAGAACTGGCATGAAATTTCTTTGGAATTTTATATTATATACACTATATTTTCTTTCATAAAAAAGGCAATGATTTCCTTTAAAAGAGACCTGTCTGTCTGTCTGAAGAAGGAGTCAATAAAAATCACATCTCTCCACTGACAACAGACCCAGTGCTCGACCTGCACCCGTTGCTGTGCAGGGCAGCCAGAGCAGCTCTCTCTGCTCTCTCTCTTTTGAATTTGAGAATTCAAAATAAACAGATTTTTAAAACAAAATAAAATTAAAAAGGCATCCTTCAGGTTTCCAAGCACCTTTATTCTAACACCAACCCCCAGTAACAGGGCACAAGAAGGAGCAGCACAGCTCAATGCAGCTCAGGAGACTGTGACAAGAAAGCCAGCGGACCCAGAGAGGACCTGGGGTGACATGGAAGGGGCTGCCTTAGCTTGGGGAGATGTGGAGGGGGAAGCAAGTAGAGATTAGCCCTGGGGCAGGAGGGCTTCGACATGAATTGAAGACAAAGAGTTATTCCAAGTGTGCCTGGAGGGGCTGGAAGCAGGAGAAAGGCAGGTCCCATGGCACTGGCTGGTGGGAACCTCGGCGCAGACATCGGGCAGTGATTCAGCAAACACTTACTCACACCGTACCTGTTCCGCTGTATTTTGCAAGAGAAGCTCTGGGAATTGGCAGTGGGAGTTTGGGCAGAGGGGGATGACAGGAACCCCGGCAGTGCTGCTGGGAAACCCGACAGACCCAGCAGGAAGCCCGGGGTGCGGTGTGCCTCCAGCTCCAGCCTCCAGCCCCGCCCCGGCACAGCGCAGCTGGGGACACACTGGGCACTGGTTTTCCCAAAGTAGGCAAGACTTCACCTGCTCTGCCACGCACACGCCAGCCCTTCCCAACATGGCGCCAGAAGAGAGCAGAGCACTTCTCAGACGCCTTGTCCTGGGCTGAGCTAGAACAGAACTGATTCTCTTCAGTGGTTTCACTTCTCAGCTCAGTCTCTTCTCAGTCGTGGTCTGAAGTTAGCAGCAGATTTTCACAGCCGGTCTCTGCTCCCAGCAGGGATGACGCTCCATGTTGACAGCCCCTAACAAGGGTTGGGGTCTGCAGAAAGGCTCCTGCTGGTCCTTGCTCCTGTGCACACCAAGGTCACTGCTCAATCTCGTGCCCCACGCTAGGCTGCACTGACTGAGAGGTGGCACCTGCGCGGAGGAGCGGCCAGGCCACCAGACCCCAACCTGACCAACCAGGGATTCCACCCCATGGACGGCATGTTCAGTGTGAAGCTGAGGGATCACCAGGGTCAAGCCTCTTCATCAGTGGCCAGTGTCCAAGGAGGACTCTGTCCCTTCTGCCTTCAATCCCAACCCACGTGTTCCTGGATCCAGTTCCATCTGCTGCTGAGTCCAGTCTGGGACTCCCCCAGTGCCTGCTCCAGCATCACTGGTGACGGTGACGGAATTGCCATCAGGGGGGTCAGGTTCAATACTGGTTTTGTATATATTACATTTTACTGTTATTATTTTCATTAAAGCCATTTTAGTTTTCCAGTCCATAAGTCTCTCTCCCTTATCCCTTTCTCTTCCCTTTGGGAAGGCAGAGGGGTTAACAGAGAGCATCTGTCACTTGTCTAGGGGCTGGCCCAGCCCTAACTCTTGACATGTGTAGACGCCCAATTGTCTCATTTCCACAGTGTCACCATCACCCAGGGCTAGACAGCCTTCACAGCACAGGCGGAAGCGCCTGGTGTGCTCGTCCCTACGGCACATCCTGGGTTTTACCGTCTCTTCTCGCACCCACACGCCCAGCCCCACACACAGTCACAGCCCAATCTGCTGGCACAGGATCGGCCGTTTAGATCTAAGGTTTGAAGAAAAATCTGCACTGCAAAAAGGCAGCGAGTTGGAGCCCAGACTTATCCAAGAACACCAGGAGGTTTCTAAATTAGGCAAGAATCATTAATTGCCTTCAAAGCAAACGTAACTTTTTGAACTTCTGTACTAGGGATAGAGCCAAACTTGCTTTAGCTTGTGAAGAAGTGGAATTTACCATTCCTCATGATTAGAAACTGTGCTAGCAGTGAGCAGATCCTGCTCCGTTAATTACAGCTAATCACTTCTACCAACAACGAGAAGCAGAGACATCGATTGGGTGCTTCTGCTGTAGGGCCAGGCACGAACAGAGCCAGGGACCACAGAAACTGCCACGCTGCAGGTCAAACTTGTCCTTGTGACAAGGAGCACACTCCCCTGCCCACTGGTACCATCTCAAGCTGTGAAATGACTCAGAAAGGTCACAAGGCTTCACCAGCAACTTAAATACACACCTCGGGGGTCTCGCAGTACCAGTCCGGACTCTGGGTCATCAAGATACCCAAGTCAACTTTAAAAAAAAAAAAATCCCCGAAGCAAACAAAAATCCCCTCTCCCGAGCTTTGGCAAAAGACTTTACAGGCCAGAAGGAAGAAAACCGACCTTCCATGTCTGAAAAACTAAGTTATCTCCATCTCAGCAGCTACTCGGGATTCCAGGTGCATCAGTCCCACTCTCCAAAAGCCCCCAAACCTCTCCTGCTCTTGCAGACTCGGTTGCAACTGAAAATTCAAAACATGTGTCCCAGGGCAGGACATTGAGTAGAGACACACATTTTGCAAGGGAAATAAGATGTTCCTCCTCCTGCCCACTCACCTTTCAGATTAACTCACAAGAACACTTTTTTTGCAGGTGTTGGAGAGCACTTTCCTCAGCACAATTCCGCATCTCTGACCACACTTACCACCTCATCTACCTAGAAACACATTATCTCCCTGGCTCTTTCTGAACCAACTCCACCCCCAGCAAGACCCACCCCAGCTCTCTCAGCAGCTCCAGTCCCACCAGCTCCCTCGCATTGAACGTGAAAGTCTTTCTGCATCCGCTCCAGAGGCGGCTCTGGGAAACCATTAATTTTCCCTCTGCTTAACTAACGTTCAATTACTCCACAGACCTGCAGCCTCTGCATTGCAGGGCAAGGACTGAACTGCACAGTCCCAAGGGGACCACATTCCCCTGCTTTAGGATGACTAATTCCAAAACGTGTGTCCTTCAGCGATGAGGCCAGGCAGCTCCTCAGCTCCATGTCACCTGCCAGTGATGGCACAAAGGCACAGCCAACTGCTCCATCCCCCCCGGGTCTGGGGTGGTATCCTCAGCACCACCTCCTTCACAGCTACCGTAATTCCCACTCCAAGTGGTTATGGTCACTCTGCAGCGTCATATTTCCTATAATCCTTGGAAATATTTCAACTTATTATCCACCTCTAGCTAACTGTCCGAGGTTGGGTTCTAGTTAAAGCTTTTGTTCCTATTTGACTGTGAAACTTAAAAGCTGCTTTATAATAAGCTCTTTTGAAAGGGGTTTTGATGAGAATTCAGCTGTAAACTGCTTTCCTATGGGTATTTACTTCCCCCTGTGAGCAGTATGGATCCCCGGGCAAACGGACCATCTGCTAACAGCTAACGATGGTATCAAAGAAAGCTTCTTCCCATCTTAGCCAACCACCAACAAAACAGATTTAGAGAAATCATGGGAAAACTCTGCAAAACCTACACCAGTATCCAAATTCGACAACTGGAAAGTACCAATCCATTTTTGTTACATCAGGACAAACAAATAGGAGAACCAAACCGAAACCCAACAGATACATTCCTTCCTTCCGAGTCTGTTCCGATCCCCCGTACCGACCATCTACCATCACCCAGAGCCAGAAGACCAGTGGTGAACAAGATGCCTTGCCAGTGAGGGCTAGGGACCTTCTCCGGTGACTTTTAAGTTTAAAAATAAGACATTTAATAGTTAAGCCTTTAAAGCATCCTATCAGTCATCCAGTAGGTCACCTTTAAATTAAATATGCTACAGAATTTATTGGTGCCTCGATAGCAGAGTATTCTAGACCTCCACGTACATACGTGACTGAGGTAAAGGACACGTGCCAGGGCTTTCTGCCATGCGGACACCCCAGGTGAACAAACTGGCACGGAAAACAGGGCTGCAAAGGGTTTTCTATCCTACAAAGTAAATGCAATTGAGGTAAAATAGTAATACCAGCATTTTACCTCTACAAATTCACATAATAGCAGGTGGATCCTGTGGAGCTCTTTCCAGGAGCTGAGATTGTTCTCTACCAGCTTTCTTAAGGGGTATTTTTGGAGGGACAAGGGAGGAGGAGAGGTAAATTAGATCTTCAACTTGAATAAAATCACGGTGTTAGTGAAGCTTTGCGTGGCCCCAGATCAGATCAAAGGCTCTGCCTGTCACAGAATCAAGCAGCTTAGCAAGGGGTCTCCAGTTAAAACTTCTGACAGTTTGAGAGCTGCCGTGACAAAGCAAATCTTAAATGCTCACTCACAACAATTTCTGGCACCTTTACAGATGCCGCTGGAGCATACTGAAGAACGGAAGCTTTATCCTGGGGCTGTTTGAGCTTCTAACACTTGTGATCAATCGTGTCTTGAAGAACACTCCCGCATCACTGCTGCGGCTGAGCACTCGCTCCCGCTGCCCCACGTCGGGGAGCTACAGTTGGTGACCACACTTCCGCTGAACACTTTTCTTCTTTCCTTTTCACATCCACTTCTCACAGTGAAGGAAAACTTATTTTAATGGGCCACGACAACAAATATAAAAAACCCTAGAGGCGCAGCCTCTCCTGACCTGTTCCACAGAGCCACATCAAGCTCGGCGTGACGCACAGCATGCACAATGCTCGAGGGAAGTGGTTTGAAGAGAGGGCACGTTGCTGACCTCGGCTGGTAAGGCACATAACCCCGGGGAAGGCTCCATCCACTTCAGAAAAGCTCTGGTTAAAATACGCAGAGAAAGACAGCAGGGCTCGCTGTCCTGAGAGGGATGGTGGGTTCTGAATGTGTGTAAACCTCAAGGGCAGACTTGGGGAAAGATGCAGAAAAACTTGGTATTTTCTAGCATGCAAAAGGTTGTCCTACCACTCACCACCCCAGCCCCTGAGCAATTTCTCAGTGTAATTTTCATCAGCTACAGCGGGTCTAAATTTCTTAACATTATAAAAACAATCTCAGCTAAGTAGAGGCAGAGAGAATCTCTGAAATGTGATCCAAGTTATACACTGATCTTCGAACGTCTCTGTAATCTGTTCACAAATTCTTGCGCTCTCGCTACTGCTTCGAAACCGCTTCGCAGTGCCAAAAATCGTGAGCTGCTTCTCTGTCCTACTTTTTCAGAACTGAAGGCAGTGATGAAAATAGAAAGAATCAATTCCCTTTCATTCCTGCAATGCTGAAAAGCTTCAAGCAGCACCAGAAGCAAGCACCGAGGCT
Organism: Eurystomus gularis; assembly: GCA_013400335.1. Classification (NCBI taxonomy): domain Eukaryota; kingdom Metazoa; phylum Chordata; class Aves; order Coraciiformes; family Coraciidae; genus Eurystomus; species Eurystomus gularis. The sequence continues at coordinate 85,644 of VZZY01012140.1, read as the reverse complement.
GTCAGAGGAGCAAACACTCTCGCTGGCTGAGTGCCCCGATGGCCACGCTGGAGAGCTGTGGCCCTCAGGCAGGAGTCTAGAGAAAACGAAGGAGCAGGTCTGCATGGTGGACCACTTCCAATTGGGAACACCTAGGATGCCACATCCAGAGTGACTCAAGGTTGGGATGCTTTTCTGAGAAGCTAGAGGATGTATATTTGACTAAGCAGGATCTAGAAGTCAACATCTGTCATTTCTGGGCACATATGCTGAAATTTTCACTGTTACAACTGAAATTAGATTCCTCATGCTCACCCATCTGTTTCATGCCTTGGAATAACAGCAGCTCTAGTGGGTCATGCTAAAGATCCCAGCAGAGCAGGATCCTGTCTCTGACAGGACCAAAAGCCCAGGGGAGAAGACAAAGCAGAGGGCAAGCACATGGTGCTTCCCCGGGGACCGGCTGTGCTGCTTTGCCAGACTCTACATCACCGCTCCAGGAACACCAAGTACTGTATGAACTAACAGAGCACGACTTCCCTCTGTTCACAGTGTTCTCAGTGGCAAGCGCCACCCACGTTTACAATTTTCTTACCCAGCAGGTAATATTTTCTTACAACGCATTCCAGAGTCGGAACCCTTTCCGGATCACCTACAAACACACCGTGACTGGTGAGAAGTACGCAGGATGAAGTCCCTCCACTAACTCCTAGAACTAAAGAGTTCTTCATCCTCGGCAGGAAATAGCAACGCTCAAGGGTAACGAACAGAAAGGGCAGCTCAGTCTCCACAACTGCCCGGCTCTTGGCTATGCACTAACTAGGCTCCACAGAAGCTGCCAAGAGGAACAACAAAATAAAAGCAATTCTCCCTGGTGTGGAATTCCTCTGAACATTTCACCCAACTCAGAGGACAAGCACCAGTGTTTGACCGTCATTCCACCAAGTGAGACTCAGGTTAACTGAACCTGAGCAGCCAGCAGGACAGCGTGTGTTGACACAGGCACAGCTGCCTGTTTTTTCCCCCTAAAAGATGATTTTCTGATTTGCAGAGGACTAAGGAGGAAATCCTCCTCCACCACACTGCTGAATCACAAGCCAGCTCTCACTACCTCGTCAATTCTTTCTGCGCTCTGCACCTGCTGTCCCTTCATTACTTTAATACTTCTGGGTGGATGGGAAAAACAACATCCTAAATCCTGGGTACAAATCACTCTGCTAGAGTAACAGGAGAGAAAACAGGACAGAGAGAATTCATTTGGCCCGTCCCTCTGCTCAGCACTGAGCACCACCCCTCAAACAATTTTTTAAGAGCTTATAAAAACAAGTAACAATGTTTGAGCCTTTCTAGGGAGTAGATTCAGCTTCTTCTTCATACCCAACTGCTGCAGTTTCAGCACACCAGGATTAGCTCTGTTCCAACACAGGGAGTAGCACATGCCCTACCAGAAGACAACGTTACACGTTTGGAAATAGCCACCATGTCTTCCCTTAACCTCTCACAGTCTGCTCGCCTTTCTAGGTTAATATTTCTAAACACCGGTCAGCCGCCTTCTCGTCCTCCAGACGCCCTTCCCTCGGTCTGCCTCCTCCTCCAAACAGTGCCACAGGCAGTACTGAAGCTTTTCCAGTGTTGGGGAGAACACAAGGATTCCCGCGCACCACAAAGCGTTCTGTTAACAGGGGGGTTTTCCACAACAGCAGAACGTGCCTCCCGTTCAGGCACAGTCAGCTTCTGATCTAATGCCTGGATTCTTTTCCCAAGATACAGCCACCCAGACCCTTGCTGTATGCAATTTATTAGTTTCCAGCTCAAAGACTTTTCTCCAATACGCTCCTTTAATGCTGACTTTGTGCTTTCTACTCGACTTCAAACTTCCTACGCTATTCCTTTCCTCCATCACTTCAATGCCCCCTCCCTTCTGTCCTTCATCTCCTATCTGATGGACCTAAGAGACAGAAAGACACAAGGAATTTGAGATCATATAAAAATATACTGGTTCTTAAGACAGTCTGAAGGTGTCAACCACACAAGTCACCTGCTTAGAGTTCATCTTACACTCCCCTTTCTATTTCTACTGCTTTTTCTAAAATAATCCACTCGTAGAATTGGAAGCTCTGACATTTTTGAGACCAGTTTAACATCTATCTAGAATCTGAGATCTCAGCAGCACGGAAGTGTTTTTCTAAAAACCTTTTTTGCAACTTATTTCCTTAAACCAGCTATTTTAGGATTTTGTTTCATTGCAACTAATTAGCCAAGCCTAGAGAAAACTATTTCCCCAGTCAAAAGGTCAGGAATTTGAGGCTGACAGGCTGCACTCTTTAGACACGGGCAGACATTTGAATTCCAGTACAAATAAATGTTTCGAATTGTACTATAAATGTAACACCCAAGCTCAACTTTGACTGAAAAGCAAAATGATTTATGGGAGAGAGAGCACTCAAGGGGAAAGCAGTTCTGCCAACTGACAGCATGGGAAGGGAAAGGGAGGGAAGAGAGACCGAAATAAACCCTTGCTCCAGACAAAAAGGCAGAATGAGAACACAGCCTCTGCGCGATCAGCAGCCGAGGCACCACCAAATGCTACGTGTTTAGCATTTCCTAGTAATTTACAGTTTAAATGTCTACTAGTAACATTTCAAATCATCCCCTATGTAAGGAGAAAGGGGGTTTGAAAATTTCAGCAGGCTCATTTTCCCACTTCTCCATCGGTCACGAGGAGAGCGATATTTCAAAGGCCAACTCAAGACAGGCACCCCGGGCGTGGCTGGCTGTGTGGGCTGCTGTCCTGCACCCCGCTACTGCCTCACCAGAAAAGCTGCTGCATCAGAGCAGAAGAGACTCGAAGGACTATTCAGGAGAGATGCAGGGAGCGGGAGCGTCTGAACAACCCCCGACAGCAGTTCAGAAATGCTTACGGGGAAATCAGGAGGATTCTGTTTCATTGACCTAACTTCTGAGCCTGATGGTGACGATGCCATTATCCCGGCAGTAATGCAGACAAACCCCCACAGCTTTTGTAACATGAGAGTGTTACAGGCTTTATACCATACAGTTAAAAAAAAAAGAATCAAAAAAGTTATTATGGGTCCTAGGAAAGCAAAAGAATACAAGTATTTTAATTAGGTTTATTACTTTTGGAAGTTTTTTTAAGAAATCTGATAAAATAAGTATGTGTCTTAAAGACAGCAAAAGGAAAAATCAGGAATAATTTGAAGTAACAGCATTAAAGAATTGCCTTTAAGGCTAGTGCAATGATTTAGTGCTTAGTGTAATGTCCCTGATGCACTTGGGGACAAAAGAATTAAATTTCAAGTCCGTCAGTCTCCAGATTTGCAGGGGAGAGGTATAATGTCAAGTGAATTAAAGAAGATGGATGAGTTGATGGATTCAAAGGGAGCAATCAGAGTCTTCAGGAGACAGACAGACCTGGCAGGTGCAGAACGAGGACTGACAGCCTAAAACATGAGGAGGAGGAAAACCAGCCCCCAAATATTGGTGCCTGCAAACAGAGGTGCATAGAAACCAAGCGCCGACTTCGCATCCCACTGAGCAAGACCAATGAGTAACAATATTTGAAAGTGATCTTAGAAATCAGACTTTCAGTTCCTATCGAGAGCACCAAGTGTTTTCCACCGTGCTAAACACCCATGTCCTGCATTCCGTGCCAACTTCTTCCCCACAGACAAAGCAGCCCTGCAATAGAACACGCTAGAGCTGGTTAGATGGCAAAGGAAGAGAAGCTGCTCCAAGTCTGGTACAGATCAGGCAGACAAAGAAGAAAATGCTTTCTCAGTTTGCATCAATCACACAAAAAACTGTCCTGGTTCGGCCAGGACAGGGTGACCCAGAGGACTTGGTGCTAAGGCAGGGTTTTAGCTCCTCAGACCTCATTTGAGACAGACAGAGAATGTGTTTTATTTTCTTACCTGGGGGAATTTGCGTTTGATAGATGTCAGCGCTCCCTCGGGGAGCTTGGCCAGCTCCGAGTCTCTGACCGCGTGCACCGTTGTGGCTCTGGGTTGATGGGTTAATGCCTCTACCTGAAAGAGTACACAGCCCAAACATTAAAGGTAACTCACAACATGTTGCAAAAATCAAATGTCAGGATGAAGGAAGGGAACAATTCCCCAGAACCAGAGTGTCCCGCCTGCTCCCGGGCCTGACCGCTCTTGCGGCGGTTTCACAACACAACGCTGGTTTTCCCCACGGGCGCTCACAGAGGGAGCTCACCAAAGGCACGTCCACCCGCAGCAAGTACCAGCAGCTATTCAATCCAGACCCTTCAGGTGCACTCTCCGCTATCGGACAGCTGCAGCTTTGCACACAACTAGAACCCACAGCACCACACAGACACCATTACAGAGGAAGTCTGGTTGGAGCTTTTGTGAGCTCTCGCACACAGAGCATCTCCAGAGGGAGGACAAGAAGTGCTTTTAACGCTTGCCAGAAGGACAACCAGAGGCACACAATGAACTTACCACCACAGCAATGCTTATACCTTTTAATCCATCATTTTTAGTTGTGATAAAGCCACCTAAGAGACAGTAAAACCCTGCTTCTCTACTGCTCTCTCTTCTTTCTTCAATGTCACCCCAAAATACTTTCATTTTACTTTCAGAAGCTGAAAACAACAACCCTGACATAATCAAGACTTCCTAAAAATTAAAGAAAGCAATGAGGAGCAAATCAGAACATTTTGGCCAGAAGTTCGCTTTGCTTTTCCAGTGGGTTAGGGTTGTTTGTTTTTTTTACATATTCATGTGTGTCTGTGCTACGTAAAGAGGAAAACATGAGACAGCACGCACCTACCTGAATAGTGCCCTGTGATTTCACCCAGAAACATTTACTTTATTGACAGGAGAAGTTTAAAGAAGAAAATGATCACGCATAATAGAGACATATTCTCCTTTACGGGGAGAAGCTGGCGCAATACAAACAAGCCCAGGTTCCAAAAGCCTACTCTGCAAAATGCAGCTGTTCCCGAATCCCAACCCCACCATTTCCAGAGCCTCGGACCCGCCACCAGCGTTTATTTTGTTTTGAAATGCAGAAATCAAATTCCCTGGTGAAATATCTTCACACGCTTAATGAGCTAGCCTGCTAGGCGAGATGGCGGCATCCGGAGCTCAGGCCTGAGCTGCAACGTTTAATTGCTTAGAAACAGCCTGGTGCTCAGGGCTGCACGTTTCAGCAACGGGCAATGTTTACTGGGCTTAAAATCCATACGTTAGTCCTTGCGGAAAAAATGGTTGTTGCTGCAGTAGCTGTAATTACTAAGGTTAAAACACAAATAGAAAAATCCCTCACTAACCACAATTCACAGACAGCATAAAAGTGAACAAATCTCAGCGAACTGGGATTGTTTAGTCTGGAGAAGAGGAGGCTGAGAGGAGACCTCATTGCCCTCTACAACTGCCTAAAAGGAGGTTGTGGTGAGGCTGGTGCTGGTCTCTTCTCCCAGGTAACTAATGACAGGACAAGAGGAAATGGCCTCAAGTTGTGCCAGGGGAGGGATAGATTGGATATCAAGAAGTTCTTCACTGAAAGAGTGGTCAAGCATTGGAACAGGCTGCCCAGGGCAGTGGTGGAGTCACCATCCCTGAAGGAGTTCAAAAACGAGTAGATGTGGCACTTTGGGACATGGTGTAGTGGTCAGGGAGATGTTGGGATGAAGGCTGGACTTGATCCTAGAGGACTTTTCCAACCTAAATGATTCTATGATTTGATGACTTTTCATTTTCAGTTTTCCAGTGGAAAAAGGAACAAATAATACATCACCTTAAAACTGTTTGTTTTGGGGCTTTGTTTGACTGATTGTTGTTTAGGTTGTTTTGTTTTGTTTTCAGAATTCATTCCAAAGCTTGTGTTTACAGCAAATTCCTGCTCAAGCAACATCTTCATCACAGAACCAGGGGCTCAGTCACACAAAAGCTAATGCAATGTATAAATGGGCTGAGCTGTGCCTGAGCCCAGGCACGTTCTTCTGCCCACGGTACAAGAAAATTAATTCAAAACATTCCACTCTGACTCCACTTCCAACAAGAGTGAATTCTGGGAAGACTGCAAGTGCACAAAATGGGCAACTCGGACGGAACATCTAGATTTCAACACCTTGCAATTAGTCCAGAGAGCGGAGATCAGCCTAATAGTCGCTCCAGCTCATGTAGAAGAGTTTAACCAACACCAATTGCTATGCATTAAAATCTGCACAAGTGAGTTTAAAGTATTTAGATCTCCTAATTTAAAGTATTTAGATCTCCTAATTTAAAGTATTTAGATCTTCTGCACGTTTTGCAAGACCCAGCCTCAGTGTTTTGTTTGGATGCCAGGGATGTTTGGTCATGTAATTGCATTTTAAACTATACATATAGAAAGGGAAAAAAGGTCACGCTACCTCTGTACATACCTTTATGGAGAAACAAGCCCTCTTTAGGTTCCCCAAATGGTCCTATAACGTCTTCTGCTTTATCTCTCTCCCCTATTACCAGCTTTTTTATATCAGTTTTTAGCTCTGTAGTTTAGATTCCTTATCCTGAAAGCAGGTTAAGAGTTTTGGCTGTTAAAATGAAACCTTTCTCTTTGCCAGTCACCACCCAATTGGGTTTAATTTGTATAAAGAAGAAAACCACTCAAACTGTCTAATACCCTTTTCCACTCCTCCTGTGATATATGAGGACATAAAATTAACTGTGCTCCAAAGGACTCACAAGCCTTTCAGAAAGTATTTGTAAAAAAGGGAATTAAAATTTAACTTTAAAACAAAGCCTCTGGGGTTGGTGTTTTTTTTTCTCTCCAAACTGTGACTTTGTCCTCTCAAATCATTCCCCAGGCAAAGCAGAGGAGACATGGATACTTTTTTTTCAAACCTCCCTCACAAGGAGCCCTTCAAATCTCCCGAGCAAGTGGCATTTGCAACACGCCCGGTGCCACAGACCCCACGATGGCAGGGAATAACATGAATGCAATTCCCAACTGATGACAGAAATTGGATCTTCTATTGCTCTTACATGCAGGTACTATTCAAGTCTTGTCACAAGGCCTTCTTGTGACCTTCCAGTATCTGAAGGGGGCTACAAGAAAGCTGGGGAGGGACTTTTTAGGATGTTGGGTAGTGGTAGGACCAGGGGGAATGGATCAAAACTAGAGGTGGGTAGATTCAGATGTTAGGAAGAAGTTCTTCACCATGAGGGTGGTGAGACACTGGCACAGGTTGCCCAGAGAGGTGGTGGAAGCCCCATCCCTGGAAGTTTTTAAGGCCAAGCTAGATGGGGCCTTGAGCAACCTGGTCTAGTGGGAGGTGTCCCTGCCATGGCAGGGGGGTTGGAACTAGATGATCTTTGAGGTCCCTTCCAACCCAAACCATTCTATGGTTCTATGATTAGCTTTGATATTTTCATGCAAATACACCCAGGAATTCTAACATGGAATCAGGTCCCAGACACTGTATGCCAAGAAACTCAAATGTTGCTTTCCCCATGGATATTATCATCTCAGTTCTCAATTTCTATTTTAAGTAATTATTCCAAACTATTAATAAAATATTTCCTCTCCACTGGAAGGGAGAGGGCTCTCATTCAACATTTGGCCCATCTGGAGGATTATTCTCAATCTTCACCACATTCCCGCCTCTCCCCTCTTTACACCCCCTGGTTATGAAGCCTTCTGCACTAGTTTTAGATCTTCTGCACGTGGGAATCTGCCAAATCAAATACGTACTTGGCTAGTCTCCCCTTTTTTGGAGATCAACAACATTCTACCATTAAGGCATAGTTCTTCCTTGTAAATGATACTTTCCTTTATTTATTCTTAATAAAGGGTTTGAGATGTCATCTATTCAGGTTTTTTTGGATTAGGAGAAAAGAAGTTTCATGCAACAGGACTACCTAAAATCATTTCAATCTTAAGCTGCATTCAATTCCTTGGGATCCTCTGTCCAGTAAGCCTCTTAAACAAGTTTTCTTATGTACTATTTATAAACCTGGAAACAAGATTAGACTTCTAGCTTGAACTTTAATATGAATAAAACCCACCTGTGATCAAGAGATCAACCTCATAAGATAATTTCCTTGGTCATAAAAAGGAAAGTTAATGTTTTGATCAGACACCATGGCTGCAGCTAACAGCACAGACACTTCCACAGTTACATTAATAACAAGTGTTTCAAGAAATAGTGTTATCTTCCAAATCTTATTGAACCTGACCCAAGGGAGCGTATATTTGTACACGCTCACTCAAGGCTCTCTTTTGAGCTCCTTCCCGGACTACCATTACCATCCTGTACCCGTGCCAGTGTAAACACAGAGACATTCGCTCCAGTGCAGGAAAGCATCAGTGGATTCTTTCCCACTTCTTTGCAAATTCAAGTCAGTATGATCTATTTTGCTCCAGGCAATAGTGCATCTCTGGTTCTTTTCCCAAACATCCATTCCTTCTCTTCAGTAACAAGCGTCTAAACAAGTTCTGCCTCGCTGCCCATTTCTGGTCTTCTCTTTCAATTTTTAATTCGCCCAGATGCCATCCTTGCTCTTCCTCTCTCTCCCTCTCTCTCAAACAAGCCTTCAGATTTCCTGGAGCTCACTGCAGGCTTGAGCCCATCACCTCTTCTGCTCTATCAACTGCATCCTGGGCTGCATCAAAAGAAGTGTGGCCAGTAGGACAATGGAGGTGACTCTGTCCCTCTGCTCAGCTCTTTTGAGACCTCACCTGGAGCACTGCGTCCAGCTCTGGAGCCCCCAGCACAAGGACATGGACCTGTTGGAGAGGGTCCAGAGGAGGGCTACAAAGATGATTAGAGGGCTGGAGCACCTCTACTATGAAGACAGGCTGAGAGAATTGAGGTCGTTCAGCCTGGAGAAGAGAAGGTTCTGGGAAGACCTTATTGAGGCCTTCCAGTATCTGAAGGGGCTTACAAGAAAGCTGGGGAAGGAGTTTTCACAAAGGCTTGTAGTGATAGGATGAGGGATAATGGCTTCAAACTGGAAGAGGGGAGATTTAGATTGGAAATTAGAAGGAAATTCTTTACCCTGAGGGTGGTGAGACACTGGCAGAGGTTGCCCAGGGAAGCTGTGGATGCTCCATGCCTGGAAGTGTTCAAGGCCAGGTTGGATGAGGCTTTGAGCAACCTGGTCTAGTGGGAGGTGTCCCTGCCATGGCAGGGGGGTTGGAACTAGATGATCTTTGAGGTCCCTTCCAACCCAAACCATTCTGTGATTCTATGATCTGCACTGCCTATTCTTCTCTTTGCCATCTTACTACCTGGTGTTGTTTGCTTTTCCTTCATGTCATAAACTCAGCAAACCTCCACTGCTTCCACTTAGAAATCGGTCACTGAAATCCCACTGCTATGCCTTACTTTAGCGGCCATGCAAAAATGCTACATGGTCATTGCTCATCTGTCTCCAAGGTCAACCCCTTGGCTCTCCATCTACAGGGAGCACCAACATCTCCTCTCTGCCTCCATCACACCCTCAGGAATCTGTCCGTCCATCACTGTCTTTGCTTCCATTTCCTCTAAGCACTGCAGAAAGCAATGCCTCGAACACCGTAATAATTTGCCCCAAGGAGCACGTCTCAGTTGAGAGGGTTCTATACTCTGTGGTTCTTCTAATGAATGATGAATGTTTCCATAGGTGATGGTCCCTCCTGCACTGTTGCAGTTCTGTTCCTAACACGAAGAAAAAACCCAGTCCAACCACAAACAGATCTGTGCTCTTTTACTGCTTCAGTTAATTGGGACAGCGAGGTTCTCCTATCTTGGTTCTGGATTAAATAGTGACAAAACCCATGTACGATGCATTCATCACATACAACGCACATGATTCACAGTCCTGGCTTATGAGTTCTTTACAAAGAAAAAGTGTTATTGTAAATCTTTTAAAAGGAGGGGGAAAAGCAATTTATATTCTCACGACCTCTTCTGACTTCATTTTCAACTGTTACTCCTGACAGTTCTTCTTACAGCTTTCCAAATTACACAGTTGGAAAGTAAAAACTAGCAAGTGTCGTCTTCTGCAAGCTGGTCTAATCACTCCAAATTCCTTTTTGAGCTACAGCCACCAAATCACTTGGAATATTTGCTTAACTTTAAGAGTGTGCAGAGCCCCAGCGCAATAAGCACAGCTATTCTCACACTTACCCTTAAGCATCTCTGAGACTTCATGAAGGATTTGCCCGGAGCTGCTTTACATCAGTCTATCTGCTGGCAACAAAACGTCGCTTCTCCACACAAACTCAGCCTCACTTGAACAAATTACTGGGTGATTTTTCTAACAGTCAAACAGCAAAATGCAAATAATTTCAAAATACAGTTTCTCGTGTAGATTATTTCTTTTCAAGGGAGTTTTCAACGTTGTTCTCCTTGATCTTCAACCAGCGGCACATTTATACGTGCTTGTGGGTCCTCCTGTGCGTTTCCTTCCCACCGCACTAGCATCCCATCCGCTAGTATTCCACCTGAGAATCTTTTATTCTCTTATACATCATATTTCCTTTCTTGTAGTGATCTTTTCCTCCCGAAAAGCAGTAATCTTTCCCCATCAGGGTACCTGCACTTCAGCCCTTGTGCTGCCAAGCCCTTGACACGACGCAGGATGAGGGAGCAGCAGCCACAGAAATGAGAGCCTCTGTTACAACGAGACCTCAGGAAGCTGGTGAGGACCCCAAGGATTATCAAAATATGTAGCTTAAACTCTTCATCTTCCAAATCCTCATTCATGGAAGCCACAACCACTGCCTGTTGATTACCCTCATATTTGCAGGCTTCGAGATTTTGTGTTCACACCAGGCCCAGCAGCCCACCACACACACCCTTTTACAACAGAGCTCTCCAGGGACATCGGTCAGGACACAGCCAGCCGAGCTTCCACGAGAGCAGCGTGGTGCCTAACAGAACAAAGTGAGAAAACTCTGATAACTGACAAAAATACTCAAAAGGCGTTTTCTTCTCTTCAGCACAAGCATCACTTCCACCAGCAGCACCAACGGAGGGGACATGGGCTACCCTGTGCAGGGGAGCAGCACTTCAGACACTTCCCAGCACATACTCCAGCTCCCCCCGAAAAGACGAACGGCTCAGAGGTCCCTCTGCCCAAACTGCCTCCTCCTCACACAACATCCACCCCAGACCGTGCCAACTGTAAAACAGCCACTCACTGTTGTGCTGGTTCAGCCATCATTATTTTATGCTGCCATCAGTTGTCTGATCACACAGGCCAACACTGAACTCAGCATCATCCCCTCAGGAGTCTTCTTTCAGACAGTACCGCCAGAGGTTCCTGTGGGCCCAGCTCCTCTGCTGCCCACTGTGGTGCCAGCATCACCTGCTAGACACAACAGCCAGAGATGGCTCCTCAGGGGCCCTTCACATGGAAGGACACCACTGAGAGAGTTCAGCAAGATGCAACCAGCCCCAACAGAAGCCACACCCAACAGGAAGCTCTTCTAACTAATCAGCTCCTGGTTAATACAATCCTGGCCTTGCCCACCACCCCAACCATGACCACCTGGGTGAGGGCAGAGCCACAGAGACACAGGTGGGCCAGGTTCTGCCTCTGGAACATGAAGCCAACAGAAACAACAAAACACTCTGCTAGGTTGTGACTCATTCACAGGTCGGCTCCAACTTGGGGCCCACAACTCAGCCCCAGCACTTCACTCACCCAAAGGCACCAGGGAAGGACCAGCTCAAGAGAGTGGGAAACACAAGGGACAGGGATGAAATGCACTGTGCTGAGGAAGTGCAGATGCACCCACAGAGGCATAAGAAGAAGACATATCAACACTGACATCTGCTGATGGGTTAGGAGGCTCGAGGAACGGGAGAGGCAACAGGTCAGATGCACAGGTAGCAGGTAGCACACCCATACGCATTTCAATGGCCGACACAAGCACTGTAACCTCGCAGGCACGAACCAGCCACACTCGTGTGGATTTTCACAGCAGTGTTTTCACTAGACAAGGACAGGAGATGATGCTGCTGCAGCTGAAGACAATGATGTAACCTAATGAATGTTACGCGAAGGGCAACCAAATATTATGCAGAACAATTTCTTGTCTGGTTTAAACAAGCTGCCCTCAGACCTTTCTTCAGCTCATTTGCACCTGAAGCAGCTGAGGATGCTAATCTCAGAGGTGTTTCCTCCAGCCACCAGCTCGGAAGAATCTGAAATATTACCTTGTTTGTATCAGAAAAGGACAAAGGAGGAGACACTGCTAGAAGCAATGAATGAGTGGGAAGAGCGACCAGACAAGCTGCAAATCGATGCTGTTTGTGGGAGCGGTGCCAGCGGATGAATGCAGTACACCGTGTACTCTCCAAAGTTGTTCTAACAACCACCTTCTGCAATCTTCTGTGTGCCAAGTTAACCCCGTGACTGAGGACATCCAGCACTTCTACTGAGCAGAAAGAAGAATGCAAACCTCCCCCCCCACCCTTTTTTAAAAATAAATATATATATATAAACATAGAAGACTGACATATAGGTACACACACTCACACATGCCAGTCTTACTTTGTATATCTATGTGTGTATGTAAGTGGGTATATAAAATATATGTGAAAATTAAAGACGACTGAGCTTGCTACCTTTTGTAACTAAGACAGTGGCAGTCACGCTACAGGTTCTCCCAGAGGGCTGAGCCTGCATTTTGTAGCTGTGCGATGACAGTCCTGCTGCAGCAGTGAACCTCATTAAGGGACAGAAAATGGAAAGATTGTAGCTGGGGAAGGGACAGTCCTGCCTCCTGGACTTCAGTTCTGCTCCTCATACACATGCGGCTACAGAAGAGATGGGAAGCTGCATGCATGTTTTTCTCCCCTAATGCAACCTTATAGTCAAAACCACACCAAAACCCATGTGAAGTACACACACAAAACACCCAACAGATTCAACATATTTATCCAGGTTGTTTGAAAATCTATCTTGCTCTTGCAAGGGCAATGCCACTGACAGGCACCCAGCACGCTCCTCTTACAGCGAGACTATACCTGAATTCCAGCAGTGGAAGAAGAGAGAACAGAACATGAGAGAACAGAACACGGCGACCTGCTCAAATAGTTTCCAACAAGGGAGAGGTGTGATTGCCTTTGGCTCAGCTTCACACCACAAGAATATCAAGCCTGGCTGGAACTTCAGCAATATCCTTCCCCACTCTCCACTGCTGAGTCCTCTCCCATAAATTCTTCCTGTCATCTCTCCTGGACTCTGCTTCCCATCCCTCACTGGCCTCCCAGCCTTTTCATGGTGATGAAGAGGACCACACTTCTCTCTCTTAATGGCTCTTACTTAATGATGCTTGCCAAAAAGAAAAGTTGCAATCAAGAACCTACTTGTGCGTTTTGCAAAGGTCCAGGGGATTAACTCTTGCCACTCACAAGCCAGCCCCGCTCGATGCGGCGCTTCTCAGCGTGGGAGGCAGGAAGCAGCAGAAGGCAAGGGAAGGCTGGCCGGAGAGGGGATCAGAGGTTCTGTCAAGCCTTAGCTGACCGCTGGACACCAGCCATGATACTGTGAACTTGAAGAAGGTCCGGACAAACAACTGCGAATCCAAGAACAGCTTGAATCTACAGAGGAGAAAGACTTGGTAGTAAAAACTCCCAGTCCTATTAAGGAAGCCCCGAAATACAATATTGATATGAATAATGCCTGGTTCACAGATGCCTCAGCTCAAAGGGAGGCCAAATCTTGGTTGTTTAAATCCGCTGCGATTAAACCTTCTACAGGGGAGCAGATAATAAATCACAACGATGGTAGTGCACAGGTGGGGGAATTAGACGCTGGTTTAAATGTCTTTGAGAGATAAAGAAACTCTAAGAACGCTGTGTACATTTACACAGACTCTTTTTCGGTCTATAAAGGCTGTGTGGAATGGATAACCTTTTGGGAACAGAATAATTGGGAAATTAACGGGGACCTCCGCACCCGACCGTGACACTGTCACAAGAGGGTTCAGCTGGAAGCAGGAGGGAGACACAAACTAGCTTAAGGAATGACAGTCTAATGCGTGAAATCACCCACCTGAAACCCAGTGGGTCACAACTTTTATCACGATCTGCCGTCAGAGATCCTAATACTCTCTAAAAAGTCCTTGGCAAAGGAGATAAAGCTGTCTGCAGTTTTATCTGTGGCAGCTATAAATCCCAACGACTTACCCACAGAACATTAACGCCAGACAATTTAATGCCAGATCCCGTCAAAACTGAGCCTGTGGTTTTCCCAGCCAGCGATGAGCCCACTAAACTGTACCTCAACCCCTTCCAGTTACGAAAAGTCTCATCAGCTGTTTAGAACTCAAGGCAATTAAGATAAAAGATAAATTGTTTTGGAATAAAGAATAAATTGTTGTAGAGAAGATAATCAGAAAAACAGACAGTACTCAGCAGCTCACACCGTCCGTGGAGATGCTCACAGGAACCTGAGGTTGAGACGGCTCCGATCAGCCACTTGGATTCCGCTGAAAAACCCCTCAAAAGAGGTTTGGAAATCACAACACTGAGCTTCTGATTTCTGTCTGACACTAATTCGGTTGTGCAAATGTGAACTCCTGTCTCAGAGCTTCCTCTGTCTCGCTTCGCTGCTGGTGGATACTGGGGGGTCTGCTGGGGTGCGGGTTGCGGCTTTTGGTTGGTTTGGGTTTTGGTTTTGTTTTGAGGTTTGTTTAATACAATTTCACACCTAAGATGCAAATAATAATTTTTAGTAATGTATTACCAAGACAGACAGTGGAAGAGATGGGGAGAGAACACCTCCTTCCAGAACCATGTCTTCCAGCTCAGTTCTTGGACCTCATCCACCTCCAATCTCCACAGATCTGGGCTGTGCAGAGTGCACCACTAACCTGAATTAACCTGAAATATTAATTTTAGTAACTTTAGCAAATGAAGTAGTCATGGCTTGAAAAAAATTACATGCAAGCCATCAGCAAAAACATCCACATGCACAGAAATGACAAAGTAAGCCAGCCTTAAAAGAGTGGGACTTGCCCAGCGTGAGTACAGTTGTCCAGGGTACCGTGACACTCACCAGCTTTGGTAGTGTTGAAAGACGGAGGCGTGTGAACACATTAACACTGATAAAGAACAAAAGCCTGACAAGTGTAATCCTGACACTGGTGCATCTCCTTTGAGGATTACTCAGCAATTAAAGATTTCTAACAGTTCGTATTACATTTCAAGAGGACAATGCTCCAAAGCCCCGAGGGAATCATAAGCCATTTACAGATTCTTCTTGGCTTTCAACTTTTTAGAGAGAAAAAAAGCCATGTACATTGAACTGTATTAATCAGACAAGCAGCTTAACATCTGAAAGTATTGAAAATATCTATTATTTCTAGAATGCAAAGCATGATCTTGAATTAGCCAGAACATTGTTGCAACCCTCCTGCTCAGTAGGGCATCTTTGAGAGCTGGCAGGTTTGCTGCTGGGACACTGCAGACAACACCTTCATGAGGCACGTGGCTACCACCAAGCATAGCTACAAACTGTGGAAAAGCCCAGCTTTTAAAAATATTGTAAGTTCAAGAGGTGCCACTGAGGCCCCTAAGAACTGCTGGGCACTTAGTCATCTTACCACCACCACAGCCATTCTTCAGGAACTCATCAGGTCAAAGTGTTGACTTGCATAAAAAGCTAATTGCATGGAAGGCTTTGTTCAGCAGGAGATTATTCTACAAGAATGGCAGGGACACCTCCCACTAGACCAGGTTGCTCAAGGCCCCATCCAGCCTGGCCTTGAACACCTCCAGGGATGGAGCATCCACAGCTTCCCTGGGCAACCTGAGCCAGGGTCTCACCATCCTCATTGTCCTTAAGAACTCCCTGGAAGGAGTCAGCAGACTCAGCAACTGGAGCTGCCCATTGATAGGGTCAGCAGCAGCAAGCAGCTGCCCGAGTCCCTCCAAAAAGGCTCCCAGGGAGCAGGGATCGTCTTCCCCTGACGTAACCATCCTCAACAGCTCTTCAAGTAACTACTCAGGGAAGGCAAACTTTAGTTTCTGATCTGTTCTTCTCCCCCTGAATTGACAGACCTCAGAAACAGATGCCATTGAGTCAGTATAAGGAACAAAACAGTTTGAGCCACAAGTTTAGCCCTGGGAGCGCACGCACATGATTGAAAATTAACATCTTGTCTGAAGCCCTTCAGTTTTCCGTGCTTTTCTTCCAAGAGCAGAAATGGCAGATACTCATCTCCGAAGCATATGACACAGAGCATTTTTAAAACTGAAACAAAGGCAATAAACAAAAATATATTGACAATAAGACTTTTGTATTTTGTTAGTGCCCACAATGCCGAATGACACGGGGGGTCTTGGTGGGGTTTCAGGGAGAAACAAGCCACCAGTTGACCAAAATACCACTTACCAATACCAACTGCTATCTTCACTCCCTGCAAGCCCCTGGAACCTTCCAATTATTTTACTTCCAGGTAAAACCCCTAACCCTACAGCAGGCTTTTAGAGGTTTATAACAGATCCTGCCAAAGGGGATAAACACATCTTTTTAAAAGGAAAAATGTCATTTTACTAATGGCCTCTGCAAAGAACAGCTACATTAATCTTGGCAATCTTTACAAATCCTCCCCCGTGTTTTCAAAAGACAGCCAGAGCATCAAGCTTCGTTCAGCAAATGGCAGCATGAGTCAGTGGGCCTGGGAGCTGTGGGTAGGAAGGAGTAGATGACATCCATGGAGTCACAAAAGTCTTCAAAATTATTTATGTCATAACATGGATCCAGAAAAGTGACTTATGGTTTAGATAAACTCTGAGTATTTCTGTACCCATGCCCAGGGACTCACCAGCAAACACGGCATTGTTACAGCAAACACATCCCAGGCCATCCACCAAAGGACCTCCCTCCTTCCGCACCAGAGGAACACTTGAGCCAGCAGGAAACATTACGCCCAGACCGGCACTAGTGCTCATATGGGAGATGGAGTTTAGACCGTACGCTCCACGGTCACCCAAAACTGCTTCCAGAAAGTAGAACAGCTCTGTTGGTTTAACCTGGGAGCTCTGCAAAACTCCAGATGCTGGACAGTGAAGCTGCAGATCACCGCTGGTGAAAGCAAGCAGAGAAATGGGCAGGATAAAAACTGGCAAAGTCTTATTCGTGCACTAAAAGGGCTCGTACCAGCAGGATTCATCACAAAAGATCTTCAGCTTTTGTTCCTGTCAAGCCATCTCATTTTATCTTTAATGAGGCAGCCCCAAAAAAAAGAAAAAAACAAAAGAAACTCATTTGTGGGTGTGCCTGGCACACTCCGGAACAGACCTGCTTCTCCAAATAGCGTCCCAAGCCAACAAAACCCCTCAGCCAGAAGCAGCGCCCATCTTGGGAGGATATCCTTAAATCCTCCACACAGGACTCAACGGCTACGGTGCAGCCACCAGTGCAGAGCACCTCTGCCTCCTGCTGGGACTGTCAGCAGAATTGCCTCTGGCACTTCCCAATGATATACAATTCATTTTATAATTACTAGGCACGTGACAATGACCTGTGAACACACACTGGAAAGCTCCAGAGACCCCACCTCCTTACAAGAGAACTTTTTACTTCTCTCAAGACAAACAATTGGGACTTTAGGTCAGTTCCCAGTCTCAGAGCACGAGACCTCGGCCATGAACACCTGACAGCACAGGCCCTGTGATCCCTCGAGGTCTCCTGAGGGAGATGATGTTGTATTCCTGCCCCAGCTACAGAGTCCTCCAGTAGAGACACATCCAGCGGTCAAGGGAAGGAGGCAAGGCGCCAGAGGAGAACCTCCTGCAGCAGCGGGTGACAACTGCTGGGTCCTGCCACTTGTGAAAACATCACCTGTTGCAGTCAGCACACTCTGGAATCAAAGCAGTCCTGTGCCCTCCCTCCTCTTCCTCCTCATCTCTATAAACAAGAATTTCTCCCCATAGTAGTGACACCACCTCTCGTGTTTTCTTTATTCAGAGGTATGCTCATTCTGGCTATAAACAGACACAAAATGTTTTGTTTTCAGCTCAGAAAGCAGGAGAGGGCCTGAACAAGAATCTCAGAACTTCTGAAAATCTCTGACTTTTACACACAAAACCTCAAACAAGCCACACGTATGTATGATGTGGGACTCCTGCAGTTGTTAACTAGGTCCGAGTAACAAAAAATGAGCTTAGCAGAGAAATCAAACATGGATAAACACTACAGTTTTTAAATCAAAAGTTGCTTAGTAACTTTTAATAACCGCACATTCCCTGGACGACCTGCTGCAGCACTGAAGTTCGCTCCACTAACTCGGAGGAGGCTGGACTAGGCTCTTCCAGGAGGCCCCAGCTAAATGGAATTTATGGTATTAAATGTATTCAAATCACCATTTAACGCACATTCCTCCCATTCTCCCTGCGCTATTCGAACAGGCTGCGCTCCTCTCAGCATGACGGAAGTAACTCGTACCACCAAAGAGTGCTCTGCGGGGTTTTTTGGGTTGGTTGTGACTTTTTTTGTTCATTTTTCTTTTTAAACCAAGGTTAACAATCCCATTCCTGTACGATTATATAAAGTTTCCACCAGTTTTCATCTTTTCAACTTGTGAAAGACCTTAACTAAGATTAACAAGGGATCAGAGCAAGTTTGTTTAGTGCAGAGTCAGTTGTTCCCCAGCTGAACAATTTATTTTTGAAACTGGCTCTTACCACTCCGATCAAGTCTCCTCGGCCATATTCACCCGTCAGGTGCTTTTTTCCATCATCCATCCGTATGACGGAGCGAAGCCGCCCATTCAACACGATGTACGTGCAGTCCGACTTGTCCCCCTGCCTGCAGGGAGAACCATCAGTAACGAGGATTAGCGAAGCATCTTTGCTCAGCAAGTGCAGCTACAGTCTCTGAGGCTCTCAGTAAGCTGACCATCCTTCCCTACCCTCCTCAGAGGACACGGGAAAATATTTCACCAACAGTTAAACCTAACAAGCCAACAAGAGACTGAACAGGCGTCTGTTAAGAGGTGAGCTGGAAATATGTTAAATATTTAAATGCAGATGCTTTGCACCGCTGGTCGGTGTTGGGTGTGGAAGCAGATGACCAGGATCAGGTGGTCTCTAGGGGAGACAACAGGCTTGGCACGGCTTCCAGCAGGAGCTTGTTGTCGTTGCAAAGTCAATATGGATGAGTCGGGAAATTCTGCAGGTCACAGAATCATAGAATATTATGGTTGGAAAGGACATCCAGGGTCATCAAGTCCAACCTTTGTCCTAGCATCTCTCTAACCACTACACCATATCCTCAAGCGCCGCGTTGGTCAAAGAGAAACACCCCCAAGGGGTTCAGGATTTGGATTCCTCTTGATGTGCACATCTTTGTCTGTCAGGAAGTCTTGGCTGTATCTGGTTTGCGTGGTTAGGAGCTGCCCAGAATGCAGACTTCCAGCACAGTGGAAGCAACGTTGTACTGCCGGTAGAGGAGTTAAAACCAACGCAAGTGATTCCAAAAGATTGTAACTAGGTACGGACAGCTGTGAGTGCTTTGATGCACAAAATAATCCAACGCTTCCATTAGCATCTGTGCTGCAGGTACAGTTATAAAAATCTAAAGTTACAATTACACAGCTCACATACTAAATTAGACCTTTATTCTCCCACCATTGCAGGAACCATGTAATGGCTCAAACACATCCTAGTACAAAACTCCATCAAACGAAGTTTTCCCAAGGATAACTTGTGCCCCTTAAACATAAAGTGCCTATTTTCAATTTACTACTGAACAAGCCCAATTGAATTACCTTTCAGTTTTGTTGTTTATTTAAGAAAGGCTGAAAAACTTTGAGTAATAGACATTCATACCCCTAACAACACAGAACTACCACCAGAACACACAAGTGTCTATGTCTTCATCTATTATGTCACTTTTAAGCTTGCTGACACAACATAAGGGATGAGGAGTAGTATGAAAGAATTTTAATAACACCTGGAGACAAGAGACTGAAGCAATGCTGAAGGGCACTGCAGAAAGAAAATAATCTCCAAACAGGCAAATAGATAAACCTGACAGAATGGTTGATAAATCAATCCATGAGTTTGTTATTCTACATATCTCAAGGGAGCACAGCTCCTTCATTATGAAAAACTGAAATATTCAACAGCTAGAATGTAGAATTTTGTCCACATGTCACCTGTAAACAGCTCGTCCAGCCTCAACCTCCATCCAATCCAGGGCAAAGTCAATTTGCCTCACAAACGGGGACATTCTCTTCACAACCGTGTGGGCTACACCGAGAACCACGCTTGGCTGCTCCCGCATTATCCTAGAGGGGGAGAAAAAAGAAGGTGTTATTCAAGTACTTCCCCCAAGCAGGAATAGGTACGCGCAGGCACAACACCCCAGGGCAGTAGAGAGGTACTAACTCAGAAGTTCGCGCATCCCCACGTACACACTCCGCTAGCTCCACGGCCACACTACACCAGTGATCATTTGCCAAAGCACAGGAGCTGCAGCCTTCCAGCCTGGCCCAAATTAAGTATCGCTCCAAGCTGACAGTGTCCTGGGACAATTCCCTTCTTTAAGCAGCAGCGGGATGGACGGGAGCCACGCTAGCTCCTGTTTGGGAGCCACTCTCCCAACCTCCCCTTCGCCCAGATCTCTTGTGACTCAGGGAAACGTTCCTACCTCCAGAAGACAACCCCCTCCTGCCATTCTGCACCTCTCCATCTCTCACACGTGCAAATGCTCACCATTTCAGGTCAGAACCTTATTATATGTTTGATATTATAAGTTTGATACTTGTAAAAAGAAAGAGACCTGCTCCCTCTTTCAAATGTTCCCTTTTCCCTGTTGCAAAGACCACAAAGAACTGAAATATCTTCTAATAAAGCTTCTGATCTTCACACTGGATCTTTTGAGTGATGCTTAAAAGGCTCTAGTGATAAAGACACCACGCGATTTTACGCTTTTCTCAAACTGAAAAGCTTTTGAGAACGTTCTGCCAGGGATAGCTGCAAACTCGCCACTGACTGCGAGGCCCGAGGGAAATCGCTCTCACAGACACCCAAGGACTCTGACGAATCTCTTAATTCTCATTCCTATTAGACTAAAGATCGCTGCATCCTGTCGCTTGGAGTGAACACTCCGACTCTTGCTGAAGCGCTGCTCCACGGGAGTGAACTGACCACGCGCATCTCCAGATGCTGTACCTGTTGGGACATCTTGTCTTTTCTGTTCCTGCGCGGCAGCAAGAGCAATTGACGGCAGATTGCTAAAAAATAAATTATTTTGCAAGAGGCAGCGCAATTCAGAAAGAAGCAGGTAAGTGCAGGAAGACCTGGTGTGTGAAGTACACGCAGATGGAGATGAGGGAGCTACATTAAAACGGCACATGGACAGAAACAAAGAAGAGAAAATTATAAATACTTGATAAAAAAAACATACCAACGTACCAAACTGCCATAAGAGTATCTACTTAGGAGACCCTGTGTATGTGGGAACTCTCACTAAGCATAAATCATCCCTGGAGGTGTTCAAGGCCAGGTTGGATGGGGTCTTGAGCAACCTGGTCTAGTGGGAGGTGTCCCTGCCATGGCAGGGGAGTTGGAATGAGGTGATCTTTGAGGTCCCTTCCAACCCAAACCATTCCATGATTCTATGTGAGCTTTCTATCTAACCTCACACCCTTAAAAATGAGGGAGGAGGAGAGAAAGGCACAGAGGGAGCATAGTCAGCCTTTGTTCCGTAACTGAAATAGGGTTCCTTGTGGAGCACCGTAACCTGGCAGAAATCAGAGAAAGCCCAAGTGGAGATCCATCATCCTAGAATGCGGTAGCAAAAGCAGGTTCACCAGGAGCTCTTCACTGCCTGGATGTAGCACAGAAAATGCTCTAACGTTTCTAAAACATCAGATCTCTCACTCATTAGTCCTACAGCTACAGCCAGAGACCTGAGCTGACCGTGACCACGGGTGAGGCGCAGGAACAGGGCGCTGCAGGGAGCTGTGGCATTTACCTCTGCTCCTCACCCCACACCTCCAATCACTACTTCTCGCAATAACGAAGCTTATCATTTCTTCAGCCGAAATCCCCGAGACTGGAATGGAAGAGACTCGTAGGCGTAGATCCCCGTTCCATATTGAGCTCATCACACTCATACCCCTGCGCTCATATGTGCTACTAGTTAAATTAAACTAAACACCAACTCTTACATATAGCACAGTTTAAAATCCAGCCGTCAGAACAGGGTTATGAAAAGCAGGACAGCTTTCACCTCCTGCCCCTCTCCTCTGGCCCTGAGGCTTCCATGCCCCCATCA
Source organism: Eurystomus gularis (assembly GCA_013400335.1). Taxonomy (NCBI): domain Eukaryota; kingdom Metazoa; phylum Chordata; class Aves; order Coraciiformes; family Coraciidae; genus Eurystomus; species Eurystomus gularis. The sequence goes on along the minus strand of VZZY01012140.1, from coordinate 63,406 downwards.
TCTCCAACCCAGGACACCCACCTTGGTTTCGAGAGGCTGTTATTGCACGTGAAAGCAGCATGTTATGGAAACTTTACCACGCTAATGGAACTTGGAGCAAAAGGCTCCAATAAACAGAGAACCCTGAGCCCTCATCACAAAACACGCAGCCCTAGCCCCCTTCTCAGCTGACCTAAAAGTTGAATAAACCCCCTGAAAACTCCTGAATGGTTTGCCTCATTGTTTTTACTCCACTTGCTTATTTAGCCCTCCAAGTTTCCTCCCACACAGGCCGTCTGCTGTGATCAATAAAAGCCATTTACTCCTTTTCCTCTCTCAAGATACATATCTTAATACTTAATGCATTCAAAATGTTAACTATTAACAGGATGCTTTTATTTCCCTCTGAACTCTCTGGCATTTCACTCAGGGCTATATAGGTTCTACAAGAGTATCAGCATAGGAGGTAAAAGCCCACCCTCAAACACAGGAAGGGAAAAGCAGATTTTCCTCCCCGTTATCAGCCAGGTTTCCTTCCTCTCACTTGGGCATTTTCATCTTTGCTCTTCTGCTTGGTGCATGCCTGGCACCGGGAAAATTAAAAACCAAAGCCCTGTACTAGAGAAACCTTTTTCTGACAGCAGGATCCTGGAGATTCTTTATTAGAAAGCTCACCAAATCTAGCAATGAACGGGCTAAACTAGAGCCTACGAAAGCCTGGGACTTCTGCAGACCCTCTGGTAGCTGTGGATGCAACGTGACATTCAGCTTGGCTGGCAACACCAAATAAATATCAAAGCTGTCCTGCTTCTCTGGCGAGCGCACGCGATGAAGACTCCAAACTGTGAGATTGACTGAAGCAGAGAACGTGCAAGCGTCTCCAGCACTGCAGAACCCGAGCACGTTCCCTCCGGAGTCTGCTGACAACTTGATTACACTGCTGTCAGGAGACACCGGCAGTCGCAGCGTAGGCACTGCACACGGGGTACATGGCTCAGCAAGATCGCAACGCGATTAACGTATACACTGTATAATTAGCTTGTGGCACCCCTACACTTAACCATCTGTAAATGCAGAGTTTATTTAGTCATGTTAGTACCACATAAAAGGCTCCTGCCCCAGAGTTTCAGTGAAAAGGGCTTAATCTGTTGTCCAACATCCAACTTGCAATTCTAAACCCTGGGCTACGTCCGTGACTGTGCTCGTTGCCTAATGGCAACTACTGACCATGTTCTTTCTGCTTTGCCCTCTCATTAATTGAGAAAAAATGCTTAAAAGGTTCCAGGGCAGCTCAAAGAGAAAGAGTAACTCATTTGGCAGGAAAGGAAGAAAGGAATTTTGGAGAATAACGGAGGTTCTTGTCAAATTTCTTCTGGTAAGAACTGAAGATAAGAAGAGAGCCTTCCCTCCCCAAAATACCATTCCTGTGAAATTCTAAGCGAAGGAGAAAGCCTAACGTTGGAGGACTATGAGAACAGAATTTGGCATAAGAAATGGAAAATAAAACTTCTAATTTTATCAATGTTTTTCTCTCATAGTGTTCAAAGCAAAAATGAACAAACTTGAAGAAACGTCATGCTTTGCAAAGACCTACAATGACACTTTTAAATGCAGGAACAGGAGTTAGAAGTGATATAAAGCTTGGGTTTCAGGAGTAATTGTGACAATGGAACACTGGAAGATCATAGAACTTCAGGGGAGGTTTAGATTAGATATTAGGAAGAAATTCTTCACTGAGAGGGTAGTTAGGCACTGGAATGGACTGCCCAGAGAGGTGGTGGAGTCACCATCCCTGGAGGTGTTTAAAGAACAAATATATGCAGTGCTTGAAGATATGGTGTAGTGGTTAGAGAGATGCTAGGAGAAAGATTGGACTTGATGACCCTGGAGGTCCTTTCCAACCACAATGATTCTGTGATTCTGTGAACTTGCAAAATGCAGGGAGCTGGCTATAGATGTCTTAAAGGAGAAAAAGAAAGATTTGGAAAAGTCCCCAAAATGATGACGAGGTGATACACTGATGGGTTCGAGATCACTGACTGGCAGGGGGTTAACGGAAGCAAAAGGCAAGCTGGAATAAATAAGAGAACTTGATTCTTGAGAGAGAAAACTCAGGAAAATAAGCTGAAGCAAACAAGACAGTTAACCCAGGCCTCAGTATCAAAACAAAGAAAAGAGGAGGAAAAAGGAGGAGTCTGACTGTTTGGCTGAGACGACAATGAAATTTATAGTCAGAAACAAGTAGGAAAACATCAGTAGAAGGAGGAAAAAGGAGGAGCTTAGAAGAAACAGATTTGGTACCGCATGGAATGGCACAAGCGGGGAGCATCCACCAGAGCTGACAGCCAGCGCAGAGCTGGCAGAGCACAGCTAACGAAGCCAGCCCGCCGCTGAGGACCGTGTGCTCAGCGCTCCTGCGCCCGGGGGCGAGCCAAACCCACCCAGCACCGTCCTGGGGTAGGGCTGATTAGGAATAAAAACGATCAGAATGATTTAGAAAGATGGACGCGGAAATATGCGATGTACTGGCCTGGAAAACACAGCCTCCGAAGGTCCTGCACCTAACACAGGAGTGACGGCACATTCCAGTTGGAAAAGGAGTTTAGAGAAGGAATAGAGGGATTTGGCGACTTACGTGTGTGAACTAATAGTAAGTAGTAGTCTAAGCAATAAGATCATGGAATAAATCAAAGGCATTGATCATTAATATTAGACAACAAGGCTCACCCCAGTCATCACGCTGGGTTTTTAATGAAGAGTAACATAAATCCCTTTAAGTCACAAGTCATGCACTACTTCTGAGGTCCAGAAAGGAACCTGTCCTGCACAGGGGCATTATTGTTTGACCTGTTCTACTAGTGAGCATTGAAAACCTACAGTTACACCACAACCAATCATTCCTAACACATCCAACAACCTGAGCTGTGCTTGGAAACAGAACTGGGGTGGTTCTCCAGCAAAAAGGAATCTAACAGAAAGGGCCAAAGAAGCACTTAACCCAGCAAAGCACAGGCTCTGGGCAGACTTTCTTATTTGGACTCTGAAGTAGATGAGTTTTGGGTCACAAATCACACCCTGCTGGGTTAAGTGCTCTGTTAACCTGGAACAAAGGAGGTATTGTCATTTAATATTACCACGTTCCCTGCATTACCTCTTGCCATCTGAGAGGTGGGTCAGAGCTCATCAGGGCGCTTAAAGACCCTCACAGAAGTTATGTGGCTTGTGGAGGGATGTACTGTAGCAGTACCACACGCCACACATGCACCCACCGCTCCCATTCACTCAAAAGGGCCATAAAAACTTTAAAAATAATAATTAAAAAAATAAAAATGTATGATTTTGTGGTAGAACTCACTCATAGAAATGGGACTTGGAAATGGAGAGGAAGCTGCAGTCTCGATTGGCCTTGATGGTGAAAATCAGCGGTTCCCCAGTCAGGACAGCGAGCTGACCGACAAGCTCTCCCGGATGAGTGATGAACAGGCAGGTGTCCTCCTCCGAGTCTATCTTCCGCTGGTACACGTGAAGCATCCCCGAGACCACAAAGCAAACATTAACATCCTGGAGAAAATGGAAGAAGAGCTCAATGAAATCCCCAAAGATTTTAAAAGCAATTATCACAGTGACAGTACTATCATGACCAATCTGTTTTCCAGAAAGCTCCCTGTGGCTTTTGAACGATTAGGTGATAAAATAAGACACAATAGTGAATTATTAAAAGCAGGTTATGAATATTTAAAACTCAGCAGCCACAATATTGAAAAGTGTGTTTCTCTTTGTATGGTTATGAAAAATGAAGGCTGCATCTGTAAGATCTCAAGAAATACTAACAGGATTGTGAACGGAGGTAACGGGGTGATCACAGCAGCGTGAGCAGGGACATCGCGGCTCAGCGGAGCAGGAGCAGCTTTGGCATCGGAGCTGCCCCTCAGCTGCCTTGCACGAGCTTGTCTGTTTACACAGTATTATTATCAATGGAGCTCGTTATATCCTAAAGACACTTTGCTATAAACAAACAACACTGGATTTCTGTTCTATGGGGGGGGAATACTTTACTGCAACTGAGTGTCAGCACAGAATCACAGCATCATCATGGTTGGAAAGGACCTCCAGGGTCATCAAGTCCAACCTTTCTCCCAGCATCTCTCTAACCACTACACCATATCCTCAAGTGCCGCATCTATTCGTTCTTTAAACACCTCCAGGGATGGTGACTCCACCACCTCTCTGGGCAGTCCATTCCAGTGCCTAACTACCCTCTCAGTGAAGAATTTCTTCCTAATATCTCATCTAAACCACCCCTGATGCAACTTGAGGCCATTTCCCCTCATCCTATCATTACTAATTTGAGAGAAGAGACCAACACCAGCCTTGCTACAACCTCCTTTGAGGTAGTTGTAGAGGGCAATGAGGTCTCCTCTCAGTCTCCTCTTCTCTAGACTAAACAAGCCCAGTTCCCTCAGCCGCTCTTCATAGGGCATGCTCTCCAGCCCTTTCACCAGCTTCGTTGCCCTTCTCCAGCACCTCAATGTCCTTCTTGTCCTGTGGTGCCCAGAACTGGACACAGTGCTCAAGGTGCGGTCTCACGAGTGCCAAGTCCAGGGGCACAATCACCTCCCTACTCCTGCTGGTCACACTGACAGCCCACAGCGTGGGGCATGAAAGGCTACGTGGTGACCAGACCTGCCCAGGAGGGTTGGGGTATGGTACTCCAGAGCTTTTCATGAAGGTACACAAGAGCTGAGAACAGGCACCAGATTTCCACTCTGGCTCTGCCTACGCTGCTACTCCCTGTGCGCAGAAAGGCTGAGGGCTGGGACCGCTTCACCTGGAGAAGACAAGGCTTAGGAGGGGTCAAGGGAGGAGTTTTTTATTTATCATCAATGTGTGTAAGTCTGTGATGGGGGGGGCAAAGCCCCAGCCAGCCTTTCATTCTCTCCGCTCCCAGGTGACGCTCACTCACCTGGTCTCCTTGCCTGGACAGCACAGTCCCTGCAGTCACCTGGTGCAGCGTCACTTTGCCGTTCAGCAGCGAAGGGTCCTGGAGGAGAAAGGGGCAGGGAGTACAATTTACTTGTCTGTGCACATGTACAGATCGAGGAATGTGAGGAAGTATCGAAATAAAGCAAATAAGAGTAATAACTACTAAAGATAATGTTATAAGTACTTGATTCTCTTTAAAATAAGGTGCAGGATTTTCCCATTTCACTACCCAACAGACATTTCCTGCAGAAGAATAAAAGGTTTAATTTGTTTCAGTTGATCAAACTTAGACTCTTTAGGGTTTTATATTTGTCCATTTTGTTCCCAGACTCTTTGAAGGCTCTATAACAAAAAGAGACCTGTATCAGTGGGCATGAAAATGATGAAATATGAAGTTAGTTTCAAAGGAAGGTGAAGCTAGAGGAGACCCTCTAGATCATGGAGGAACTGGACAAGATGGTCTCACACTTTGTCACCGCCCTTCACTGGTCACACAGCTCAGCTGTGCTGTGTGTTGTGCAGCGGAGTCCCACATACACAAAAAGCTTCTCCGAAGCAATGAATTCTTGCGTGCATACACACGTGGGCTGCACAGGAGAGTGGGAGGAAAAGCACATGGGAGGGAGGGTCCTTCCAAAAGCCTGCTCTCGGTTTGGACTCAACCCCAAACCCTTGCAACGGCAAGGGCCCGATCAGGTGAGCAGAAGATGCCTTTCCACCTCCAAAGCTGGTCACCACCATAATGCCGGGTACACAGACAACCAACAGGCACGTGGAGTTCTTTCGAGGAACTGCCCATACACAGCCCTACGTGCAGTCAATATCAAACCCCAATGCTTCAGGCCACCTTTGCTTCAGCAAAACTTTCATCCAAACCAGCAAATCTTCGGAAGCTCAACGTTTTACTATCATCATCCCAACAGGCAGGGGCAAAATCCCAGGCTCAGTTGCACGACTCCTGTGCCATGTTGAAGAGTGACACCTCGCAGTTTAACCTCGGCAAGGCAAAACCTCACGCTCCGTGCCCAGTGCTTTGTCTCAGAGGTAGAGCCACTAAAAGCAAGAGAGCTGCAGGCACAGCGAGACGCAGCCCAGCGCGGCCGTTAAAGCTCATTGCAGCAGGAAAACACCACAGCAGGGACGTAAACACTTCACCCCTCTCAGTGCTACGCCAGGTTTGTCTCACTTCAGTTTTGGTTGGAAAAAAAAAAATTAAAAATAGAGCAAGTGAAATAATCAGCATTATTCGTTACACCTACAGCTGATAAGAAGACCAGATTTTCATCCAAAAATAGATTTATTGAAACCAATCTGTTTCATGGGAACATATCCAGTGCAGAGAACCTGACAAGCACCTGTCAAAATATTTCAGTTCTGCAATATCAACTCTACTAATTTCTACGCTATTTTTTCTATATTTATGGTTATATAGTGTTACCTATTCTTAAAGACAAGGTTTTAACTATGAAAGTATCTCACAGTAAGGGAATACAGGCTCCCTGATGAGCTCTACTTAACAACGGCTTTTTCTGGCTGCGTTAGCTCTAACAAAAAAACCTTACAAGGATTTTCTTCATGTCTAATACCACTTAAGCATTGGGATAGATTGCACATAGAGCTGTGAAGTCCTCGTCATTGGAGAGCTTTAACAGCAGCTTAGTCAAAAACCTGCCAGAAATGACTTTGCAATATTGGATTCTGCCTTGGGCATGAAAAGAGACCGAGTGACCTCCAAGCAGTCCTTGAAATCCTACTCCTGTGTGTTATTTACTACCCTGATTAACCAACACAGGAGGTGACAAACGAGATCACAGACAAGATCCCTCCTGTCTACGACCTCCTCTCGTGAGTGGGCAAGACCAGCAAACCCAAATTCAGCACTGCACCGTCACAGGGTTTGAGCTGAATTACTTCGCACTGATCCCCTCCAGCCACGAGCTTTTAGGGAAAGAAGTCGCCAGCACAACAAAATCCATTTCACAGCAAGTTTTCCTCTGTGTTACTATAACAGATAATAAGTTAGCCCAGGATTATGATGCAGAAGTGAAAGCACAAACCACTCAAACAATAAACAAAAGCAGTAATTAACTGGGACAGAATTTTTTTGTCAAAGGAAATCCCCCTTTAACTCACGCAGAAGATACGCTCTGCAACGCTCTTTAACTCTCAGATCATAACCGCAGCTCAAGCTGAAGACACGTAGAAGCTGTATGAGATTGAAAACCACTCATGGCAAAGATCCAAGGAATCTGAGTTCTTTAAAACAAAAGAATATCTAATTCTGAAGTCGGATACCTAAGGTCTTTTGAAATAATGCTGCCTCTCTCCAACAGTAAATCATCATTTCCTCCTCTCTTAGTCTCATAAAAAAAAAAAATTCCCCCCCCAAAAACCACCACTATCTGTCATCAAAACATCTTGATTTTATTCACACTGATTGGCTGCTCTGAAAAATGACAACTTGAAATGCCTCCAGCCATTAAGAAATAAGAGATCTGATGTAATTTTTTTAAGAGAAGAGCTTACAGAAGCCATTTTCTTCCTTGATGTAAGTAGTATTGAACACAAATACTTTCAACGCAATAAGATTTTTCTTCCATTGCCTGTAGAAGAATCAACATTTGCTAGCTTACATAGAAAAGAAAATTAATATTGAGCTTTAAATGGGATTTCCAGCATTTGGCCACATTCCATCAGATTATTTGCTCATGAAAAACTAAGTTGCTAGAACATCAAAGGGAAAAGCCTACCTGATTTCATTATTATTGAGATCTTCCTGTTAAAACGCTGCCTATTAGATGCTGCAGTTCAAGGACACTGTTCCAATTAACTTCAGCTCTAATCTGTTTACTTGTTAATTACTGTGAAATTTACTCTAGATTTCAAAAAAGTGCTGTAATCAGTAGCTCCAGTGATCTTGGAATTTTTGCTCATGATCCAATAGGTCTAAAAAGCACGAAATCAACTGTACGCTGGATAAACTTTTGTCACATGCAGCACCCGAGATGGACGTGTCTGGTTCTGCTTCACTCCATCTGTAACAAGGATTTCTTCTAAAATAGTCCGTAGCCTTTCACGGGGATATAAATGCCTGAAAAACCTGAAAATTGACATAAAGAGGCAGTTCCAGCCAGAACTGCTCCCCTTCCTCAAGCCAGCGCCAACGCAGAGCGCGTACATCCAGCCTTGCTGCCGGGAGCTGAAGGACACGACCAAGCATTTGAAGTTGCAAAGGGATGAACCTGGAGCTCAGCTGGGAAAGTTCAAATCCAAAAGTAAAATCTTTTAAGTTCTAGCAAGTGTCATTTGGTGAGAGCTCCTGAAGCAGAGGAGAAGGCTGCAGCAGCAACAGACTCGAGACAGTGAAATACATGCTGTAATAAAACCAGGGTATCTGTGAGTGGTTGTCCTGGTTTGACCAGGACAGGGCTAATTTTGGTTATTCTATACCATGCTGATGTCATGCCCCAGGGCCAGTTCCGGTGGGGGGGCAGTTCACATTCGGCTGCTTCGGTGGGCTCGGGTCCATCGCTGTTGTCTGGTGTTATTTTTTTTTTGTATTGCTCCTTTCTCACTGTTACCGCTGCTTCTGCAACTGCTTCTTACATGTTGTTTTTTTTATATATATATTAAACCTTCCTTATCTCAACTCAAAAAGGCACTTTAAAACCTTTTTTTTTTTTCCTTTCTCTGTCCACAACCCGCGGCAGAGGGGAGAGGGCGGGGAGAAGCGGCACGGCCACGCCGCAGCTTTTACTAAACCAACACAGTGGTTTAGAGAGATTTTCCCAAACTGTCCGATTAGCTGCACGAACAGATAACACCTCTGTCATGAAACGAGGCTAGAACCATAGGAATGGTGAAAATAAACAATTTCATTCCTCCTTACAACGCACAGGTGATAAGCAGGAGCTGAGCTCCCTGAGGACGAGCGGGCACCGAGCACTCGGCTCGGCCTGGGCACAGCAGTTGCCCAGCTCTGAAATCACTCCGAGCGCTGGCCAAACACAGACTCGACTCCAAAACCCCAACGAGGCACTCGGATGCCGTGCCAACAGGATTAACAGAGCCAGCAATCACCTGAACGCCTTTACACGACTTCTTAACACAGTACGAGAGAGCCTGAAATCACAGGGCAGCAGCAATCGCACGCTGACTTCTCACGTGGAGGAAGCTGTACACAGCGAGAGCAGATCGATGCGGTGCGTTGCAGCACGGCCTTCTCAAATGGCAGAATAATTCAGATTTACTCCAGCCCTGCTAATAACTTCGACAGACTAGAGAATAAAACATTCAGCCGGTCTGCACTGTACTAGGGAGACAATTCCCTTTTGAGGGCAGGCAGAACGAGACAAAGAGCCAAAGCAAAGCCGTTTCTTCTCGCAATAACTTACATCAAGTTTCATCAAGGTTGAAAGGTCTTTCTTTGCTGCCTCCACGATGGCATCAATATGTTTGCTGCTACAGGAGTCTTGCACGGCACTGTAATGGAAAACGGCCAAAGGAGTTTCTGTCACCGTCACAGTCTTCTTCAATATCGACTGCAAAGAACAGACACACAACAAGGATCGGTTTAAACGTTATCACTGGCACCTACCCAGCACAAACTTGCCGTATCATCTGTGTTCTCTCTCCACCATAACTGGTGGCCTGCATAAAAAAGCCTAAGTTTCCAAAAAAGCAACAGCTTGCCAACTTCATTATCCTTGTATTTCTCTGCGAAGCTTGACGCTCAAGTCAAAGTTCCTCATCACAGCTTGCGAAAGGGAGGAGTAAGAGACTTTTCAGAAGCCGGGCAGCTGCCAGCGTGGTGGAACTAAAACCTGATCAACACCGTGTATGAAGATGGAGGAGAAGATAGAAAGTCCATCAAGGTCACACTGAGCCACTGTTTCTCTTCAGATTCTGGGTTGCAGTTTTATAACTCCAGAGCATTTCTGTGCTCTTAACGTCCAGGTCAGTATTCATAGAAAACAGACCATAAAACATGACTGAAAAGCTACGGGAAGTTCACAGCCTGATACAAGCTTAATTCCTTGCTGCAAAGAAGTTCTCACAAATAAAGCATGCTCTGACAAATTCCCCTTTCCAGATTCTTTTTCATGAGTCAGAGGAAGGCAATATGTAAAACCAAGAAGCTGCAGCAGCGCTTTCCCATAGTGCCAAGGGAGTCTCCACAGCATCTCGAGACCTGCTCTAAGAAGCCTAAAGAGTCGCCAAAACCTACTGAAACAACTAGAAGTTACAACACACCAATACAAGACCAAATACCACAACTCAGTCGTAAGGACAAAGTTTCAAAGTACGGGAGAGAACATTTAAATTCCTCAAGGAGTAATGACGGAAGGAAGCACAACGCAAGGAACGAGCTGGGTTTTCCAAAGAAGAGGACCTACCTTGCCCACCACAGGACTGCTGGCAGTGTCCTCCGAGCCAAAGTGCACTCTGGCTCTTTCATACGCCATGTCCATGTCTGACTTGGCACCGCTGGAATTATCTACAAGCAATATAAAGATATTTTTTTAAGCATCTCCTTTATTACAGTTTCTCAGAAATAGCAGAAAGTAGATGAAGTTTTTTTTTCCCTGAACAAAATGAAATATTCTTATTTATCAATATTCTCATTTATTAGAAATATACTTATTTACTTCCCAGTTCCTTTTCACTTGGAAGATCTGATGGGAACTTTAAATCTTCTCATCTGAGCTCACGTGTACAATATGTCTCAACATTCCCACATCCATTCTTGCACAGACTGCAATAATTATTTTGGGGTAGACAAAACGGAGTCATTTGGATCCAAAGATTATCAGGAAGAGGCAAACCCACCAAACTGATTTTCCTCATTGTTTTCAAGAAATTATTCTTATTAACCTTTTCCTCCACCAAACCAAGGAACTCTTTTTGTACCTGATATATTGCAAGAGCTTTCATAAGGAGAACAGTATGATCAGCCACTTCTTAAAGTCTCTCCGTAGAAGGAATCCCCCCGAATGCCTAAAATCATTTCAGATTTTTTTCTACAACTTGCCCAAGTGTTCAGTCCACACCATGTGCTGAGAGGTACGTAAGGAATTCCCTGACAGGTCTCACTTCTTTAATTCATGAATTTGAAGTTGCTAACAACTTCTGTTCCTTACTTGCCAATCTTAATATTTCTTAATTATATTAGCTCCTTGGCTGTCCCAGCCACCTTCCAGGAACTTATCTGAGATAATCAAGAATGCAAACAAAACTGGGAAACGCTTCTCATTTCATTACCTTGAAGAGGACACCCACGGATCAGCCTGATGCTTTACAGGTAACTCAGAATGATGCAGAAACTACAATTTCCTTTAATAAACAAATTCATAATTTCTATCGTATCTCTATGACCAATCTATCTCAAAAATATACTGTATTCAGAGAAGATTAAGTTTTCTCCCTTATGCCTTTTTCTTTCTGTTACTGTATTGTTCTTATACTTCTGCTTTTTTAATACAAATCACTGCTCAAAAAATCGGATGGGCCCTTTGGAAAAGCAATTGTCTTTCCTGCCTGTTGAATTTTGTTACCTAAGAAACTCTGAAAGGGCTCAGATTTTTTTATTCTGAATTTCTCCCCCATCCCCTCGCTCTCTACACACACACGCTGGATTTGCCCTGATCTTTGGAAAACTGGCCTTTGGAAACTCAGAGCTGCCCTGTGTTCACACCCTCGTGACACATGAACATGTGAAAAAACCATCCTCCCAGGAAGTGCTGTCTACAAACGTAAATTTAAAAATACAATTCTTTTCTTCCTGAAGGAGCTTGACTCCTATGTCCAGTGAGGACACGGAGAGAATCCTACTCTCCCAAAGGTTCTGATCAACCTCAGAGGACTCTTTTCCATGTTATCTACAAATACAAACAAGTTTTTGCATGCAGTAAATCCCCATCTGTCACTGGGGTCATAACATCATTTAATGATCAGCCTCCAAACAAAAACAACCCAACAAGTTGACCCAAAGTTTGTCATCAGCAAAACAGAAAAACCATAAGACCAAAACAAAACCCTACCACCAAAGAGCACTGTTGATGCTGCTAACAAATTAATTTCCTACACACTGCAATATTAAAAAGCCTAAATGAGTTCAAACAAGCCAGGGCAGTAGAAAGAGCAGCATGAACCCCGTGGGGACTGATCTGCCCGCCTGTCAGTTGCCCTGCCCCACAAATCGCAGCGTCAGCACAATTACTAAACCCCCCAACACACCAAGTGCATTTTAAATCCACACTACTCAGTTTAAACCTAAACAATCTGACAACGGGCATGAAGGGATGAAAAGTGTCTTCTACATAGATCTGCATATTAAAAAAAAAAAACGAGAGAGGGGAAAAAGAGGAGGCATAAAAGTAGAAGCTTATGTCTACCAGACTTCTATTCAAAGTAGAAGTCTTCTTCTCACTCATGGATGTAAGCTTCCCACACAGTGATTAATTAAACTGTCTTGTTGCTCAAACGGGAGTTAGAAAAGGACACAGCAGAAGAAGCTCCAACTAGACCTGTTGAGTCAAAAGAACAGACGGCAGTGGGAAAGGCAAGAGTGGAACACGGTCCTGTTGGATGAACACATGCTCGCTGGTAGCCCACACGCTGCTGGCGTGGAAGTCGCTGCACAAACAACGGCACCTGCCGTAGTCCCTGGCAGGATTTCAAGCTGCCTCTCTCCTTCCCAGCGCTCAGCGCTGAACCACCTGCTCTTCCTAACGCGGGTGGTCCTACACTCCTGCCTGTATGCTGTAGGGTTTTGAAGAAGGAAACACAGCTTCTCTTAACCCTTGACTAAAGAAAACCCAACAAACAAACCAATAAAAGATAACAAAGGGCAACGAAGCTGGTGAGGGGTCTGGAAAGCATGTCTTATGAAGAGTGACTGAGGGAACTGGGGCTCTTTAGTCTGGAGAAGAGGAGGCTGAGAGGAGACCTCATTGCTCTCTGGAACGACCTAAAAGGAGGTTGTAGTGAGGCTGCTGCTGGTCTCTTCTCCCAAATTACTAATGACAGGACAAGAGGAAATGGCCTCAAACTGCGTCAGGGGAGGTTTAGATTAGATATTAGGAAGAAATTCTTTACTAAGAGAGTGGTTGGGCACTGGAACAGGCTTCCCAGGGAAGTGGTGGAGTCACCATCCCTGGAGGTGTTTAAAAAATGAGTAGAAGTGTCACTTGGGGCTATGGTCTAGTGGCTGGAGAGATGTTAGGATGAAGGTTGGACTTGATGATCTTGGTGGTCCTTTCCAACCATAATGATTCTATGATCTGCTACTTAATCTTTAAGAAATGAAGCTGGGAACACTTCAAGGAGCAATAAAACCAATGAAATTATCATACAGAAAAGATCCCCGTTTTACTTCGCTCAGCTAATCCTTCTATCTACCCGCCCAGATACGCCACGTGACTTATTTACATCTTACTCCACATAACGGGTTAATATACTTTAGAAGTAGACCAGTCTAAGTCAGCAGGATCAGATTTCTTCACCTAGACAACCCCTGTGTTTCAAGTTAGACAGCTGTACAAAAAACAAGAGCATATCACACCCCGGGAACAACTGAGGCAAAAAATGCCTTCCCTAAAGTAATTTTTAGCAGTTTTTGTTAATTCCACTAAGCCAAGCAAATCAAAGAGATGCTGAGATAATAGCACCTGTAAGACTCCGGTAACAGGCAGCTCTTTTCTCTGAATCAGTAACAAACACAATCAATGTTCCCACGGAGTCTGAACACGCAGTAAGGTAGTGAATCGAATCTCAAGCAAGATCTCGATCTTTTCATTACAGACATCAAGACACTTTCTGTGCACAACGAACAGTGGCTGTAACCTCAGCACAGTGAGCAGAGATCAGCTCCATTAATGGAGGCAAATCATAATTACCCAATTAGATATGCTACTTCTGTCAGTAAAAATTAATTTTCTCTCTCTGCTAAGCTCTGTGCATCCTGACATAATTCTTATGACATACAGAAGGAGAAAGGAAGGACAAGTGGATGCATTCCCTGTTGAGTATGGAGGGATCCTTCATAAAACCTTCTGAGAACGTGCACGGACTCGACCTTAACAGTGTTGCAGGGCTGCACTGGCAGATCTCACTGAACTTCTCGATTCACCGGGGGGACAAGGGCTATGTTCACAGCAAACACTACTTCATTCACCACTCAATCAAGTCTGCTGGCACATTTTATAACACATAGCGCAAACCAACCCAACATGGATTAAAGTAAAGCCAAGTTGTACACTGGTCAGTTCAGTATTTTCCCTTGTTTCCCTGGGTCAGAAAGATCTACTTATCACTAGCCAAAATCCTACTTCTTTGCCACATCCAGCCCTCTGAACTCGTGGAAGGTATGAAAAAATGTCACGGGGGCATTGTACGTTCACGCAGCAGGAACCAGAGGAAGTGAATCGTCTCTCTATTGAGAAAAACGCAGTGAATCGTCTCTCTATTGAGAAAAACGCAGTAACCACCTATTCTTCTCTTCCTGACACACCTCCAACTTAACCTAATAGCAACAAGTGTTAGAAACCTCACACTGGGGAAAGCCCTCAGTGCTGAGGGCTCCCTCCTTTCTCCTTGTCCCCGTACTCCAACTCCCCAGAGCATGTTCTCATCTCCTGAGCCATTTAACAGTCAATGCAAGCCATACCCTTACCTCCTAACGTATCCAGGCTATCTTCATTCCACTGATTAAACTTTACGTGACTTCTCTGTAACAGTATCGTCATCGTGACTACGGTACCCAAGCATGACCTTACCACTGCCTCAGGAGGGTTAGTTCGGTACTCTGCTAAGACAGATGCCTGCCTTCTGAGATTCACCCAGGAAGTTCCAGTTTCTCAACCTTGACCATAAAGCTGACCCGAACAACTGGCTCAGAGGAAGATGTCTGCAGTCAAGCCAACTGAAATGAAATCTGCAGCATCAAAACAGCTCAGCCTCATCAGTGTCTCATCAGACCATTCCGTGATAAATCACTTTCATTACCCCCTCAAAAAACGTTCCTCTAAAAGCAGCAGAGCCATGTAATGTGCTCTTTGGGGCAATCAGCGAAGCAAGAATCGTGTGTCATCTTTTGCATGAAAGATGATAGCACATCATCTTAACTCGCTTTGGTTCAGTGATATCAATTAATACAGCTCTTCATTTGCAGGTCTCTCAGCAGGCAAATTACCGAATGTTCCCCACTGCTGATAACGACCACAAGGGAACGTTCTCTTAGATAATAGTCCATTTGCTCCTTCAGAAAATAAATCTTTGACAGATGAGTTAAGAAGCGGTACTACTGCAAGAGGATTGTCTAACGTACAGGGGAGATTATCTACCCCAGTGCTCCAAAGAGCATCTGTCTTCCCCCACGTGATTAGAGACGTTACGTATTTCCCACAGTTTCGCCAAGCACTACTCACTAGAAGTCTCTGCAGACCCAGCATAGGGAGGTGAGGAAAGGCTCCTTCTGAAAACGTGCTCCGAGTTTTCGGTACCAGAAATCTTCAATGTGTCTGAAATTCAGAAACAATAGTTACAGGAATGTAAACACAAGGTACTCCCCAGTAAAATAAATTTCACTGACAGCAAGAACCTCTCACTGTCTGCTTTTAAAGCTTCTTAGAGGCTGTGTTAAAGTTTTTGAAACACTAACGTTAAACATTGTTTAAACCTGCTTCCTGATTTTGATTTAATTTTTTTTTGTTGTTCAGGTTCAGAGGCCAAATTCAACTCAATTCTTGTCTGAGGTTTAGCTTCCATACTGGCACTCCAACCCGACCACCTACGCATACCCAGTAACTCTGTGTGTACCTGGAGTTCAGAATTTTCACAGCTCCTCCTATGAAGCCAACATGAGGAGCCACTTTCTCTTCCTCTCTCCCTCACCCCTCGGTATCATCAGCAACACAGAAATAATTTCCTATTAAAGCTAAGGACCATCCAAAGACTTCAAACCTGACACCCATTTAAGACAATCCCCAACTAATCACATAAAAATGCTCTGATCACACACACCCATTAAACAACATCACAAAGGACAGTTCCTACGCATTTCTAGAAACATTACCCATTTCCAGTGCTTCCCCAGCTTTTTCAAACTTTTCTCCTCGATCTTCCTCGGATACATTAAACACTTGTCTTTTTACTGCTTTGCCTGAACTTCCTCCAGAGGTGACACTTGTCACAGAGACGAGCGGGATGGCTTGGTTCTGCTGCAAGAGGAGGGGTGAGAAGGCAAACGTCAGCCGCACGCTGGTACACGCTAAACGGGAGCAGACCCTGTGCTGACCCTGGGTACTTCTCCCAGTGGTGTGATCAATCCAAGATTATCAAGGGTGGCCTTGCAAGGACAACTGCCAGCTCCCTCAGCACTCCTCGGTGCATCCCATCACGTCCCATGGAGTTACACATGTCTGGTTTGCTTAAATATTCCCTGACCTGATCCTCTTCCACCAAAGGTACATCATCTTTCCGACCCTAACAGGGAGCAGTGGCTCAGTACCAGCAGCAAACGTTGGGACTGCCACCATGTACCGACGTGTGCACGGACACCGGTCTGAAGAGATGCACTTCTTAAACTTCAGGAATTTCAGCTTTCCTCCCCAGCTGCCCAGGCATCAGCACAGGCTAGATTTTATGGGCTGGTTATAACAATTACCTGACTTCTCAAGTGCCATCATTATTAAATTAATACGTAACATTTGCTTTACGATCTCCCGCAAGAAGGGAAAGCTCTCTGTGCCCAGTCCCAGGCAGGCTGCAGAGGAAGGGCAGCTAAAAGGAACCCCAGACTCACACAGCTGAAGAGCTCGGTGGTCAGACCAAGGTAGTTGTGCAAAGCGAGGAACGTCACTCTCTGCAGCCTTACCATGATGATCTAGAAATGGGAAATCGAGAAGCAAAAGGAATGGGTTTAGTGTTCTCCCACACTCATTCCTGCATTTAGAGACAGCCACGTAGCGCAGTACCTGAAGGCACTTTATAAAATACAGACAGCATCCTAAGCTGAAATTCCTTTCGAGCAGCTGATAAATTGAAGCAAAGATAGATTCAAGTGATCCACCAAAAACTTCACGATCGTTTGATGGCACAAGAATCCAAAGTCTTACTCCCAAACACCAAATAATGCTTTTTGTTTTCTGTAAACATTGATAATAAACATGCCTTGAAATAAAAGCATTTGCTTCCATTTATTCCCCCTCATTAAACAATTTATCCCAGCTTTTCCCCATACAGAGCCTGTGCTCCCCAAGCACTCTAAAGGAACACAAGACATCCCTGCCACCTCCCCTTCCTCTGCCCTGGCAGCTTGTTCCCACTCTTAAACCCTCCTCTCTTTTGTATCAGCTCTCACAGACAGCGTCAATTAAATCAGAATAATGATCTGTGCTCCTCGACCATCATTATTAGGAGGTTCATGTGTCACTCGTAAATCATCCAGAGCCCAGAACAGTTGGCAAGGACAAAGAGATTTGACGCAACAGTAAAACAAAGGACAGATGAGAATGAGTCAGTGGGTCAGGTGCCCCCATTTCACTGGGACGACGCGCTTGGCGAACTCTCCGCACTGAAATTGTTAACGTGCTCGCTGTGCTTTCACCTGCTCGTACCTGGGTGTACCAGACATATTTGCAGTGCTCACCTGAGAGCTGCCCGAGCTCCTGCAAAGCAAGGGAAGGCGAACTTAAAGCTAACACAAAGCGCAGCCCCCTCAGACACTGACAGCTGCTTCTGAAGGGGAAATCCACACGTCACTGAATTCTGTGAGTTTGACAAAGCATCGCCCCTCAACAGCCAGCTTCTGAAGGCATGTCGGTCCTTTTTGAGAATCTGCAACAGTCTCTTCCATACTCTAAGCCATTCTGAAGCCTTGCTGGTGCACAACCACGATGCAGAGCTCATTCCAGCACACTCAGTCCCACCAGGCCCAACGAGCTTACAGTGCAGGCTGGGCTGATCTGAGAGGCTATCAGATATGCAGTGTGTGTGTGTGTATATATATATATATGAATTATTTCTTCCTGTATGTGATTAATACTGAGATCGTTAGTGCTCTATGAGCAAGAGGTGTAGCAGAACTAGTCCAAATCTTAAAAAGAAGCTATACTGACCAGTTCTGTATCTGCAAAAGGACGAGGAGCTTGCTGAACTTCAACACGTCTTCCTTGTAACTTCCAAATTAGAATGATCCCCCACCCTCTGATTCTGTGTGACAACGAAGCTCACCTGTACCACTCTAACGAGAGTTTCAGGATATTTCTGGAAGACATCCTGAAAGGCACTTGCTGGAAGCCGCAATATAGTGGACGGGACGGCTGCTCGGGCTGAGACCGTTTTATAAGGAGCAGGGTGACCCTAAAAGAAAGTTTCAGAGATACAAAGTGAATTATCTGACCCAACTCTTCCCACTCACTTCCCGAATTTCCACTTTGATATTGTATATGCTTGACAGATATCATCTGACCACAAAAAGCCTTGAACTTGTGCCAGTTTTACTACAACGCAGGCTTCAGAAGTATTTCAACTCGCAGCTCCTCAAGACTGCAGAGAAAAGGGATTTTGCTGGTTTTATTACCCGCACTGAGGACAAAGCTATTTGCTGCAGTAACAATCATAGGCTCACACAATCAGCAAGAACATAATATAATAAAATTGTATAGTAATTACATACATAATGGAGTAAGACAAAACCTGGCAGACTTTTTGTGTTCTAAGATACATATACATACATATACACACCTACACAAACACACACATTTACATACATACACATATCTATATGGAATATTCTAAATGACAAAGCCAAACAACTTAACTTTACTTGAGATAAAGTGGGTCTAGACCATCCTGAGTTGCTCAAAGGAGAATGAACAAATCAATGAAAGATAAAACTGCGAGTGGGTAGAATACAGAGATTTTTCTACACTGGAAGGCAAGCCTCTGGTTTAGCGTTCTCCCCCTTGAATCAGAACAGATTTTAATAAAAATTGATTGCCAAACATTAGGATAAAAACTACAGACAACACCCCATTAGGAAATGCTGAAAAGAGTATCTGTAAGTCATTAATTCTTTTACCAATACATTAAACATGATTTATCCAATATTTTGAAGACAAAAGGAGTCCTTTTGTGGCACGGAGCAGGAGCTAAGGAAGAAATGGAGTTTCTACTTCAGCAGCCACCGTGCAGCTTCTGAAGCTTCCACCCCTGCGGAGCAGCAGAAGGCAATTTTTCCCAAACACTAAACACACAGATGCTAAATGCTGATTACAAATGAAAAAACTCGCAGGTCTTCCAGAGCACCAGACAGCTGAACACTGTCACTGCAAAAGCATTTCTGCCTACGGAACACGGCAAAGCCAAAGCAGGTACGTTCTGTACGGCCATAACCACCCGGGGAACCAAAGCTACAGCTTTGCCTGCTGGTCTGCGAGTCACGATGAAGCACATTCTAAAATTAAATTAAATTAATTGGAACCAATTTCTTAATTACACCAACTGAGCTGACCTTTTTCTAAAATCTGGGGATGGTATTAATAGCTTTGATTTCCAAGTTCCTGAGGGATTTGAAATTTTAAACATCTCTTTGACCTTACAGTGCAAAGCTACCAGGCGTCCTCAGTTTTCCCCGAGTTCCTTTTAATTAAGTAAAGAAATCAACAAACGACATTTCTGTGTTTTTGCTGTACCCCAAAATAAACGTGATGTCGCTCCTTTACCAGCCACTTTAAAGCCTGGCTTTAGGATGAAGTCATTTGGAATTCTCCTTGTACTCAAATGTAAAAGAAATGGTATATAGTCTGTTTTTAACACACACATCGCTACACTTGCCATCGCCTGCATTTCCTCCCCATCTCCCCACCAAACACAGTGAAGAGCTACGGAAACAAATTAAATCTTCAGCCACTGGACAGAGATTAAGCATTAAGCTTAATAGCGTTCCCTAAGTCCCTCAAGGGCAAGACAAGCACAGCAGATGATGTTTTTAGGGTCTATGCTCTACCCACTGGATTGTTTGGGTTTTTTCGGTCTCAGAAAAACAGTTTCAGGATAATAACGGATAATGATGCAGCAGCCTTTTCTCCAAAGAACAGCCCATTCCCTCCGGTTTTTCAGCATATAATTTTCCCTTTTTGAGAGCCCTGTATGAGAGCAGCCAGCTTTTGAAAGGGCCATCCCCCATGTCTAATGCGTTGGGAACATGCTAAAAGCTGTCAGAGGAACCCGAAGAGGAAAATGTTCCCATAATTGTCAGTTCTCTCAAAAATAATGTAATCAGCAGCACACGGAGATATACCATGTTTAAATTAGACTATTTTACAATCACACACTGAGGTTACGAGGAACCGTATTATAATCATCAATGTAAGTTATAATCAGTCGTGAGCTAGGAGTTTTTCAACAGAACTTTTTGTTCTCAACGCAGATAACTGTTCTATCTTGTTCTAAGAGCTACAGAGAAATTAAATATTGTAGGTGACAACTGTCACAGCTGAAGCAGTCATTGAATCCAGATGAGACCTCACCTGGAGCACTGCCTCCAGCTCTGGAGCCCCCAGCACAAGGACATGGACCTGCTGGAGCGGGGCCAGAGGAGGGCTACAAAGATGATCAGAGGGCTGGAGCACCTCTCCTATGAAGACTGGCTGAGAGAATTGAGGTTGTTCAATCTGGAGAAGAGAAGGCTCTGGGGAGACCTTATTGCAGCCTTCCAGTATCTGAAGGGGCCTACAAGAAAGCTGGGGAGGGACTTTTGACAAGGGCTTGTAGTGATAGGATGAGGGGTAATGGCTTCAAACTGGAAGAGGAGAGATTTATATTGGAAATTAGAAAGTTTTTCCACTCTGAGGGTGGTGAGACACTGGCAGAGGTTGCCCAGGGGGGTTATAGATGCTCCATCCCCGGAGCGTTCAAGACCAGGCTGGATGGGACCTTGAGCAACCTGGTCTAGTGGGAGGTGTCCCTGCCATGGCAGGGGGGTGGAACTAGATGATCTTTGAGGTCCCTTCCAACCCAAACCATTCTATGATTCTATGACAGCTAATGGCCAAATCCAGATGAATTTGATTAAGAAACCTGCTGCAAGAGACACAGGTGCCTTACATTCTCCCACCTGCAGTGGTGACTCCTTTTTGCACCCAAAAATCTGGTATGTTCTCCCTATTCCCACTGCTTGGATTTTGTTCTCCTCCACTCCTACCTGCCATCCTCTGCACTGCACTGACACTGCTGCAACCCAAAGTTCTTGCAGCAATCAATCGTGTCTTATAACCTCATCTGTCTTGTCTGCTGCCATTTAAACAGTATTTTTTCAGTTTCTTTTAATCCACAGACTGTCATTTTTTTCCCCTCAGTCACTGGCAATTGATCAATATTCCTCCCAGTCTTTTCTTTTTCATTCCAACTAAGCCACCTGCTCACAGTTTTCCAAATACCACCTCCACATGGAGGACAAGAGAAGAGTAAAACCCAAAGCTCCAGCAATCAGCATCAAACGCCATCTCTATTTGTCCCATTTAACTATGAACGACGTTCAGTTCAGAGACTCCTTTAATACCTGAGGCTGTATCAATTCACAGACAGATTAAGTACAACACATATGTGTTCCAAAACTCTGGGAAAGGGTGTTTTCTTGGATCTAGTATCTAACATCTACTTGGATTCCAAAGCTTCCAGCTTCTCCGTTGAGTTTTGAGAAAGCAGCTTTACCTGTTCTCAAAATAAATGAAATATAGAACAAGCCTCTCATGTCACAGATGGTATTTTTGTATTTAGTAGATCTAAGGGGACTTTTCAATTTAAAAAAAAAAAAAAAGGGAAATTACATCAGAAAGTACCTCCTGAGTGATCTTTCAACTCAACAAGAGGTCACCATTTCTTGCAGCAACCTCCATTTTCTTGCACATCCCTCAGCTAAGTGGGGGACCAGCCCAACATCACGTGTTACACCACCAGGTAAGGGAATCACAGACTCAGCTCAGCCAGCTCAAATCCCCTTCGAATGCGTTCCTGCTTCATCGCCTTTGGTGGTACAGTGAAACTTTATTAAGATTACGGAATCTGCAGGAAGTTCTAAGACACGCTCGCTATTTTGGAATGCCACTGAGAAGTCTCCTCTATTATGACTTATGCTTCTTTCTCTCTCCTTGCCCACTTCCATGCTACTCCTCCACCTGAAGTCAGCAAGGAGCACGAGGAGGAGGCAAAACAGAAATAAAACCCCCAGTTCACAAAGCTGGGGAACAAGGGAGATAAGAGAGAGTTGTAAAAATAAATGAGAACCAGTTACTTCAGCAAAAACAGTGACAAGGTTTTTGTTACATGCTACATGTTACACCTACACGATAGGATGATGTGGAATAATTCCTGGAGGTGACTTGGAAATTAAATGCTATTAAAGGCATGGCATTGTTCACACGTGAAGGAAAGGTATAGTACTGAAGAAGCTTCCAGGACGCAGTGCAGCTGGTATGCAAGGAATCCATTCCACCGTGGTTCCCTGAGCAACATGACCTGCAACCTTGGAAACAGCTCAGAGGGTGGAGCAGAATGAAGGATCCGTGGCCAGGCTCCGTGGCATCACTGCAGGGAAGGGAACCTGATGGTACTAAGAAACCAATAAGCTGATAGCAACTGGTATTTGCTACCCTGGGCCAACAGCCTGCCATGTTTTGACTACATGCTGTCCTTTGTGTGAACTTTGCTCATTAGAATCTCATTATAATACCAAAACACACCTCCACGCCAAAGGCGACCCACCTCGGAAGTGCAACCACCCCTCCCTGAGCTCATGGTCCAAATTCTCCTAGGCTATACCTTTAAAAGCAAAGTGAGAGAATTTTACACCAATCATAACAAAGGTTATGTATGACTAGAGCCACTCAAGCTCCACCTGAAAGGTCAAAAAAGAGAATAAAATGGCTTAAGAGAAGGGGGACATTGGGGGAGATCCCATCACAGACCACCTCTGTCTTCTGAGATCAGTCAATGGGCTGAGCCTCTCCTCCCCCCACAGGGACGCCCTACAGTAGGATCTGAACACTTGGTTCCACCAAGGGAAACTTAGAAACCTCTAGAGAGCCGTGATCTCATTTTGAACATTTGTGGCCAGGCTGCATTAGTCATACTCTTGCTACCTGCCCATGCTCTGCAGACAGTGCGTTTCTCACCAGCAAACCCTAAAAACCTGCTCTCCTCTTGCTTCCATGAACTGCACTGCTCATTAAGCCAGACGTTGAAGTTTCTCATTGAACACCACCAAACTCCTTAACTAGGGGCTGTGTGAGTTCATGGAGCACGACTGGACTGAAGGTGCAGCACACGGTTTGTGTGTCCATAGTCATGAGAGGGCTACGAGGATGATGAGGGGACTGGAACACCTGCCTTATGAGGAAAGGTTGAGAGACCTGGGGCTGTTTAGTCTGGAGAAGAGAAGACTGAGAGGGGAGCTAATGAATGTGGATCAATAGATGAGGGCTGGGCGTCAAGAAGAAAGGGGCAACCTCTTTTCACTTGTGCCCTGCAATAGGACAAGGGGCAATGGATGCAAGCTAGAGCACAGGAAGTTCCACCTCAACATGAGGAGGAACTTCTTTCCTGTGAGGCTTCCAGAGCACTGGAATGGGCTCCCCAGAGAGGCTGTGGAGTCTCCTTCTCTGGAGACTTTCAAGACCCGTCTGGATGCGTTCCTGTGTGACCTGCCCTAGATTCTGTGGTCCTGCTTGGCAGGGGGGTTGGACTCGATCTCCAGAGGTCCCTTCCAACCCCTCACATTCTATGATTCTATGAGAGGCCAAGATATCGAATGCAACTGGACTTACAGCACCAAACTGGACATGGCTCAGGATCTATGCCCAGCTTCCCCCAGCCCCTCTGACATCAGAGGACAGGCTGGAACACAAAGGGGTTTCTTTTCTGCAAAATTACTTTACCTTTTAACACAAGAAATGAGAACTAAAACAAAAAAATCCCCAAAACCCACCATAACACAGAATGAATGGCAACCCCCCTTTAAAAAAACAAACCCAAAACCATTGTCATACAGGAATTATTTCTTCTTGCTTGTTCAAAAAACAACTACAGGGTAAAAACATGACTAGCATTCATGTTCCCACACGATGCTCCTGCTCTTCAGAATATTGTCAGTAAGAAAATTTACTGGTGGAAGTAACAAGGGCCAAGGCACCTCTGAATCTGCTATTAATAGAGACTGGACAGCAAGAACTAGACTGGTACGGTCCGAGTTATTCACAATTGTACAAAATTGTTCATTTTCTACATTTCTACAGAAGAAAGTGTGACCAAGTTTAAAACTTGCTTAGCACTTTCAACAGGTTGTACAGAAATTACACATGTAGATAGAAGCTTGCACCTCAAAGTGGCAAAGAACACTTCACGGAATCATTAAAACTACTTGGAATAATGGTACCTACTAATGAAAGGAGACAGCCAAGCATGAGAGAAACATGATACAAGGTCAAATACGAACCTTATTGATTAGATTATCTGCATACTCCCAACGATCAACATCCTTCAAGTAAGCACTTCAAGTGCTTACGTACTATCAAACATGATGAATTCACCACCTTCAATTTAGGTATCCTAAACAGATGCACTGTGACAATTTCAGCAAAACCGTCACTGTAATTCCAACTGAAATAAATTCCACACCACTAATCCGTGCCATAAATACAACCAGTCAGACTTCAGCTCATCTTACCACCTGCCAAAGAGCACAACCTTCAGATGGACACCAGCAACATTAACGTATGAGGGAAAAATTAAACCCATCAACTGATTTCACAGTATAATTACACTAATAACAACTGTCAGATTTATTTTCATTAGACTAAATGAAAATAAATTCAGCCAGTAACAAATCAAACCATGCAAAAGCCTGGACTAGTATCTGAAGAGAGACTACAGGAAGGCTGGGGAGGGACTTTTCACAAAGGCCTGTAGGGCAAGGGCTAATGGGTTCAAAGTGGAAGAGGGGAGATTTACATTGGAAATGTGAAGGAAATTCTTCATCCTGAGGGTGGTGAGACACTGGCACAGGTTGCCCAGGGAAGCTGTGGATGCTCCATCCCTGGAGGTGTTCAAGGCCAGGCTGGATGGGGCCTTGAGCAACCTGGTCTAGTGGGAGGTGTCCCTGCCATGGCAGGGGGGTGGAACTAGATGATCTTTGATTTCCCTTCCAACCCAAATAATTCTATGATAATAATTCTATGATTCTATGACTTCTGGGCCCTAACCTGGTCCTCCTTGTGACCTCGAGCAAATAAAACCATACCTCAGTTTTCTAGCCATAAAAGAATAATTCAAATCCCACTGCTTATTGGAAATGGCCAGCATCACACGGCCAAGCACACACATTTCACCACCAACTTACATACCACACGGCTAAGTTTACATCTGTGAAGGCCTGGGAGGAGGAAAAGAACTTGTCAAAGAAACATTTTCCATCCTGACTCTTTCCTAACAATATTCAAAGTTTACCTCCCCCGACAGGCTTTGTGACGTCAAGCAGCACCGCAGAAAACCTGCACGTTCAAGAACTTACCGTGATAACATCAAGAATGCTGAGAAGGCTGTGGACACTGTCCCCTGCCAGCACCTCCTTAACGACCACCTCTGTTCCATCCTGCAAGTGGAGGACAGGAGATCACTGCAGGCTCACCGTCGTGTATTTGGCATACACCGAGCACTTCAGAAAGCTTCATTTGTGCTCGTTCTCCCAGATACTCTGCGCAGCTCTAAAATAATTGGTCCCCCATTATAACCTGGATGCTTGTTTTCGCCCTGCTCTGATGGAAACATACCAATTCAAACCACCACAGTTTTAAACCACCTCTCTAAAAGTGGTAAATTAAAAGAAGCTAAAAGCCAGTTTTGTCTAGGAGGAGATGTGACCAGCTTCTCTTGTGATGTAACAACCAATTACAAAAAAAAAAAGCTTCCTTCACTCTGAGACAGAGCTAGCTCCCGTTCCCCAGGGATGACGTGTCAAGAGGTAGCACAAAACAAAGAGCAAAATGCAAAAATAGACAGAAAGCAGCAAATTTGGGATAATTTACAAACACAACCTCCTGCAGTTTCAGCCACTGGAAAACAGTTCATATGGTAAAGCTAAACGCCTAGTTCAGTCAGGAAGAAAGGAAAAAAAAACCACCACAAAACCCCATCTCATTTGGCAGAAGGGATCACAAGGGCTAGCACTCAACATTTTCAGACTCACCCATAAAAACCTCACCCTCATTATTTGTTTTCCCTGTCTACCCAAAAGTGAATCCAAATATTCCATCTCCCAGGCAGACCCACTAGAACGTTATGGACTGAAGTGTACTCAGTCTCTCCTGCTCTGTGCACCTATTTTATGTAACTACCACCCAAAAGGAAGATGTTTCCAAGGCTATGCATCCCATCCTACACCCTGTCCTCCCTCAGTAACTGCACAACTACAGTTGAAACGCCCATTTCAGAACGCCTGACCCAGCACCATGTTTCGCTCCCTCATCTAAGACCCGGGGGATCCCAGCTGAAAACCTGGATCTGTAGAAATATCATGGCACGGAAGGCTTGGCAGTAATCCCTTCCCAATCACTATGTTCAAATGTCTAAGTTTAATCAATGCTTAATGATTCACGCCAACCTATAAGCTCCACAACAGATGTATCTCAAGAGCAGCACAACAGTTTGTTCTTACGCTTTCTTGAATGCAAACTTCCAGCTTGCCATCCTGCACGACGTAGATGCTGTTATCCAGCTGCCCAGGGCGGAAGATGTATTCCCCTTCGTGCAACTGCACAAAAAACATGTGCTTGCACAGCTCCAGGAAAAGAGGTTTCTCAAAGTGGCCGAGGACCCTGCAGGAAAGAAAACGCAAAGGGAAAGCTAAAATCAACAGTGCCCTTGGAAAATCCTTCTTGAATTAGCGAAGCCCCCAGGCACGAACAGCAGAGGGACCCCAGAGCGAGCTGGTGATGGTAGTGCACAGACTGGCAGAAAGAGCAGAACTCCCCAAAACAGAAGTGCAAGAGTACTGGGAAACACTGCAAACTAAATGCTGGAGTTCCTTTCTGAGTAGCACCCCAAGCAGTGCCAGCAGGCTCTGAAGGAACTACACCCAGCCTTCCTCAAGCACAGCTTTTGAAGGGGAAGAAACAGAAAAACCTGCAAGATTCACACGTTGCATGGGAAGAGTTCCCCCGCGGAACCTCCCCTCTCAGTACAGCTACTCTTTCCACGTAAGCACAACTCATGAGAAACACTGAAAAGCAAGGGGAAAATTCCTATCATCCACACGTATTGTGAGTTTGGAGTATTCCACCTCCTGAGGCAACGTGCAGCTGGACTCCTTCGATACTGAGACGAGTCAGTCACTCCCAGGCAGACAGAAATAGGTGTCTTAAACCTGATCATTCTGCACCAGGAAGGCCCTCCACATGGCTCCAGGAGGTGACATTTAACAGGATCAATCAACCCAATCCTACTGTAACATCAGTTAGTCACAGGCGACCGTCACTCCACAGGAGAAAGCTTAGATGACTGAGGTAGCAGTTTTATTAGAGCATGTGTGACCTTCAGGATGAAACTAGATCATAACTGGGAGAAAAACGAACATACAGAAACAAAACCAACATTACAGATCACAAGATCTCATCCTCTTCGCTGTGTCAGCCCCTTGCTGAACAGGAACAAAGACCTTCCCCTCTCCTCAACCCGCCGAGGAACTGTGGGGATTAAGTTGACCTTGATTCTATTTGCAACCTTTTCAGAGAGAGAAGTAAAGGATTCTGCCGTTTAGAGAGTTGTCAATGTGGTACCCAATTAACATTTATCAGTTACGATGCTTTAAAAATTGTCTGATATAGTCTAAAGGGAATTTTTAAAGTGCACTAATGGAAATCTGTTCACGTTAGAACAGCTTTACTATCGCTATCCCCAAATTCAGGCCACTGAGCCTTGTTGTTTTTTTTTAAAAAAAAAAAAGAGAAAAACCAACAACACTCAACTACCTTCTAAACCTTCTAGAAAACTAGGGGTCACTGATGCTTTCCACATGCCTGAATGAATTTTCAGTCAACTGCCAGCAGATTCTGATCATGCAGCGATAACAATTAAAACCTGACACAAGCTACCAAATATTCAGATCACTTGAACATCTGTCAAAACCAAAATCCAAACTTGTCTTTCCAGTTAACATTACCTAACATTTTTAAGCATGTAGAGGACTTCCGATGGCAAATGGGAATTCTTCACGTCAAATTCAGTCAGATCTGCCTCTAGCAAAGAGGGAGGTGGTTCTTTGGGCTGCAGAGTTGGACATTCCTTCTTAATACGCAGGATCCTACAACGAACAACACAAGTTGGAACGGTTCAGGACATCTCCTTTGCCTTCAGCGCGGGCTGTTTGCTGAACCAGGTTGAGCACAGTGCTAACGGCACACCGTGACAAGCTCCCCACTATCAGCTGGGTAAAACAGCGGCGTTCCACCCTCCTGCCTTCCTTCAGCAGAACTAGAGGTAGCACTGCGTGCGCAAACCTCTCCTGCTCAGCAAACCCTCCAGCTGACACGCAGCTGACAGGACGGTGAAAAACCAGTAACTACAGAAAAGTGCTCTGCTAGGGATGGGTTCCACACCACAAACAAACAAAAAAAAACCAAAACCAGGCTCCACAGGGGGAATTTTCCCCTTCCCAAACACCCCGGTACCTTTTAGCCAAAGATAAAACTTTTGTCCTCTTCCGCATCCTTTGGCGAGGCACGGTGTTCCCAACCAGAGAGTTCGGAAGAGTTGTAACCTAGGAGGAAATAATGAAAACAGAAATGTTTCCTAAAAACCAAAACAAACCGAAAAAAACCAACCCTGCAAAGGCTCCAACTCATCCGAGTCATTAGAACATGAGCAGAGCAAATCGCTCATCAACAAACGAGTAGACGTAGCACTTCAGGACATGGTCTAGTGGTCAGGGAGATGCTGGATGAAGGTTGACTTGATGATCCTGGAGGTCTTTTCTAACCTTAATGATTCTCTGTAGGACCTTGGAGGATTGGAACAACATCTACTGCCAGGATCACTTTCTAGAAAGCAAGTATACTGTGATTTTAATACGCAACTAACAGATGGTAGAGGGGGAAAGACCCCTCAGCTGTGCAGTCCTCTCCCAGGAACACTCCACACCAGGCAGGCGGTAACATTCCTGGGGCAATCTGTGATGCTGACAAACCAGGGCCTGGATCCTTTTTAAGCTAGTGACAACCAGCAGCGCAGGCAAGCAGCGAGGACTTCACTTGTTTTAACAGTTACCAAGGGCCACCTTCTGGAGAAAGGCAACAGCTGCAAGACCCAGAAAACACTTCATTAGCTTGAGTTCTCCATTTGTTTCTCAGAGTTCAATCCTGGGAACAAGTTTCTCTTTAATTAGTCTTTAATCTTTAATTAGTTTGGAGGGTTGTTTGTTTTGGGTTTGGCTTTTTGTTTTGGTTTGGTTTTTTTAGGTAAAATCTGGTCTTTTATCAAAAATGCCTGAATCACAATCAACAGCACTTTGCTTGTAACATTCTATGTTTTATTAAGGAATAAAAGCACAAAGCAATGTCTAAAACTCCAAACCAAAGACTACCTGGAATCACTTTACCATGTGGAATTCAAGCATCCAGTACTTGTGTGTGTTACACATAAACAGCTGCCTTAAAAGAAAAAAATACTAAAATTACGAAGTTGCTGCCAACAATTTCCTTTCGCTGAGGGCTTTTTGGGCCAAGTTCTACACATAAGACCGATCTGCAAAGCAAAAGCAAGGTTCAGGGAGTAATCTCTGCCCTCCACAATGCAACAGAGCTCCAGAACTGAACATTAAAACCAGCACAGTGTCTAATTAAGTCCCAGTGCTTGAATTCACCTCAGTTTAGCAGCGTGCAAGGCAGAAGGCTGCAGGTGGCCACCAGAGGAAGCGTTCCTCACAAGCAGTGACTAACAAAACAAGGTTACTTACCTGTACCTTGTTTTTTAGAGCTGCTGGATTTGAGTGCTCCAGCAATCCAAGCGCACGCTGGGAGCCGTGCTCTGCCTCCGGTCCCAGAAGGGGCCAGTCCCATGCCGGCCTCGCAGCTCCCCTGGCTTGGGGAGCCCCCCACAGCCACAGCCTGGCTCTGGCTCCACAGGACAGAGGGCAGGGAGCACCTCCTGCAGCCAGCATTAAAGAGCCTTTCTCCTTCACTAGCCATTTGTATCTCCCATCATTCACTCCACAGATGACTACAAGCAAGCAATAAATATTCACTACTCTGAGAAGGGGTCGGAGTCCCCACCTAAGAGGCAGCTTCCCCAAGTCAGGTTTTATCACCAGCATCATGAGACTGCGCATGGAGGGCCAGGAAGCTGCTACAGAAATTCTGGAATGGGAAGCGTTGAGTAAGGGAGTGACCTTGAACTCCAGGACTTATTGCACAAGCTCGTAACAAAACCAAACACAAAACCTCTGCGCTGACAGAGCCACTCGGGACACCTCAGAAAAGACGAGTTCCTTTCACCATGGTGGTAGAAATCAGAAATAAAAAATTAATCTCACATTGCGCGTACACTAAGTAGCTTCAAGGGAAGAAGAATTGAAACGCAGGTGATCAGTGCTGCACACCGAGCGTGCCTACTAGGATCAACCTAACCCACCACAGGAAGTCTCTGTCTTCTGATTTCCTCAAGCTTTCCCGCTGCAATTTCCCAAGAAAAGCTACTTGCAAAGATAAAAGTAAAAAACAAGCAAACGAAAATTTTTAAAAAAAAGGAAACATCCAACAGGCAGCCATAGCACTGAAGGATTTAACCAACAGATGCAGAAACTGACTCCTGGCTGATGGAAAATTGTTGAGGAGACCTTTCAGAGGTCAGGAAGAACACCAGGCCAGGAAGCCGAGGGCACAGGTGGTATTCCCTGTGACAATCCAAGGCAAAAAGGCCAATCTTGGGATAAACCCCTCCTGAACAGTCTCTGATAAGACAGTTTGACAAGTCCTATTTGCAGGTGAGGACAAGAAACGAGAGCTCGCACGCTGAAGTGCTCAGTGCTCTCCAGAGGCAGACTGCAGGAGTGAATTCAAGTATCTGCTCTGCAGAGGGACTCACACGGGAAAGGTGTCAGCTTTGAACGTAACAGCCGTACTGGAAGTCCTTATCTGAGAAGGACAATCCTGAATATAGGCACTGAATAGCTTGAATATAATCCTAAATAGCGAGAAAGACAGATTACTTGAGATATTTACACCCTCAACAGCTCCACAGAGGAGTTAGTTATTCACTGATTTATTGCTACTCTCGCTGTCTGCAAATATTCTTGAAAGCAGCGAGGTCTGGCCACAAAGAGCAGCTATTGCTGTTCCATCAGCAATTCAGGCAGAATTCCAGGAGTGAGGAGTTACTCCCAAAATCCCAGTGACATTTTACAGGTTGAAGGCCCTGGGCCACACAAGTATTGCAAAGTTTACATCACCTCCCAGACTGGATTCTAATCTTTACCTCCCTCCCACCATGCCAGATGCGCTCACCTTTCTCATGATCTTCCGCCCATAGAACATCACTTTGTCTCTCTTGCGGAATCTGTACTGAGGCACGTGTGGCTGAAGCTGTCCTGGAACAGAGAAATGTCCCATCAGAAACCATCTGCAGCTCTACGCCAAGGGAAAGAAAACTGAGCCAGCTTGTCAGCTTTGCTACCTCCTCAGCACCTGTGGCTCCCATCTACGGAACAGCAAGTTCCTGTGGCCAGCGTGGGGAGTCTAAACCAACACAAGGTAGCTCATTATCCAAGCCTGGATGGCCACGCCAGGCTAAGGAAGAGCTGGCTTGAGGCTCTGCCTAACCACTGGAGGAGATAAAAAGGCTCCCTAAACAGATACAAGTATTAGGTGATTTTAATCTCACAAAGGAAACCTCTAATTCACCCGTTACTCCTTACTCTAAGAGTGAAAACACAGCAGGGTTGAAATTACTTGCATGCCAAGGGATACTAAGGCCTCCTGCGCGTGACAGTTGGGAATTCTATGCTCAGGCCAGGGTAAGTGAATCAACACAAGTTCTTCGTGCATTTAAAGCTGTTTTCCTGCAAGAAATAGCCTCCAAGGGGAATGTGGACCTGTTGGAGCAGGTACAGAGGAGGCGATGAAGATGATCAGAGGGCTGGAACCCCTCTGCTGGGAGGACAGCCTGAGAGAGATGGGCTTGTTCAGTCTGGAGAAAAGAAGGCTCCAGGAAGACCTCATTGTGGTCTTCCAGTATCTGAAAGGAGCCTACAAGAAAGCTGGGGAGGGACTTTTGACAAGGGCTTGTAGTGACAGGACGAGGGGTAATGGCTTCAAACTGGAAGAGGAGAGATTTAGATTGGAAATTAGAAAGAAGTTTTTCCACTCTGAGGGTGGTGAGACCCTGGCACAGGTTGCCCAGGGAAGCTGTGGATGCTCCATCCCTGGAGGTGTTCAAGGCCAGGCTGGACAGGGCCTTGAGCAACCTGGTCTAGTGGGAGGTGTCCCTGCCATGGCAGGGGGGTTGGAACTAGATGATCTCTAAGGTCCTTTCCCACCCAAACCATTCTGTGATTCTAAGAAGCGCTACCTTCACAGCGAGCAATTACTATGAATCTGCACAGAATCTACCACAAATTATATTCAAAAATACTGAAGATGGCTGAGAAAGTTGTTTTTAAAGTAGACACAGCTACCAAATACTTACTAGATTGTTTCATTCTTCTGTAATTGACGAAGACAACAATTGCTATAAGCAGTAATGCGACTGCAGCTCCAATTGCAATTCCAGTCAGCTGTGAGAGGAATTTTGCAGGGGAAAAGGTTAGCAATTTATAAAGTTGAAAATAATGAAGTACTTTCTGGAGGGCTAAAGAACACTTAGCTCAGTAAGATGTCAAAAAGCCAAGCACATTCATAAACACCTAATTCTTAATAAAAACATCACACATGCAAGAAGTTCAAACTAAATCAGAGTCTCACTCGTAAGCTCACATGCAAACTATTCAGCATGTCCCCCCCCCAAAGATCTGTGAGCTGATCAACTCACGTGGGATGCAATAACAGGAATTATTTTCCTGCCTCATGCACAGCAACAGCAAAGAAACAAACACTCAGGCTTTGACTGTGACTTAGTGGAGTTCCTAGATCTCAGGAGACGTTACACACTGTCTCTGCACACACAATCTTCCATGCAGTCAATGGAAGCTCTACGTTACTATAGTAGTCTGTGTTCTGTCTTCTACAAACTGAAGAAGTCGTGTTCCACTTGCTGGTAACACAGCCTAGCACCAAAAGGAAGGGCCAATTAGTTCCCCACAAGTGCCAAAAGCCTCCATGAAAACATCTCAGTGCCTGGTCTGGCACACATGATGCAACTCGGTTGTATTTTCCAACATCTTTCAATTACATCCCACTTTGCAAGCACAAGACATTCAGCAGGGAGGGGTCCTTAGTCAAGTTTTGCACTGGTGTCAGTTCAGCACTAGTTTTAGGATTAAACAGCCCTGAATTTAGGACTAAACAGTCCTAAAATAGGGTCAAACAGTGACTCTGTCAGGTCAAACATTAAAAAAACCTCTTTTTTTTATGTTACTCAGAGCAACAAGGACAAGAACTGAATGTAAAGGTCTTTACGAGACTGAGAAAAGTCATAAACCAGCAGATTAAATTCATCATAAAAAGAAAACTACACACGTGGGAAAAAGCTGTAACCTCCTGCGCGCTATCCCGGGGCCTGGGCGGACTGTCGTGATTCAGGAAAAAAATCCAGCAGTTAAAATAGTCTCAAATGCCAGCTCAAAATTTACCAGAATGGGGGAAAAAGCAAACTAAGTATTAGGAACAAGTAGCAAATAAACAGAGTACAAGGACTGAGAAACAAACCAAGTCCAAGGCCTGGAGCCTCACAAGCACGTGAAGCTGAAGCACTACACACAGTTCTGGGCCTGGTTTTTGCCCTTGGTCCCAGATCTGGATGACCTCTGAATTTAGCCTTGCCACCAAGATAAAAATGAAGTGCATGTCACGAGTCGCCAAACGAGTCTCTCTCATGAAATCCATCCAGTTCTACAGCGCAAATAAAACTCCTGCCTGAACAGTCACCACAAACGGATCATCCGTTTGTCTGCTCAGGGTGCTCCAGCACATTGACAATTTGTTGTCCCAGTGTGAGTCAAGCGAACTCCACCCCTATTATTAGTGGGATTGTAGTGGAAAGTCACAAGAATCTGGGGGGGGGGAAGGTTGAAAAATTTGTTGGCAGTAAATACAACGCATTCTGGTAAAGTAGAGTCTATTGTGATCACTTAATTTATTTCCCCTTGACAGTGTCAGGGACACACATGGTTCTGCTACTGTCTAGGCCTGTATGATCTCAAATAACATCAAAAATAGTCATTGCCAACTGGCAGTCATTGCTGCTGCTACACAGAAGAGACAAATTCATGAGCAAGAGAATAAACACACACATGCATGGGCTGAGCCCTTGTGCCTCGATACAGAAAAACAACGAGGGGAAGAAGGAATTCAGGCCTCCAAGAAAAACAGAGCTCTTGCAAGGTTTCTCCCAAACACCAGTGACATTCCCCACCCAGATTCGGTGGGATGTCTTTCCAAGCACTGGCAATCCCTCTGAAAAAGCCGGTAAAGCAGCAGACAGGCTGAAACCGTACGGACACTTGAGACACGCAAGCAGCTATTTGTGGGGAGAGGTCTGAAAAGCAAAAACTCAGACACTGCTCAACTAATTAGCAGGGATGTGCTGGAACTGGTGGGCCGTAGACCCTGGGAAACTAAAGGGAGTAGAGAGAGAAACACAAAGCTCTGAAACCAGGAGTTTGACAGATGTTACAGATTGAGATAAGCAAGCTCCAGACGCCCTGCCATAAAATCTTAGGAATGCATCTTCAAGGTAAAAGGCCTCTAAGAAGATACCTTCAAGATAAGATGTAGTTGCTGGCGTGACAGTGTATTACTAACCATTTAGATGCAGCCGCATGAACAGTGTATGCTCAAAATAACCAACCTGTTTAAAACACACAGTCAATATAAGCATATATAAAGGAATGACTGTGTACAATAAAAGGACACTTTGCTTGCATCAAGCTTTGTCCCGTCTCTCAATCGCGGCAGCTATTGTTACATGACAGCATCTGAGAGAGGTATGAGGTCGCGGTGAAGTCATCAGTCCTACGGGGCCCTCCCACCAGCCCAAGCCTGCAGGACCTCTCTTAGGAGCGTGACAGCCAAGACAGAAATTTGAGGACTTCACACACGCCTTACACAGCCTGAAACAATTCCCGGACGTGAAACGCGTGTGAACAACCCTGAGAAGACCCATCACTGTTGGAGAACGGAGCAGTGAAGCGCTAAGATACATAGCCCTCGTCCACTTCTTCCAATGATGGGGAAATTCATCATGAAAACGGGAATTAAAAGCCATTAACAAAAACACAGAGCTGCGTAAATCACGCTCACCCAAAGTACCCAGCAGAGAACAAGCAGCTCTGCTGAGAGTTTAACAACTTCTCAGGGCAGCCCCAGCGAGACGCAGCCCACGCAGCGAGGGCTGGGACCGCTGCTCAGCGCCCGCAGCGAGGCCCCAGCGCAGGGCTGCCCAAAGCACCAGGCTTCCTTGGGGATCGTCAGCACACGGCTCCACGCGCCAGTTTTGGCTACAGACGCTGGATTGTCCCAAAACATCCTTTAACTGTGTACCAGTAGGTTGCTGTGTGTTTTTTAGTTCTGAGAAAACGATGTCCTGCCAGGGGCCTTGTGTTTTATTACTAGGAAACACACCGTGTGCCTTGTTGAACTGAGTTTTGTATTTATGATTAAGAATATAAATATAAATAATATAAATGCAAGAAGAGCTGCCAGAGAATACTGCGATTCTTCCGTCTTTACGCTAAAAGCTCTGTGTTGAAGCAAAAGGTATTAAATGGGATCATTCTGCTAATAGCTTAGAGTACAAAGCAGAGCGTGAATGGTTTGCGGTAACAACAACAGAAATAAATAATAATAACACACGCGAACGTGGGACCAATCTTGAAATCTCTGGAAGGATGAAACTCTTATCAAGGAAGGTTCTTTGAAAATAATTAAATTCCAAAGGCATTACCCAAATGTGATCAAACTAGGTACAGGAGCTCTCAGCTTCTGGAAATACTAACGGGGAAATAAATACATCCCAAAACAACAGCAAAGCGCATCGTACCTCAAGGCTGGAGCTGTTGGCGTCTTCACCCATGTCTGGGGGTAGAGAAGGAGCAAAAATTAAAAAAACAAAACAAAACAAAACCAACAAACCAAAAGAGCGAGTTAAGAGATGACCACACGAATCCAAAGTCGTTTCAACTCCCCAGCACAAACCGTCCTGCCGGAACCGCTCCTCCGGTTCGGCTGGACGAGGCAGTTCAAAGGGAACAACATTTTTGTTACTTCCTTTCCCTTTTTCTCTGCGTCGAGCAACAAACGCGGTAAGTCCCGGAGCAGAGGCAGAGCTCCCCGGACAGCCGCCGGAGCGCCCCGGGCAGCGGCTTCGCTCGCACGGCCGAGGAACGAAACCTCCCCACGGGCACAGGAACGCGGGACCCGCCCCGGGAGCGAGGAAACCCCCCGGCCCCGCCACGGGAAACGAAACCACCAGTTGTCACGCACCGACACGGAGACACTCACCGGCACTCGTTTCCCGGGGGAAGAGCCTGACGGAACGCGCCGCGGCCCTGCCGGCGGGTCGGGACAGGCCCCGGGTCACCCTCCGGTGCTGCCGGCCCCGCTCGGAAGCGCCCGCTTCGCACGGACGCTAAAAAGCAGCCGGGCACCGG
>VZZY01012140.1:15008-26300 GCA_013400335.1 Eurystomus gularis | reverse complement strand
GGTGCCCGGCATGGGGCTGCTGACCGAGCTGGCCCGCGGGCTGGTGCGGGGCGCCGACCGCATGTCCCCGTTCACCAGCAAGCGCGGCCCGCGGACCTTCACCAAGGGCCGCGGGGCCCGGAGGCCGGGCGTGCTCACCTCCAGCGGGAAGTTCGTCCTCATCAAGGAGATGGTGCCGCAGTTCATCGTCCCCGACCTGCAGGGCTTCAAGCTCAAGCCCTACGTCTCGTACCGCGCTCCCGAGGGCTCCGAGCCGCCCATGACGGCCAAGCAGCTCTTCACCGAGGTGGTGGCTCCCCGCATCGAGAAGGACGTGAAGGCAGGCACTTTCGACGCCAACAACCTGGAGAAGTACGGCTTCGAGCCGACGCAAGAGGGCAAGCTCTTCCAGCTCTTCCCCAAGAACTACGTGCGGTAGGGAGCAAGCAGCGGGGCTCCCGGGTGCTGCTGGGGAGAGCATCGCCGCTCTGAGGGACGGAACCGGCACCAGCACCTTCTGTCACTGGCTATTAAAAGCAGATCCTTCCCCTGTGTCTCTCTGCAGTGTCTGATTTAAATTGCCGTGGGACTGGCGGATAACTTCCCCCCCGCCAGAGGAAAGCGTTACTGGTGCGAACAGCGTTGTGTAAGCGTGCGGGTGTCCTGCTCTCAGAGCAGCTGATGGACCACGCGCTGATAATTCTGCTGCAGGCACCGAGGGGACACTGCGATACCCCAGTGAAATGTTCCTCTAAACCAGGAGCGAGACCCACAGGCAAAACCAAGCCCACGTCCTGAACTCCCTGAGAGAACTGCAGCTTACAGTGAACGCCGCAACTCTTCCAGACTTTCCCAAGCCTTAAAACTGCCCTTTGTTTTAAAGTAAATCAAAATACAGTTAAATAGACACATTTAATGTCAGTTCTTTAGCGCAGCTGCTTGAAGTTAGAAGATAACTGTTTAAATTTGGGACATAGCTCAAGAATTGCTGATTTTGGACATAAATTCCTAGAAGAGCCGTATCTTGTCTTAAATGGATACAAGGGACATTTACATAGAGTTGTGTGCAGCTGTTTAAAGTAGAAACTGCCAAATTCCAGGTGTTTTAAGTCATTGGAAATAAATTGTTTTCTCTGTCACACAGGTCCTGTAGTTTTTGAGACAATTCTTCTTCAGTTGTGTCTGGAGCATGTAGCCCTCCAAGAGGTACTCGGGGGGTTTCCAGGAAGTTTTCTAAATACAAAGTACTGCAAAGCTTAAGTGTTAAGAGAATTAAATGACAATTAAAATGTTCACTTTTGGAGAAAGCAAGCGTGTTACTGTGTTCTCAGTGAGCGCCCAGTCTGCGATGAAGACAGATGAGCCCTTGTTTAACAACCACCCACGTTCGGGGCTGCGGTGGGGACAGGGGACACTGCACCTCAGCCCCAAATAACCGCAAACGAGGGAGGAGTTGTTGGCACAGAGGGAGCGAGAGTCACATCCCTCCATTGCAGGCTGAGGGAACGTGCAGGTTTTCCAATTCATTAAGCCCAAGCTGCGTTTTAAACACACAAATGGTTTTCCGCCCTCAGCTCCGGCTGCTGGTGCTGGGGGCAGAGGTGGGGCCTCAGCCCCTCTTTTCAGAGGTGTCACTTTCTTGGGCTTCCCTGGAGCTTCCCAGAAAGGACAGAGGCTTGGGGGGTGGAGGGCAGGAGATCCTGTACCCTGCAGTGCTCGTACCAGCTTGGTCTTGAGCAAGCCGCTTGCCCTGCCGTCCCCACAGCCTAGAGAGGAAGATTCCTCGTTTCTGAGGGCAAAGCAAGGACCAGTGTAACGCATCCATCAGGTGTCCCAGCCTGGTCACATTCTGTGACCCCGCTGCAGCTTTGTCAGCCTCAGATTTCATCTGACAAGGCAATAAAAAAAGCATTACAACCTTGTAAAGACAGAGTCATCCTCAAAAGCTGCATCACTACAGGGAGACGCCCTCAGTGTTCTCCCCCAGGGCACAAGGAAACTGGATTGTCAGCTCCGGACTCCCAAAGAACACAGACACCAAACACCCTGCAAGAGACTGAGCCTCACAGGACACGGGAGATCTTCACAAGGACTTCTTAAAAATCAAAGTAACCAAGATCACTCACTTGTATTGATTTTATTTTAGAAACATCCAAAAATAGGGTGTTGTTTTTTTTTTTAACAAAAGCTCTTGTTCACAATACTAATATGAATCTCCATGTAACAGTGCTCAGGAACGTTTCCTAAAATACACATTCACCCTTGAAAAAGGGGTTTCAAAGCAGAAAAATTCTGACCTGCCTCATTTAGAAGCAGCACTGTTACAGATAGAAACCTGTTGCTGGTGTTTCTTTCCCTCCAAACAACTAATTCTTGAGGACCCCCAAAGAGAAACCATGCAAGCCTGAAGTTACCTAGTTTAAGCTTTTCTAGTTCCTAGGAAGATAACAGAGAAAGTGTTCCAGAAATAGTGTTCTACTGATACTTCACAGTGAAAAAAGAAAGCTAATGGAGCAACCATGAGAAATTCTGCAGCCATTCCTGGAGGTAGTTCGGGCAATGCTGTTTGTTTTGGTTTCTGTACTTATCTTGAACTCAAAAGATGTCAGGAAACACTGCTTATACTTTTTGGAGGTTTTGATCTTAAAGCTTTAAAAACCTTTAAAAACCTTTAAAATAAATGACAAATCTTGACCTAAATGCCTGTCTTGTGGAGAGCGGAAAACATCAGTTTGATACCAAGGGGCTATGAGGGCTTCAGTGTGGCACTGCAATCGCCGAGTAGTTTGGGTGGGAAGGGACCTTTCAAGCTCATCTAGTCCAACCCCCCTGCAGGGAGCAGGGACATCTGCAACTAGAGCAGGTTGCTCAGAGCCCCGGCCAACCTCACCTGCAATGGTGCCAGGGATGGGGCAGTGACCACCTCTCTGGGCAGCCTGGGCCAGGGGCTCAGCACCCTCAACACAGAGCAGGGCTCCCTACTCGAATTCTGCTAAACCCGGTTGTGCTCAGCTTGGGGAGTGATGAGTGAGACTGCACCCCCACGAGGAGTCTGATGCAGCGCTGGGCTGTGCAGATCCACCAGAATCCTCCCACGAAAGGTCGTGCTCAGAACAAAGCTTCCCATCACCAAACCTGTCACACCGCTGTCTGCACTTCCTTCTAAAAAGAGCTGCTCTCTACTCAGTTCCACTACAAGCACTTTACACTGTCAGTATCTGGACCATCTTGAGTGTCTTCTCAAGGTACAGGCTCATTCACAGATCACACGGCAAGCTCCACACACAGCCAGGCCTCTGCTCTCGGGCTTTTCCGAGACATTCAGGGAAACCTCTGACCGCTGCGTGGTTTGTCTACATGCAGCAGCACAGACAAGTTTGGTTTGTGATGGAAGGAGGAGAAGGGGCTTTAACAGATCAAATGCAACCTGGCCTTGAAGGGATTCAGACACAAGGGACAAACAAGCAGTCTTTGCGAGGAAGGCTGTCTGGCTTTGAGCTACAGCATGAAGGGAAAGCTAAATAAATGTGCCTGTGCTTGCCCATGTGCCTCAAAGCAAAGGCTTTCCCCAGCACTGAAAATACATCACCAGAAATTCCATCAGTATCGGCCCTAAAAGACACACAAGCTCAACAACAAAAGTGGAAAAGCCCAAGAGAAATTAGACAGGGCACAAGCTCAGATGGCACTCTCGGCACAGTTCTCCTACCCCTCTCCCTTGGGACCCGTCAATGCAAACTGTCACGTGTTCTTTCAGAGGGAGAGCTCGAACTCGGCGTCTCCGAAGGGGTCACCAGGCTCATCTCCCACTTCCAGACATGGAGGATATTGTCATAGAAAGAACAAGTTGCTACAATGCTCATTTCCCTCGGGCTGTCTAGAGACCTGGCTGAGTCCCCGCTTCTGTTCAGGCCTGTTCTGTTGGGTCTCTGAGGTCCTGAGTCAGAACCGCCGGCTGCCTTGGGATCCCCTCCTCGGCCAGAACCCCCAGCCAAAGCTAAACTCCCCTTTGAATCACGACCCCGCACCAGGTCAGGATCCCCAGACAGCTTAGGGCCCCCCTCTGCTTTGGGCGGCTTGGCAGGGCCTTCGCTCTCCTCATCTAATATTACATCAAAAGTAGCTGTAGGAGACTCATAAATTATCTTCAGGTTTTGGACCTGCAAATTCAGTCTCTCGTCTCCTTCCTCTGCTCTCCCCACGAGCTCCTCCGAAGGCTGGCACGCAGCAGCAGCGTCCTGTGTGGTACTCAAGGAATCCCTCGGACAGAGCCTCGACCAGTCAGCCCCGTAGGCCAAGGAATTGTGCAAGACATAGGACGACAGGATGATACATTCCTCTGTGTTTTCCGCTTTAAAAAAAAATTAAATGAGCAGAAATTGAGTTGTGAAATGGTTTGTTGCCGACTACTCAGAAGCAACTCTAACATCAGCTGTGTCCTACAGGAGTAGTTCTCTGGTTACTTCCTTCACAGCAGAGTTCAGCATTCTCAGATAAATCAGCTTCAGCCTCTCCTGACAATTTTTCAGCCACCCCTCCTTAGCCTTGATTTCCCCTGATTCAGTAAGCAGATGGGAGAAGGGCGTTTAATGGGCACAAGGTTTAAGAGCCTCGTTATGCAAAATACCTCCAAAGGCTCAAGAAAGACAAGACAGAGCAGACACGTCCCCACGGAGCCAGAAATCCAGCTGGTGAGATTGCCAGGACAGGTTCTGGTTAGTAATGAACGCCAGATGCGTTCTTCCCATAAGGCTTCAGCATTTGCCTCTGACATTCAGTGGACATCAAGTTCCTCCCCACCCTACACAGCAGAAATGTCACCCTCATTTCACAAGCTGTGGATCCACCCAAGGCCTGGAGAAACCCAGGAAAGCAAATCTTTTAGGCAAGATTGTATTCGTAATGTAAATGCAAACAGCTTTTTCATCATGTAAATGCCTCCTGATTCACCTGGAGAGCTGATTCAGGTCATTCGAGATGAACCAGACTGCACAGCCCTTCCTTTCTGAGGCAGCAACCGTGTCACCAGCAGCTCAGTAACTTCTGCTGACAGTAAAACATCACCTGACATTCAGAAGAACCTCTCTGAACCATCAAGATGAATAGAAACCGGAACGGTCCTGTCAACAGGGAATGCCTCCACACCGAGACAAACAGGCTTTCTTCCCAGGAAAACAAGTTACGAGAGATTTACACATGAGTAATGACACCACTTTTGCACAACACATCGGGCCAACACTGAGGATAGGCCTGGGAGAGCTGGAAGAGTGACCTCAAGTTGGAGTAAAAGTCTACGGCTATTAACAACATCTAGATCTTTCTAGCAAGCTCCGGGCTCCATCACCCTGGAGGCTGGAAAGGAGAGCAGCACAAGAGCGCCTCTGTTCCACCAAGCACTCACCCATGCTTCCGCGGCAGTCGAGGATTTTGAATCCGCTCTGCATGCAGGCTGCCAACAGCACAAAATCACAGCTCGGGTGCCACTTCAGCCTCCAAACTCCACCTTCAACGTGCGTGTCTGCTAGCGGCTGCTTCATGTTCCTGGTGTCCCACAACAGCACGTGCTCGTCATAGCTGGAGGACAAGCAGCAAAGGTGATTCGGTGCAACAAGTAGAGAAGAAAATAATGCAATGTTGCATGCTCTTCACCACACTGAGTATCTGAAGAGACCACACCTTGAGCAGCAGCAGCATGCTTGAAATAACAGAGGAGGCTG
The DNA here is from genome assembly GCA_013400335.1 of Eurystomus gularis. Taxonomy (NCBI): domain Eukaryota; kingdom Metazoa; phylum Chordata; class Aves; order Coraciiformes; family Coraciidae; genus Eurystomus; species Eurystomus gularis. The sequence continues at coordinate 20,604 of VZZY01012140.1, read as the reverse complement.
GTCACACTAGTGAATTGTGGAATCATCGAATCGTTCTGGTTGGAAGAGACCTTTAAGATCACTGAGTTCAACCGTTAACCCACCACTGCCAGGTCACCACTAACCCATGGCCCTCAGCACCACATCTCCACGGCTTGGAAACCCCTCCAGGGATGGGGACTCCACCACTGCCCTGGGCAGCCTGGGCCAGCCCTTGACAACCCTTTCGGGGAAGAAATTGTTCCTGATGTCCAACCCAAACCTCTCCTGGCACAACTTGAGGCCATTTCCTCTTGTCCTGTTGCTTGTTCCTTGGGAGAAGAGCCCGACCCCACCTGGCTCCAACCTCCTTTCACGGAGTCATTGAGAGCGAGGAGGTCTCCCCTGAGGCTGGAGAAAATCCAGTCTAAACACCCCCAGGTCCCTCAGCCGCTCCTCACCACACTTGTGCTCTAGACCCCTCCTCGGCTTCGTTGTCCTTCTATGGACACGCTCCAGCCCCTCAAGGTCCTTCTTAGAGTGAGGGCCCAAAACTGAACCCAGGATTCGAGGTGCTGCCCAGAGCAGCTAGAAGGGATTTACCTGCCAGTAGCCAGAAGGTTCTCCCGGTGGGGACTGCACTGAATGCTGCACACACCCATGGAGTGTCTGCAAAAGAGGAACGTAGGGCAGAGGGAAGAGACAGCCATGTACAAGGAGAAGGGATTCTTTCTTGAATGTCGATAATTTTGGGCCCACACAACTACATCAAAGCATCTCAGGAAAGGAAAGCAATATGAACTCAAATTTCAGCCCAGTGAAACACACAAGCAGAGTTCCATCCACACAGTCCAACAGCCTTTCCAGGGCAAAACTCCTACTCAGTCTCTCAGAACAATTATTTTATAACAGTAGTTTTACCATAAACTGCTGTTGAGAGCCTGTAAGAACTTTGACACCACTCCATTCCCACCAGACTTTACTCCCAACATTAACATTTCCATAGCAATAATCCCTGGTGTGTTTTGAGGTTACACACATCTCACTGGAGAGCTGCATGTATTGTTTTAATCATATTCTAAAAGATATCTTACATCGCCAGAAAAGAGAGATTACTTCAAACGAGTCAAGATTGCAGAATAAAATATTTTCTAAAATATGTTCCATAATAAGATAACCAAATTTATGACACACAAAAATTCCCAAAACAAAGGAACCTTCTTTTAGAAAGAAGCTGCCACCATCTTAACGAGTCACCCTCTTAACGAGTCACCCTCTTAACGAGTCACCCTCTTAACGAGTCACCCTCTTAACGAGTGGAAGGGAGCTGCTGGTTAATTATATTGAAGGACACAGAGAAAAAAGCTTCAACCCGAAATTGTCCTGGTGAACAGATCTAAGAGATGTCTCCGTTGCACTCCGCTGTCCCTGCGCATCTCGGAATTCTGTTGCTTGGGAAGGGGCTCGGCAGCACCGCAGGCTCCCACCTGACAGCTGCGGACACGGCTCGCTTACCTCCTGCTGGTGAAGACCGGAGCCTCTGGACTGCGCCTGGTGTCCCAGCCCTTCAGCAGGCTGTCATCTCCTCCTGCACCAAGGCAAAACCTGGTTACCCTGAACGCCATCCCAATGACCAGTGCAGGGCACCAAGGCAACACAGTTAACACCAAGCTGACGCCTTCCAGCCCTAGGTCCTCACGGCATTTAACGGACGTACCAAACACCATCTGAGGCTCACAGTACTCGTCAGCCCAGGAGAGACGGGCAAAATACTGAGAGATGAAAAGACTGGACCGTAGAAGCTTGTTTGCCATCAGCCAGACAAAGTACATTTTAAAAGGCACAGCTTCTCCTAACTCACGCCAACCACTTCCCACAGTCAAGAAGCCTCTTCCCCCTAAGCAGAGGCCCCAGCTCTTAGAGGAGCTGTGAAGCAAGCAGTGTACCCAACGCTGGAAAGTAAAATCCCAAGGAACACGCATCCCTAAACAAGGTGCCCCCTTCCCAACACCCCTGAATAAGATCCCCAGTCCTTACAGACCTGAATACACGATATCTGTGTCCCAGTAATTAAAAGCAGCAATCCAGGCCTCAAATTTGTGAGCTTCCCACTGGTTCAGGACATGCACGGAAGGAGCAGATTCATCTATGGAGAAAAGATTCAGCTTCCCCTCTGAATCACTGCTGATCACTCTCAAAGGGCATCCACTACAGAGAAAATATCAGAAATTACTGAGACTCCTGTCCTAAGAAGCCGCTGAGTGAAAAATAGCAGCCAAAGTAACACAACATAATCCTATGTTATGTTTGATTCAACTAAACATTGACAGAAACCAGTAGTGCTGTGGAAGGAATGCACACATTCATCCAGCTCTTTCCAGCTTCGGCCTGTCCCATCTTAAATTATCTACACCAATGATCCCCATTCTCTGATCTCACAGTGGGTGCAAACTGCCCACACTCATGTGAGGGAAAGAAAAGCAGCCTTGGGTCTTGTCTTCTCCTAGACACGATGTGGCTTCTCACATGCTTGGTATTACACCCATAAACAAACTCCCTGTGAAGAGGGACAGGTCTTTTTCCCTCCAAGTCAGAATTGTTGGTACAATCGCAGTTTCTGGACACAACATTCTGGGAGCACTGGCAGAAGTTTTGCAGCTCGCAGCGCACAGATTTTCTGACATTCCTTGACATGAACCAGATACCTTCTGCTTGGTCACCTGCAGCTGGAGGTACTGGTTTGGTGGCTCAGGGCTTCTTTCCAGGGCTGCACCACATAGTCGTTACTGAACTGTACTGAACCTCCCAAACTTCCACACAGGAGATGTGGGGTCACTCCCTTTCTGCAGAGCTGTGAAGGCTGCACATTAGGCTTCTAGAAGGGGTTACTTGTCTCTCAAGTGAAAACTTCATGGAAATCATCATTTATCTCGAAGGGCAGAGACAGGAGGAAGAAGGAATACAAGGAAGAAGAAAGTAGAACTGGGAATTCTACTTATTCATTCAACAGCATGCACAGAAACAGCTTTAATTAACAAAAGCTACTAAATATTTGCCCTACAGCATTAAGCTCACAACTGCCCAATCCCCTCAGTTCCCAGCCTCACACCAAAGGCACCACTCTGTTCTGCACTTAACTTACAGAAGACACATGCCCCCCTCTTTCCAGGGACAGCTAATTCATGTTATTTCACGCACTGACGCCATTTTGAGAGAGGAAGGAGCTACTTCCAAACCAATTCTCTCCCACTTCTCACCACCCCATGTGTAAACTTCCTACACGTGCTATTTTAGTAGTTCTTAAGCAGAACTTCACACTAAAATTTCATCTGTTCTAAGAGCAGAGTTGGAACCAGTGGATCCATCTGCATCGCATTCTGATCTTTCCTTTTAGAAAAGGCAACAGAAGACATGTCCCTGGCTCCCCTGCTGCCATTCACCAAAGCACAACCTGACACTGGTTGTTGGTTTAGTCTCTGTTCTCATTACAGTGGCCACCATACGTGTTCTTGTTCCCTTGGTCTGGAAAATAATAACTTATAGAGAAGACACAGGGACACAGCTGGGACTAAGTCTTAAACCACTTCACAAAAAGCCACCAAAGCTTCATTCATCAAAGTCCTCAGCTTCTGCCTCAAAGCTGTCATACACACAACGACCTCCAGTACCAGCCTTTATCTCCCGTCCTCACCATTGCTCTCGTCCTGTGGACCAGTCTAAAGACAAGGCCAGACGCTGTGCACCGAGATCGACCCTGAAGCACGGCTCCAACATGCAGCTGTTCTTCTACTGGAAAGAAAAGGAATGGGTTAAGACCAGGAAGACAGCAGGTACACAAAAACACGGGTACTGCTTACACCTGTGACAGGTATTTTCCAGAGACTTGAGTAAATTAAGTCCCACACTGCAGAAGAGATTAAACATCCCATAGTAACATACAATCGCTTATGACGAGGTGAAGGGCAACACATACACATACTGCTGCCTGTCTCCCACCAACTGCCCTTAAACTTTGCTTCCCCTCAGTGATGACCTGACTGCTGAATCCCTGGCTTCTGCTTTCTTCGCGCTCTGGGAATGGCTCTCTTTCTTTCAACAGCCCAGGGAAATTCCTCTCCAAAATTCTTCCTTGTTTTAACAACTTTCCACCTCCTGCTGTGTTCACCAGTTAGTCCATACTTACTCTCCAGTGACAGTTTCCAGGGTTTGCTCCTGCTGCCTTCACGCCTCTCATCTCCCACACTCTGCCCAGGCACAGAGCCCAGCCAGGCTCTTTGGTGCCATGAACAAATTTGTGGGGTTTATGAGAAACATTATCAGAAGACAAAAGAAGTGTTTGAAAAGCTAAGCATACCAAGGAAGCCATGGAAACCATACAGCTTTCCTACAAGTCTCTGAACACTGCTAATAAACCCAGAGATGTATTAAATCTGGGTTAAACACAGCTTCAACAGCAGTGCTTGTTACAGCCACCTACCTCGCTTCCAGTCAGGTGGCAAAACTCCACAGCACCCGTCGAGTTTGCGATGCCAACCATGGGATGTTCTGCAACAGGAACGTGGCACCTAAAAGATCAAGTTAAACAAGTCTTGAATGTCCATCTTTTTTGTATTTAAGCAGGAGAACAAAGTCGCAACTTTTATTCCAGAAGGCATGAGAAGAAGGTACTTGAGAAAAAAAAATTACATTAAGAAAATCTAAGGCTCCTCTAGTTCCCGCAAAGCTGCATGGAGGGGACTGTATATAGGATAAATCTGTTATAATTATTAAATAAACAAAAGAGGTGCACAGTCACTGGCCAGCTGCCCATCAGCGAGCAGAAGAGCATAACACAGAAATGAGTGCAGCCTTGGCCTTGTGGAGCAAAGTGGAGAATCCTTCCCTCCAAGAAGCCAGGGACAGTTTAATGAGTAAATTAATGTTGCTGCCATACCAACAGCCAAAATAGGCCCCAGAGGGGCAGACCACGCTGGCCTGAGCTCCGAGCCTCTACAGCCCCGCATTACCACTTGATGTCCAGGATGGCAGCAGTGTCAATCCTCTGGATTTCGGTCAGCGGGATGTAAGGCTGCTCCTCGTTGTAGTGGTACAGGTAGAGGCGCCCGGTGCGGTCACAGGCCCCATTGCTTCCTCGGGAGTCAGTCTGCACCAAAGATTGTAACAAAAAGAGTAGATTTAGCAATGTTTGTACGTCCCCTGGACCTCTCCCCACCCGAGACCTTGCCTGGGGCGGGCGGCAGGACCAGGGCAGAGGGATCCCACTTGTCAAGTCCCTCCCTTGAGGGATTAAAGCCACCACAGCTCCCTCAGAGCCAGCCGCGCTCCCTGGGTGGCCCGCTCAGCCCCACACGCCATGGCCACCTCAAGCCACCCCAGCCGGGCCAAGACACAGCCCCAAAGCGCAGCGGCTGACAGGACCAGGGCCGAGTGCGGGGCTGAGGCAGCCGGGGGGGCACCCGGGGAAAGGCTGAGGCGGCCAGGGAAAGGCTGGAAAACCCCGGGCCCGGCTGAGGCGGCCGAGGGGACCCCCGGGCCCGGCTGAGGGGACCTGCGAAGGGCGGGAAACCACCCCCGGGCCCGGCTGAGGGGAGGGGACCCCCGGGCCCGGCTGAGGTAGCCCGCGAAGGGCAGCAAACAC